>LPNX010823927.1:11488-112119 GCA_001517045.1 Pseudotsuga menziesii | reverse complement strand
CTTGTGGTGATACTATCTTAGAGGAAGTTGAGGGGTTTTCTCCATTTATGGTTTCCCCTACCAAAACTCTTTGTGTCTCTTGTCTCATGTGATGTGCTTGTTATTCTCTCAGTGAAAAGATCCTAACATAATGCTAGCTTAAATGTTGAAAAACTAACAAGTATTGCTCAGGAATTTACAATATCATTCACAATAAATAAATCCGGTGTTAGAATAGTTTAGATAGGGAAAGAATCTGAATGCATTAGGTACCAATTCAAATCTATCCACTAGATCTGAATATAGCTAACTGACCATCTAACTGATGGTGTCTCAATCAATGTTGGAGTCCAACAGATTAACTCCCAGATGTCCAACCAACTCATTCAATCAGTAATAACTAGTTAACTCAGTGCAATTGAGTCTGATGGGTGGGAAAAGGCACCTACTCCACATGCATCCATTCATTAGCCATGCATAGATATCTCTAGATAACTGATTGTGAACTAACTAAAAGTAACTAGTGGCTAACTAAGACTAACTCCCACTAACTCATGTAGGTTGGTGTCGGGACTCCTAGTGCCTCCTAAAATGTAGGGATTGGCCTAAGAGGCGCCCAAACTAATACATGCACATGCAGTAAGTGGAATTTAACCTCTAGCAGTGTTCGCCACACTCTAGTGACTAGTACATGTGGCCCCATTAGGTCAAGTGGACCCAATTGTACTAGTGGACCGAAATAATTAATTAAGGTTCCTATGTTAGGATAAATAATATAATAGATAGTATTGTCAAGGGAGGATTAATAATCCTAATAGGAAGTTCCAAGAAAGAAATTTCCTCTTTGAAGAGTGTATCAACCATGCTTTTTCCATGACAAATTTGGGATTGTTAAGCCAATTTTGGGGGCTTGAAATTTATGAATAAAATATTGGAATCAAGGTACATCATTCCAAGTATGCTTCATATATGTTGAACAAGTTCAACATGAAGGATTGTAAGCCAAGAAGGACTCATTTCCTTTCAAGAGTTAAGCTTGAAAAAGCACAGTCAACTCCACTGGTAAACAACACCCTGTATAGGAAACTAGTTGGTTGTCTTCTTTATTTGACTCATACTCGACTTGATATTTCTTATGCAGTGAGTGTGGTTTCTAGACACGTGGATTAGCCTCATGACATCCATTGGAGGGAAGCAAAAATAATCCTAAACTTTGTATAAGGAACAAGAAATCATGGGAATCACTATGTTGCAAAATATGACTTAGAGTTAGTTGGTTTTACTAAATCTGATTGGGTAGGTGATAACATTAATATAAAATCAACATATGGACATGTGTTTATGCTTGCAGATGGACCAATCAGTTGGTGTTGAGTAAGCAGCAAAGCCAAAATTGCACTTTCATCTATGAAGGTATAATACAAAGAAGTTGTGAATGCATCTACTCAATGTTTGTGGTTGTAGGGTATACTTGGAGAGTTTGGGATCGAGTCTGAGACTTCCACTATTATCTACTATGACAACCAAAGTACCATTCGAATATCAACTGATCCAGTACTGAGGAAGCGAACCAGACACATATAGATCCATATTCACTACAACATAGGACTTGTGCATTATGGTGTCATTGCTCTACATTATTTCACATCATTTGAGCAAGCTACAGACATTTTCACCAAGGTGTTTTCTAAGAATACTTTCACGAATCTCAAATCAGTGCCGAGGATAGTTGATCATATGGTGAAGACTAATTGAAGACAATTTTTTTTACAATTTTTTTCATGTCCATGTTTAAGGGAGGATTTTCCTCATGTGGTTTCGCCTCTTTGCTTGTTTTGTATGGACAAGCATTATATAAAGGGTGACTAAGCCTTGTTGTTAGGCCCTATATCTCTTAAATATATTTTTGATAGTTTACATAAGTTGGGATTAAAATGGGGTGTTGGAATAATCAAAACTCATTCACATACTTAGGATAAAAAATTTAATCATTTTGGTTAAATTCCTAGGTCCTACACTAGCTAGTTGGCATCCACTTCCATTTTTGTTGTCAAACTTGCAAAAACTACCTCCAAGAGTGCTTTGGAAAGATTTTGGATAATATTCAGACAACCCATCAGAATTCCTAGTTTAGCAAGTGTGCATTCCTCCCTTATCCATAGTTTCCTGCTTTTTCAACAGTTTTAGGGAAAAATGTAAAGCTAGTTTTAAGGAAAACTGCCTTGTTTTTGCCACAACCCACACTCCTTTTTGGGCCTCACCCAAAAGCATGATTTAGTCCACTGTTCCTTCACTTATCAGCTGTAACAACTCATTCATCCAATTCGTGATCCTCTTGATATATTAGGAAAGTGTTTTATGCACCTACAGGGGGATTTTGACTAGTTTAGTAAGCATGATTTTGTGCTAATTCGAATGGAATCTTTATGCATTTGAATACTTGATGTAACTATATGTTTGGACAGCCTATTTTTATATAATGTTGGATGGTGTAAACTAATACAACAATAGTGTGTGTTAAATACAAGATATTCAATCTCCTTTTCTGAGTGTATCTTGCATATTTTTCAAGCAATTTTGTGAGTTCAATTGATCTAAGCTTGGGATTAATTTCCATATCACTGACTATTGGATGGTACATTTCTTAGAGGGAAAGAAAAACGTCAACACCTCTTTAATGGATTATGAAGGTCTCATTGATTTCCAACTAGGTCAATGGTTCTTAAAGGAGAATATTCATAGAATATTTGACACGGGATGAAAGAACATAGAAGAAAAAAATGGTATATATTTGAATATTATAGGCCAGATCATTTTGGATACCGCTACACAAACTTAGTTGTTGGTACAAACCTCCAACGATATACAATCCCAAGGAAGAACTCATCAAATGATACTTATTACCTTACTTCGAGCACAATAAGTTAATGGACACCATTAGTATTATAAATGATCATCATGGTCTACTTAAATTACCATAGGTAGGAAATCATGTATATGGTATGGTTGTTAGTGGGGGGATGAGAAGAAAAAGGTCAAATTCCTTGTAGGAGAAGAAAAAGGTCAAATTTCCTTGTAAGTTATGTCACAATGATCATTTAATTATCATCTTCAGAAAATGAGAAAAATCCCTAGCATGATATTTAAGCTTTGTTCTTTGGTATTATAGTATATCCAATTCATATCACTAAATTTATTAGTTCATTGTTAACATTAATACACTTGAAAATATCAAAATAGGAGTGTATTGTATGTGAGATGCATTAGCACTTGGAAATCATGATATGACATAGTAAAACAAGATAAAGAAGAAAAAAATATTAATAACCATAAAAAAATTATAAAAACATTATTCATATCTTAAATTTTATTTATACAGAATGATTCTTTAAGTTGAGGTGGCAAATGAGTTAACGTTTTATATATATTATAACACTGCTGAACTGATGGCAAATTTGGTGAGCCATATTTATGAATTTCAGCATACTCAAAAACCTTGGAGGCAACTTCAAATCCATAAATTTGATAGCTATTATAATGATTTTCCAAAATATTTATGAAAATCATGTTGAATAACCATAGCCATCCTTTTCGAAATAAAAATGGGGAGATATCATCAAAAGATGTTTATATAATTAAGAAAATATAGACATAAAAATGTTTATATATTTAAAAATATATATTTAATAAGATAAAAGATGTTTATATAATTTAAAAATATAGAAATAAAAATGTTCATATATTTAAAAATATAGATTTATTTATGTAATATCTTTTAACTTTGAGAAATAGAATATATATTTTATTTACCATATGTTTAACATTGAAAAATAGTCAATTTAATTTTATCAAACTTATAAGTAAAAAGATTTGCTTCTGGAATCCGGATAATAAGAAAAACAAAAGCTCATTAATTCTTCTCTTTAAGCTATTTTCCAAATAATTCCCTTCACTATATCATTTCTCTAAGTGATTCCTAACCTTGTAGAGTCGGCGCAGAAACAAATTTAATAGGTATAAATAAAGTTGGTAATCGTCAAAATTTGAAATTAGAAAGAGAAGTGAACCATCAAGAATTCGTGCTCTTCACACGCTTGTATGCAGAAGACATCTCGGGAGTCCAGAGGCTAGGTAGAAAAACTTTCAGTGTGCTCCTGATATTCGCTGAGAGCGAAAGGAGTTGGAGGGTTCTGATCAGAGCAGCTTGTTAAGGGTCTCTGTGACTCGAACTCATAGTCTCCTTAGAAGTCTCTGTATTTCCGGACGGCAAAATGTCTCTCAGACCCAATTCCAAAGCCCGGAAGCAACATTACAAAGTGACTGTCCATATAGTAGAGGCGCGTCGCAAGCGAGAAGAAAACATGGTGCAGATTCGAAAGTCTAAGCGGGAGGAAAGCCTGATGAAAAAGCGCACAAAAGGAGTTGAAGCTTCTGCTCCCAATTCTCAGCACTCCCAGAACGAAACGGTGATTTCTGTATTTAACAATCTGTGCTATAGTCAAGTGGTATCTGCCTTTTTTTAGGTTTCAAAAATAGTATTGTTGCGTTTTGAAATAATTTCACCTACCTTTGTACTGCTAGTATTTTAGTTCATCTCTATTGTTTTAGGCAACGATAGTTTGAAATACTCCTTAAAGCATCGATTTTATTGTTATGTTTGTGTTGATAATAATATAGTGTCTAAATGTTTGTTGGTGCAGTTGAAGAAGAGTTTGCAAGAGATTGCTTCTGCGCTTGGTTCGGATGATATTGCTTCTGTTGTGCAGCTACGAAAGATATTATCTACCGGTCGGATTCTTTCTTTTCTCAAAACTCATAAAGAGAACCTAAAATGTCTCAGAGTCATAATTTTAGTGCAATCGACTTATTATTGTCTTTTCTTTGCAGATTTTATTGATACAGTTCCAATTGACGTAGTTCCTCTGCTCGTCGACATTCTCAGGAGAGGTGATAAGCCTCAGCTCCAGGTAAGACGCAGTTGCTATATGTAAGTTGATTGATAATATATCCATTTCTATTCGAAAAGCAAACTTCCAATCTTCACACATCCTTCGATATTACTTGATAATAAAAAAAATCGGGGAAACAAGTTTCAGTTATAGACATGGTGGCTGATAGCTTGTTATCATGCATAATAATGCAGTTTGAAGCAGCTCGGGCTTTGACAAATATGGTCTCAGGAAATTCTGAGCATACAAAGGTTGTGATTGACTGCGGGGCACTGCCCTTATTTTTGGAGCTTCTCAAGTCTCATAATGATAACGTTCGGGAACAGGTACAGCATATTTTACAATGATAACCTTACTTTTATCAACTGTCTTTGCATCTTTTGTACTTTTGAATTTTAATAATAACGATACCCCTGACCTTGAATTGAACTGGTGATCGTATAAGGCTTTTTGGGCTTTGGGAAATATTGTCGGACACTCTCCAGTATATAGGGATCTCGCCCTCGGTCTTGGAGCACTGGATCAGGTTCTTTCCCAGTTTAATGGGACTGCCACAATGTCAATGATAAGAAATGCTACGTGGACTATCTCAAATCTTTGCCGTGGTAGACCCCGACCTGAATTCGATCAGGTAAGCAGAATCCATTGCTCTTCATTTCAGTTTGCATGTACCCTGCATTTTTTTTAGCTCTTGGTGCTCAATTGGTAGATTTGATAGACGTAAACGGTCGTTCTAGATGATTGTTCATTACAATGACTCCATTATGAGGTTTTAAAATGAAGTCAATAACAATTTGGGTTTCACTGCAAAGCAATGGAATCCCAAAGCAATTACCATTGCTTGCAATTACAGGAATAGCCAGTACTTGTTTAAATGAAGTTTGAGAGTATAATCATATTGGAAATTTTCACGTGGGTTTTGCAGTGTGGGGAATGTGTGTACTCTGTTGCTTCTGTATTCATGCCTTATCCTGCTTATGATCGGGATATAAGAATTTAGTAGCATGGGGATTTCTTATAGTAAATTCCTTTTCATAGACTTGTGGTCATGGATTTCAGGTTAAATATGCGTTGCCTACACTGCGGTGGATTATCAATCTGCAAGATGACGAAGTATTGGAAGATGCATGCTGGGCTCTATCGTATCTTTCTGATGAAAACAATTCGAAAATTCAAGCAGTAATCGACGCGGGATTCTGCCCGAAGTTGGTGGAACTTTTGTCGTAAGTATATGACCATGTGTCATCAGAGTTTAATTAAGTAGCTTGTTTCCCATCGTATTTGATTTGTAATAGATTTGAAAATACATGAATTTATGCCATTCTGACTAAATTTGAATGAAATGCTCATATTTTAGGTATCCTTCACCCCTTGTTCTTATTCCTGTTTTACGAACCCTGGGCAACATTGTCGCTGGTGATCATCTGCAGACTCAGGTTTTTCTTCCCACATTTTTCATACTTCTAATAATTCAAGTAGTAGATGTTGATGTTTTTGTTATATTGTAGACAATACAGAGAGTCCAAGCTTTGCAATCATTTCATTTTAAATTTGGTCGTGTGCAGGCTGTTATTGACCATCAGGCTCTTCCTCGCATCTTCAATCTTCTCAAAGACGAACAGAGAAAGACAACCATATTAAAAGAAATATGTTGGACGATCTCCAATATTACTGGCGGAACAAAAGACCAGATTCAGGTCGAAATGGCCTTGGATTTATACTATTGTTTGACTGTATCATAACTCGATCCTTCTGTGCTAATGTAATTGATTTTTATTACAGGCTGTGATCAATGCGGAAATTTTTCCCCCACTTTTATCCCTGCTAACAAATGCAGAATTCGACGTAAAGAAAGACGCAGTGTGGGCAGTTTCAAATGCAACTTCTGGTGGAAGTGATGAACAGATAAAGTATGAAGCTTTTCTTTATTTGCATGTTTAGTTTTCTGAGTCCATTTTTTCGATAATTCTAGGTGAATAACAGGAGCCCTTTTTCGCTTACAGATACCTTATTATTCAAGGTTGCATACAGCCGCTTTGTGATCTTCTAACCTGCACGGATCCAACGATTATACAAGTCTGCCTTGACAGTCTAAGGAACATATTGAGAGCAGGCGAGACTGAAAAAATTGCAGGCCTAGCAAACGTTAATGTATATGGGCGCCGAATTGAGGAGGCTGGTGGCGTGGATAAGATTGAAGCGTTGGAAATTCACGAAAACGCAGAGATCTCTTTTAAAGCAGTAGTGATCGTTGAGAATTATTTAGCCGAGGAAGATGATGATCACATGCAAACAACGTCTGACACGTCACCTCGGACTGCTTTCTCTTTTTCGACATAGCAGCGGCCAGAAGTTCCGCTTTGTGGTTTTAATTTCATGTAGAAAGAGGGATAATCCTCTCCTATATTGTACAAAAATGTGTCTATATATTAAAAAAATGCAGGAAGAGTGATAATCCTCTAAAATTAATTTTGGTAATTGTGGTATTTTTTTGTAAAGCAATCTTCAACTTTATATCATGTTTAAAGTATTCTATATCTCCCCTAAAATTAATTTGGGTGATTGTGGTATTTTTTAAAGTAATCAGTATTCTATGCTGCTATACTTAGAAAAATAAAGTTTTTAGTCTAAGTATGCCATCTTACTTTACATATGACACACAAAGTTAGTGGAAGTTTGACCTACCACATAGAGTCTCTAATAGTAAATTAAAATCTTATTATACAAAATTCTATGTATGCTCACCTTAATTTACATATACCTTACTCTAACCCCATCGGATTGAATTACGTTATAAAGACAAAACACCACGAATAATAGCCCTTTTATCTTTGATAAAATACTAAGAGAAGTTAACCTCTTATTAAGGACCATAGTAATTGATTAATATCCTTGGTTCTACTCGCATATTCAACCCTTTCTATATAAACAAAAATTCACACCACTTGTCAGAGATTCCTTTCCCAAAAAGGTCCCATGTAAGAAATGATCTTCACATCTCTTCATTAACTACAAGAATAAGAATAGCTACAAAGTTGTGGATTGAGACAAAAATTCCAATCTATAAAACAATTACGACCATACCAATAAAGTCAAAATCTATGCCATCAATTGCTTCTAAAGAGATCAGCTCTATCCACTTCGTTAAAGTTTAAAGGTTTTCATGAGCTCTAAATAGATCCAGGGGATTCCATACCTTTAATAGTGATTAAAAATTATAGGCCCTCCAGCCATGAACAACCCTTAATTTTTTTTTTATAATGTGATTTTTTTCATCGAATAAATAGCATGCTCATTAGTTAAAAATTAATACCTTCCATGATTTTAATCTGTTTATGTGTTGACAATTAATGTCATGTACGTGCTTGTGGAAACGATGAGCCATAATTAACCTCGCTTTCAACAGTTAGAAATTAATACCTTACATGCTTTTAATGTGTTTATTAGTTGACAATTACTGTCATAACCTCGCTTTCATCAGTTAGAAATTAAAACCTTAGATGCTTTTAATATGTTTGTTAGTTGACAATTACTAGATCATGTACATGCTTGTGGAAACCTAAAATATAATGATCTCATGTACATGCTTGTGGACAGTTAACCTCGGAGACTGCTGAATCTTGAACTTATGAAATATAAATATCCCATTCAATTAAAAAAGAATCATGTTATATATTAAAAATATCTCACAAACCAGCACATGAACTGATCAATTGTATAACATGTTGTATGTGCGTTGGTTATAGCATTGTAACTACATTTATAACAACTGTTTAATTAATAAATGTAATTTTTTTTATCTTAAAGTAATAAAATAAGTTTATTTTATGAATAAATGGTTGTGAAGAGCGTTAATGTGTACACTCACAATAATTATAACGATGGTCATTTTCTTCATTAAACTAATTAAAACATAGAGATGTGATGTTTATTCTTTGTTATTTTGTTTTGCTAAGGACTTCCGATAAACATCAAAGGAACGACATCTTAACCATAAAAAAAAATACCATCACTTATTGCACCTAGAGGACTGGAAAATGGGTTCCCAAATCCATATCAACAACATTACAATATTATCATTGAAGGTAATTATTTCCACCATCAAATACATAACAAGTTCATTGATGGTCCATTAAGCTTCTCAATCCCACATGTTTTATGAAGTTGAGTTTATTAGGCCTACATTGTTTGATTGGTGCTTGGGGTTACTATACAACATGAAGGCACAATTGAAAATTTGCAAAATGGGAAGTCTCAAGAAATTTGTGTACATAATGATACGAGTATCATAATACATAAAGAGACATTGATTGATGTTCCCACGATGTTTCCCAATTCATTCTTCCTCCTGCAAAGGCACGACATCCCAAGATGACCCGACGGAGAGATATGATGTACCTTCAAGGAGGTGGACAATTATTGAGTTCCTTTGATAGTGTTTTCGTAAAGTGTTGGAGGTGGTAGCTTCTAGTCATCGAGGAATTCCCATATGCTAGCATGGATATTGCCAAGGAGAATTAGATCTAGCACTCTCTCTTTACACATAGTGGGGACACATTGGTACAAAAAGCTTTTAAGTTTTTTTAAGTATATGAATTTTGTGTATTTTTTATAATATTTAAAATAAATAGGTATAAATGTTTTTGGTATGTAAAAATATTAACAAAAAATTCAATTATTAAAATGTAGGGCTCGTACAACCATTATGTCATCTGCACTTTTCACGACAAGTAGCTCAGCTTGAGGAGGGGCATAAGAGGACACTTGACTTTATAAAGATTAATCTTGAGGGTCTAACCCTTGGAATACCTACTATGTGGATTAAATACCTCCCAGAGGAAATGCAGAGGCAAGTGGTATGAGTACCACATGCATGGATTTGTCTCTTATGTACACTCCCCACTATATTATTATGCTATTAGGGGTACACTATTGTACCATGTTCTTGATATGTTCTATATATTTATATTTGTATTTTCCATCCTATATGTGCATCATCGATATTTTTTGGTCATGTATGGACATTATGATATTGGGACACTACTAGCCCACATGCTTGATATGGTTCAAATATATATTTTGTATTTTCCATTCTATATGTGCATCATCGAGAGATATGATTCCCAATTTTGTATAATTCCTCGCATTTTTATAATTGATAGAAATTTTATAATAATGATTTTTTTTCTTTGACAAACTTTATATATAAATGTACATTCTCTCTTCTATTTACATATGATTCATTATAAATTGAATAATGTGAATCTAATACATTGTTAAATAATACATAATATATAGAATTAGATGTGAATATATGTATTAAATTCAAAATGTCATTCAAGAAGTCATACCAATTTTTTTTTTCTTATAAAGTAGGATCATAAACTTAGTTAATACCATTGAGGTGTGACACTCCTAATTGTGAGTCTAGGTAGACTTTCAAATGTTCGATTTTATGAGAGATTTCATCCTTTAGTAATTAAATAATGGTCCTTTATTTAACATTGTTATTAGTCATCTGACTGAGACATTCCTCTCGAAATTATAAGATGGATTGTAGCAGAATAAATCACCTAATAAGTGAAAGAAATATGTTGAGTGTGATGTCTATTACCTTTCGTGAAACTCATGAACACATGTGTTTCTGACGATATTTTTCAATAGATCACAAACCATGATAAGCAATGGCCAAAAAAACCAAAAATATAGAAGGAAAGTAATTAATGCTACTTATAATGCAACAAGTCAATGTATTTCCTGAGCGTTTTCACCTAGGAGTAATACGTATTTAGATAGATCCCAGTTCTAGGACCTATTCAAGATGTTCCGGTAATGTCCCTTTTTAAGAAGTTTTATTCTAATGACCAATTTTTCATTTTTCCCTATTTCAACCTTTGACTGGTTTTGATGTCTAGAATCTCCAAATTGAACCAAATTCTCCCAAATATTTTGAGAAGGTATATGACTGATATTAAGACTTGAATATGATATGTAGGGATGGTAGCCTTGTATCACCCCTTTTCTTTCCTCACATGTCCTAATAGTCCCTTGCCCCTTTCTTTTACATATCCAAGGGACGTTAAGGCTAAAACATGCCAAAATAGCACTCCTAAATTCAAATATGTTTAAACCCAAGTGTGCATGGAAAAGTCACCAATGAGGGTGAAGAAGTTCCTTAACTTCTAGAAAGAAGTTGAACGAAACTTGCTATTTAATTGTTAAATGTTTAATTTTAAGTTTTAAATGTGTGGAAGTGAATGCCCTTAAACTGCTTACTTGAGTTTGATTTAATTTACATCTTCAATTTTTAAGAGATGTCATTATATACCATGTATATGTCTCTAATGATTACCTTATTGATGTTTTTATTAAAATTGTGGCTATGGACACAAATGCTGAAATATTGATTGAGCTTTCCCACTTAAGAGGACTTAGTATTGCTTTTAGTGGTGGTGATAGGATTCACCTTTCACTGTTGCATCCACTTTGGATGCAATTGTTGAGACTATTTCATTTTCAAGCAACATACTATATGATATTACATCATATAGAGAAATAAAAAGACAAGAGTACACTGATGGACTTGGCTACAATGCAATAAAAAAGTTGAAAATGACCATAGAGCATATATTTTCATTATTTAGGGACCCTCGCATGGGGGAAATCCCAAATGAGAATAGGCCACATATCTCTATCGAGTGGTGCACATTTCATCCATTTGTTGATATCTGGATGGACAGATAGTATATGGTTTTTGATATGCCACCACACAAAAATAGGGAAATCCCCTTGTATTTCCTTCGGAAGATGTATGCAAAGTTCATGTTGGGTAAACACGTAAACTATTTTGATATATTGCAGTTTCAGGGGATCAGTGGGAGGATGCCCCAAAATCGACACAATGCCAGTCTTCGAGACATTGATCGCCCTATCACTACACCTCACAGGTAGTTTCCTGGGCAAGATGTCCCACCTGTACATTGTGTTATTCCATAGACACGTGATGCATATTTGATTTTGGAATGGGAAGTTGTTCGTCATAGCACTATGGTTCAACATATGGGTGAGGAAGGGACATTTATTCCCGGTGTGGCACATACACCAGGTCATCATGGTGCAGGACCATCTTCTAGTGCAGTACCACCCACTAGTGTAGTATCCCCATCTAGTGCAGGACCATCTACTAGTGTAGCACCATCAACACATTCCCAGCCTACTTTTGAGCTTCACGAGTGGACATTGTGTGGTCATCCCTGCTATGGTATTTCCTCATATGTTGCCTTCGGTGGGTTTTTGAGTGATGTATGTATATGGTTAATTGTAATAAATTTTTCATTTATTTTCCTCTTTGTACACATATGTATAGATTGAGCTAATATATTAATTTTTTGAACTTGCAGTTGATGCTTTATGCCAGCAGCAACTGCCCAGAGTTTCATGTTCCACACTCTACAGAGGGGCATGATATTCCATCCATTGATCCCTTAGTTGGTGGAGAGATTCATATAGCACCCATTGTCGTATCTCACACTGACGCAAACATTTTAAAATTTCAGTTCTTTAATACTTGTTAATTTTTTAATTTCCACATACTGTACATGTTAGTTCACTAATGCTATCTATGGTCTAATATTTACAATTATTAAAATTGCAGATCCCAGATCCTTCATGGGGGAAAGTAGTGATGGAGGTAGCATCCATGGTCGTATCGACCGAGGAAACATCTGGGCATGACATTCCATCCATTGATCCCTTGGTTGGTGGAGAGATTCATATATCACCCATTGACATATCTCACACCATTGTAAACATTTTAAAAATGTCATTTTTTTAATACTTGTTAATTTTTTAATTTCCACACACCATACAAGTTAGTTCACTAATGCTATCTACGGTATAATATTTACAATTATTAAACTTGCAGATGCGAGATCCTTCACGAGGGAAAGCAATGATGGAGGTAGAATCCATGGTTGTATCGACGGAGGAAACATCTAGGCATGACATTCCATACATTGATCCCTTGGTTGGTGGAGATATTCATATAGCACCCATTGTCGTATCTCACACTGAGGTAAACATTTTAAAAATGTCATTTTTTAAATACATGTATGTTCATTGAATCATGCAAGTTTAACTACCTGAACTCTTATTGACTATAGGCACCAACCGAAACACCTGGCCCATTTCCTAGAGTTGTATCTACTCATAGGCCATACGTGAATAAGGGTGATGTGTATATGAGGCAGCCTAATCCTAGCAAGAGGCTAGTTGTCCACAACCATGGAGCTATTGATACCATGGCAATGTATATCCTTCGATGATATTTCTTGGTTAACTCGAAATCCAATGCATAAAATGTTTTGTTAATGTTTTATTTTCATGTTTACTACATCAGGAGCCAGGGTTTACTATTGAAAACCTTGTAGGGATGGTTGATACAGCAGTCATTGTTGCATCTACAATGGCAACAAGTCACATAGAGGTACAACTATTTCAACATGATTGTTACATAGTTTATTATTGTTGGCGTATGTTTATTCATGCATGTCTAACTATTTAAACATTTGGTGATTGTAGCCACTAACAGCAAGAGTTATTGATGCAACAGTCAATGTGGTATCTACAATAACAACAAGAGACATAGAGGTACAACTATTTGAACATGATCTAGACATAGTCTGTTATTGTTTTTTATTGTTTATTCATGCACGTCTCTAACTATTTCAACATTTGGTGATTGTATCCACCACTAGTAGCAGCAATTCCTGCCCCCTCTGGTTCTACCATGGATGCGGCCATCCTTTATGTTCAACCAACAGCTCCATTTGCTACATAAGGGACACAATCCCCTTTGTCAGAGTCTCTTTTTGAGGTGAGATGTCCATTAATGACCAATTGTTTCATGCAATGTCCATGAACATTTTGATAATTTTTGAGTTAATTTAGATATGGTATTTTATTGAGCTAATGTATTAGTACATAGTTAGTTGAATTTAATAATTGATATTTAATTTGCAGGATCCAAAGACGCACACTAGTCCTAGAGTTGTGCCTAGAGGATCAACGTTGAGAAAGAACAAGAGGAATCTTGAGTTTTGATGTGTCTTATGGGATATATACATTTCAATACATGTACATGTGGCTTGTATAGTTTTGGATACATGTACTTTTGGAGACATGTACATTGACATGTCACTTACATGTACATGTGGCTTGGATAGTCTTGGGTAGTTGTGGAGACACATGTGCTTCTATATACTTTTGGATATATATATGTAGTTTTGGATACTTTTGGATATATATGTACTTTTGGAGACATGTACAGTGATGTTTCAGTTATAAATAAATGATACATTTCACTTTGAATTTGTTCTTTCGTTTCCACATGTTCTTGTGTCAATCTATTGTATTGATTTGTGTGGATTATCTATTACTTATGAATGCACTATGTCAAAAGAACAAACTATTATATTTAAAGGTTTCAATGATCTCACTACATGCACACTAATTGGATATCTAATTAGAAATTGTGATTTTGGATGACTATTACAAGTAAAGTCAAAGTTCTTGCTCGTGTAATTTAATAAATATAAGTGCAATACAATGTATTTCAAGGTTTCAATGAACTCACTGCATGCACACCAATTGGATATATCTAATTAAAAATTGTGAGTTTGGATGATTAAATTACAAGTTAAGTCAATGCTCAAGTGTAATTTAATAAAACCAAGTGCAAAACATGCTTCACATTTCATCAATGACCAGCCACACTATTCAACAAACCTCATGCACCCAATGACTAATCACTCAGAATTAGAGGAACTACAATAGAATCAAAAGACCAAGAACCAACTTTGTGAATCAACATGATTTGAAACATAAGTCCACCGGATTTGAAAAAGTTGAGTTGGACATTAGATTGATTATGAACTGAGTTGTGATAGTAAGATAAGATTGGGGGTAGGGTTATGGTTATGGGACATGCATGTTAAACAGTAAAACCTAGTTAGGGATAGGGTTTTCCAAGTTTGTCCCTTGTTGGCATGATTACATTGTCCCCTACTGAGTGAAACCCTAGTTTTAGAAACCACCATATACAGTGGTCACCAGGTAATGGACAGGTAGGAGAGGGGCTCCCATAGCTAAAATCCCATGTCACAAATCCAACTGAATTGATAGTTTGTCGTTCGGAGGCACGAGCATTGATCTATGGTGAGTCACAGGTCACCTCCAAATACCATTCAGTCACACTTGGTGGACATGTGTCCGGTGCGGAAAAAACCTCACGGAGCCACAATTTTGAATTTGTCAACTCCTACTAGTGTGTTAGGGAATGGGAAATATGGAAACACCAGCCACATCCCCATCATCCATGGATTTCCAAGTTTGGACCTCGTTGGTGTGACTACATTGTATTGACCAAAACCCTAGTTTCAGAAACCACTGTATACAAAGATCACCAAGAAATGGACAGGTGGGAGAGCCCCCCCTAGATAAAAATCCAACGTCATGAATCCAACGAAATAAATGGTTCATTGATTGGAGGCCTGAGCATCGATCTATGGCGAGTTGTAGGTCACTTCCAAATACTGTTCAGGGACACTTGGTGGACTTGTTCCCGGTGCGTAAAAAACCTCACGGAGCCATAATTTTGAATTATGTCAACTTTTGTTAGCATGTTTGGGCATGAGAAATATGGAAACGTTAACCACATCCCCACCATCCATGGATTTCCAAGTTTGTCCCTCATTGGCGTGACTGCATTGTCCCCTACTAAGTGAAACCCTAGTTTCAGAAACCACCATATACAATGGTCACCGGGCAATAGAAAAATGGGAGAGGCCCCTTCTAGATAAAATCCCACGTCACAAATCGAACAGAATCAACAATTTATCGATTGAAATCCTGAGCATCAATCTATGGTGAGTTGCAAGTCACCTCCAGATACCATCAAGGACACTTGGTGGACTTGTGCCCGGTGTGCAAAAAACCTCATAGATCCGAAATTTTGAATCCTGTCAAATCCTTCTAGTGTGTTTAGGCATGGAAAATAAGGCAACACCAACCACATCCCCACCTTCCGTGGCTTTCCAAGTTTGGCCCTCATTGGCATGACTACATTGTCCCCTACTGAGCAAAACTGTAGTTTCAGAAACCAACATATATGGAGGTCATTGAGAAATGGACAGGTAAGAGAGACGCCCCCCCTAGCTAAAATCCCATGCCATGAATCCAAGGAAATTGACAGTTTTTCAATCGAAGGCCCGAGCATCAATCTATGGCGAGTTTTAGGTCACCTCCAGATATCGTTCAGGGACACTTGGTAGACTTGTGCACGGTGTGCAAAAAAAATCATGGAGCCACAATTTTGAATTTTGTCAACTCCTACTAGCATGCTTGGGCATGGGAAATATGGCCACACCAACCGCATCCATGCCGTCAGTGGCTTTCCAAGTTTGGACCTCATTGGCATGACTGCATTGTCCCCTACTGAGCGAAACCCTAGTTTCAGAAAGCACCGTATACAGAGTTCACCAGGAAATGGACAGGCGGGAGAGGCCCCCCTAGCTAAAATCCCACATCATGAATCCAACGAAATCACCAGTTTTTCAATTAGAGGCCTGAGCATCAATCTATGCTGAGCTCCAGGTCACCTCCAGATACCATTCAGGGACACTTAGTGGACTTGTGCCCGATGCACAAAAAACATCATGGAGCTCAATTTTGAATTTTTTCAACTCTTGCTAGTGTGTTTGCACATGGGAAATATGGAAATTCCAACTACATCCCCACTGTCCATGGCTTTCCAAGTTTGGACCTCATTGGCGTGACTGCATTGTCCCCTACTGAGCGAAAGCCTAGTTTCAGAAACCACCATATACGGTGGTCACTGGGAAATGGATAGGAGGGAGAGGCCTCCCCTAGCTTAAATCCCATGCCACTAATCCAATTAAATTGATGGTTTGTCGATCTTAGGCCCGAGCATCAATCTATGGCGAGTTGCAGGTCACCTCTAGAAATTGTTCAAGGACACTTGGTGGAATTGTGCCTGGTGCACAAAAAACCTCACGGAGCCGCAATTTTGAATTCCATCAACTCCTGATAGCGTGTTTGGGCATGGGAAATATGGCAATGCCACTGCATCCCCACCATCTGTGGATTTCCAAGTTTGTCCCTCGTTGGCATGACTGCATTGTCCCCTACTGAGTGAAACCCTAGTTTTAGAAACCACCGTATTGCACCTGGTTTGTAATCCCTATAAACATATCCACCCTTCTTTCTTGAATTGTTTTCATGTGTAAGGTATTCACCTTTAACAACCATATACCCGATTGGGAAGTGGTTGTTTTCATCGTCAGTCATGGACATAATGAGGGTTTGTTTTCCCTCTACAATGTGCCAACTAGTAATCACCACCCCATTCACTATATTTTGAGGCAACCACTGTGTATATGTCTCCTGCATAATATGATTGTAGGTATATGATAAAATATTTTTCATGTGATACAAGGCCATTAATGTGAGTTTCAATACTATGTAAATAAACACAAAAATGTTAAGGAAATGAATCATACGAGGTTGTACAAGGTCTGAGACATGATCAAAATCTATAGAAATAGACGATTGGTCTTCTTCCAACATATTTAACTCAACAATTGCACGCTGATCAAGTGGAAGCGATATGTGATCCCATCCAGCAACCCAATCCAATTATTCACCGTCACATTCCAGTCACCATCACAACAAGGCGGGAAAAAACAAACAAGTTTTCTGGTCCAAATTTCAAATACCGGGTTATTATATCTTCGAACCGAATGAAAGCCATGAGTCCTAGGAACAGTCTTGCATTCCCATGCATGTGAATGATCTATCTCTACCACCTCCCAAGAAAATCTTTCCACATGTCTCTTTCTTGTGGATTCTACTCACATAGTTTATTCCTCTCCCATTACTGACGTGCACCACCTGACTATAGATTGAGCATTTTGAATAGTAGATATTGCAATTCCTCTCTTCATAGGGCTATTTTGATACATGCTCTGGCTCCATCATGCTCTCCTTTACCATTCCTAGTCTCAAAATAGTTCCACATATGTGGAACTTTGTAGTTTTTATGCAATGAACAGAACCATTTAAATATGAGTGCATTTTTTAACTGACTAGCACATCCATCATACCAAATCCAGTGTGGATCCATCTGTATGTTCCTGCCCTTCAAATGATCATATAAAATTATGAAGCAATGAAGTACATATTGGAATTCATAGTACCTATCATCACTTATGTAGAAGTGATATTCCTTTAGAATTTCTCTTTGCTCTTCACTGCTATTTGGGCCATGCCTATATGTGATATGCACCATCAAGGAAACCTTATCGGAGTGATAATACTAACTTTGGATCTCATTTTGAGGTTGCAGAGTGTAGTTCTTGGAAAAATCAACAACTGAAAATATAGTACAACGGGGAAATGTATCTCTTCATATTCTAAACTTCTCATCCTTCCATTGTGCCAAGTGGACATGCTGAACATATTGATGTGTCTTTTCAATAAATTCCTTGACGAATACACTAACTTGTACCTGTTGACACAAAATGATATCAATATCAGTTTTTTTTGTAAGTAAGGAATGAAATGCAACTGTTCAAACATAAATGTATAGATAAATGCATGTACCTCATATGTCACCAATTGTATTTTCTTTCTTTCTTTCCCTGGGATTGTTTCATAGCTGATATATTTGAAATTGTTCATGTCTATAACCATATTCCCAAATTCATTGTCTCCACTCTCGTGCATACATTGGCTCAATAATTCCATTCCAGCACAGTTGGAGCAAGTTCCATCCAAACAAGATTTTGCATAGTATGTTTTCCCCTCAAGCCTATTGCACATGATACTATGAATGGATTCTCTTAATGAGGTTGGTGGTATTGTCAAGGAGCAATCTTGCACATGATTAGTATGCAACACACGACAAATGTACAAAAATGTTTCATAGTAATATTTATATTCTACATGGTATCTACAACAACAAGTGTTCCGAAGAGTATTTATTCTAAACATACTAGGGCTTACATTTCTCAAAAGATCTTTTTCCCAAATTCAATTGTCTACGTTCATTCCTAAATTTATCGTATAGTATTATCTTTGTTATATCAAGAAGATGCTTAATATGTCCTTCACGGTCCTTTGAGCCCCTTCTTAGTTTTAGTACATCCTCCCGTTTTGAATAAGGCCTTGTGTGATCATGCCAAAAACTATGCACTAGTCCCTTTACTACATATACTAGCTTCATGTCACGACATGGAAACCGACCAATAAAGGCCCAAAAATCTGTCTGAGCGGTTGTGTCAAGATGTTATCTTCTAATAGAATACCTACGGAGGGTTTTTACATTCAAATTAACTAGTTTAGATGTAGGATTGAGAAAAAATGGACCCCGGGGTTCTTATTTACAATTGCTTGTGACAACACACAACAAGCCGCATTATGGTCCTTTGAACGTGTGTTCTTACCAAATTTACCAAAGGCATATACTAATATTTTAACTATATGAGAACTTGGTCCAGAAGTCTTTATCGTCTTTATCCCTAACGATTTTCAAACAATATTCATGCCCCTAGATTTTAACAATAATAAAAATAATCTACATTTATCTCCATCACATTTAGAAACAATATTTATTTAGTATCTATTGAGTTTGATAAGAAATACTATGTTTAGATAGCATACCTTCAACGAAATTGAGGAGTCCTTCACCAACTTGTATACGCTTCAGAGTTCTTCTACGTGTGCTTTCTAATGGATGTAAGGGAGTTGGAATTCTATCATCTAGCGCATCAACAGTATGATTTGGCATTTCAGTAGCAACTTGTTGTCCTTAATTCTCTTCTTGGTAGTTGTATGGTGGAAGTCCAACATCCTCATCGATGTTCCAGATAATATTTTCTTCTTCAACAGTAGGCTCCATGTCCAATGCCTCTTCAACAGTAGGCTCCATGTCAAACACCTCTTCATGAGCTTTGTCTTGATATGGTAACTTATCACTTTGAATTGGTGTGCGATTTGAAACATCCCCAAATGAGCACCTACATTTTGATTCTTGAATACTTCCATGGGGTGCTTTTTCAACAACTATTGTGGAAATTGAAGGTCCCTCTGGTGAATGCTTCCTTTTTTCTTGTGTTGGATTAATAGGATGAACCGTGGTATCCTCTATAATTGGATTTGGATTAGTTTCCAAAGAAAGCCTCTGATTCATCATGTCTATTCTTTTCTTTTCTTTCTCTTCTTCGATGACTTCTTGAGGTCTCTTCTTTCTTGCTGATTTTATTCCTCGGTTATTTACATTGCCCATCACCACAATGATCAATTCAATACAGTTTTCTTTTGTTGCTCCTCAATTACAAGCTTTCAAACATTTAACTTGATTTATAACTATTGATCCTTCGATGTGCTTCAATCTCCTTCTCAATTTTTCATATTTCCCATCAAAACAATGATGAATGGGAAAATTTACCTTTGGTTCTCTTGAATAATAAGCAAATGAAAGTTAAATCATAAATTGTTCCTGAAGCTAATTCTCTTGTACAATTGTGTATATCCACCATCACCATGAAATGACATTGAAGCTTGATATCTTATCCTATGTGCTCCTGAACCATGAAATATGTCCTCAATGCTACACCTGCATAACAAAAAGAATGATGGAGAATGTGTATTGTGAGTATTTCCACAGGCGGGCTCGTGCTCTTGACAAAAAACAAGAGATAATTGGATATTCGTAAAAATAGAGTAAATTTTCTCTCAGACAAAAATAATCCACTGCTTTTATAGTCCTATAATGCGCACACATTATATAGAGTAAAAACGCGTACATAATTTTTAGAAGTAAAACACGCTCGCAATATGTTTAAGCACAATTAATAGGGTAGGTGCACAACTAAGGAAACAAATACAATCATAAGAAAACAAATGTTTTTAGTGTTCCCTTTTTTTCATGATTATAAATGTTTCTTTCTATACCCCCAATAATCCCTAGATACCCCTATCTCTTTCTAAATATACCTCCCTCATTCTCTCTATATCCCTCCCTATATGTTTCTTTCTCTCCCTTACTCCATCCGTCCCTTTCTCACCATGATGATGACGATGAACATGATGATTGTGATGATGATGATGAACATGATGATGATGATGAAGACAATGATAATGATATTGATGGTGATGAAGGTGATGATGATTATCTTGATGGTGAAGATGATGATGATGATGATGATGATGATGACGATAATGTTAGATTTTTATCATTCAAGCTAGCATTATTTTAGGATCTTTAACTAAGAGAATAACATGCACAACAATAAACACAAGAGACAAGAGACACAAATAATTTTCCTTGGGGAAACCATAAAGGAGAAAACCCCGCAAATTCCTCAGAGATAGAATGAGCACCAATGGCAGTAGTAAAACTTGAAAACATAAAGATGATATCCACAACTTTAGTCCTTGCCTACAAATCCCAAATATTTTCTAACGAGCCCAAAGATTCGATAAAACTAATCAATCCCATGCCCCTCCAAAATAGTGTTCATCCCTTCGTGTTAAACACTTACTTGTCATTGTCATTATTATTATGAAAGATAATTTTGTTTGATCGGAATCAGGTGAGGATGATGCGATGCGATGTCCATATCTTTGACACGAGTGTCAAAAGATGGCGGTGACATCTACAAAAACAGTTCGTTAGTGTTTATTATTATTATTATTATTATTATTATTATTATTTAGTGATTCAGGTTTTATTATTATTATTGTTATTATTATTTATGGTCTACTTCTATATTTGATACATGAGAAATCGATGCTAAGCATGGTGTCATTATTATAATTTATGGTCATTGTCCCACTATATCATTCTCTAACCATCCCTCCATCCATTATGCTATATCTATCCTCCATCCATTATCCTAGATATTTCTTGCACCCAATCATACCTCCCTCCTATATATCTCCCTCTCCCATCCCCTGTATATCTCTATCTGAGAAAACTTACAGGAAACTAAAATAAGAAAATGAATTAAAACCATAGAGCCTTGTTAGCCATAAATATTATAAATACATTCATCCAATAAACCCCACCAAATTCAAATACAATTACCCAATTCCTACCTGCCTGTTCATCCATGCCTCCAGTCCGCCTTCCTAGAAACCCAACATTAATTTCCATCACTGAATCTAATTTGAAACGAATAAAATAATAAATCAGTCCTTTCCTACAAATCACAAATATTTTCTGACGGGCCCAAATATTCGATAAAACTAATCAATCCCATGCCCCTCCAAAACGGCGGTCATTCGTTCATGTTAAACAATTATCTTTCATTGTCATTATTATTATGAAATAGAATTTTGTTATTTTCGCTGCACGCAAGGACGATGAGATGCGATGTCCATATATTTGAAGCGGGTATCAAAAGATGGTGTTGGCATATATAACAATAGTTCCCCTTATATTTCTCCTCACGTCATCCCCCACATATCTCTCCCCTACCCATTTGTCCCTCCCATGATTCCCTCTACACCTTTCTCTCCCTCCTTTGACTACCCCCCCTATCTTAGCTTAATGAATGTATTATTAATTTGTCCTTACCTAACATGATTTTCATATCACATATATGTTATATGGCCTATGCGATATGAAAATCATGTTTTACGTAGAGACCATTAGGGGTAAACCATTGTAACCATAACACATATGCGATATAACACATATACATTATAACAGTCATGCGTTATATCGCATATGTGATACTTGTTTTATAAAAAATGTTATGTCATGGGCTGTGGGCTAGTTTTATTGTAGAAAAAGACATAATTCCTCTGAATCCATGCATAGAGAACTGTTCAACCTGTCATTTTATCATTTATTACACAAATCCATTGGTATTTTACAAGTTTGGGTGGATTTCAATGGGGAATGTATGTAATAAAGGCCGGAAATCAGCGAGGAAGGTGCTTACATAGGAAGAAGCTAAAAAAAAAAAGAAAAAAAGAGGGAAGAATCAAGAAATCACTAGCATTCAATCATTGAGCAAATACTTCCCATTCCCGCTCAACTAGAAAATACAATTTTGGATACCCCAGAGGAAGAGTCAAAGTGGAGGAATTTAATAGTGGGAAATACCATTCATTCTCCAGTGAACCACATTTTAGTATCAATTTCATTGGATGGAATACTACACTTTGCATCAAACACTTGTGCCTCAACATCTCGAGGAAAAATAGAGATACTTGATGTAGAGGTTCAAGAGGATAATGAAACGTTAATGGAAGCTAGTTATGGGGAAGATGAAAATATTGGTGCATTCTTAAGTGGAAAATTTTGTGAAAGTTAAATAACTATGTTCCCGATGATGAAAATGTGGCTCCGAAACAACCATACAATGTGGTATCAATATCCTAATTGAAGCTGTCATTCTGTAGTGGATTTAAACGTCACTCCAACATTTCAAACTGCAAAAAAGCTTGAATCAACGCAAAAGGGAACTCCTAAACGCATACAAGTGGATGAGAGTGAATTGACATCCATGGAAGGTAAGGTGCCTAAACACACTATCCTTCGTCATTGTTATCAAATGAGGAAACAATATTTTGATAGTAAATTTGAAGTCAGTAAATGTCAATTGTTTTTATCTTTGATTAAATCTAGGAGTATGGCAACCGTTAAAAGAAATTCAGACATAAGAACATTGAACAATATCGAATCAAGTAATCAAATTGTGAAATCTCTTGTTGCTACATTCATATTGATTAGTAAAAAAACTCGTTCATAGGATTGTAATGTGGCTTGACCTGTCTTGGACGAATCAATTGTAAGTAGATCCACGAGACAACGTCGTTTACTTAAATGCATATCACAACATGTGGCTTTACATCCAAAGACACTTAAAAAAGATTTAGTAAGAAGAGACATCCTTGATGTACAGGTAAAAATGGAAACATTATGGTCATTTAGCGGTAGTTTTCCCCGTAAAGACATGAAGTTAGTTGAAGCAATGAAGGGACTAGAGGACACATTTTGGCACGATAACACCAGGTCTTGTTCTAACACAAAGGATGTGTTAAAATGTTGTAGGTGTTTTATGAATAATGAACCACATGTTAAACATTATCTTGACATGACACAAACTCAATTGTTCAATATGTTTAAAATTGACCATGTAGAGCTAAGGCTCAGGAAAATATATTTTGAAAAATGAAAGCCTTGGTATGTTAGAATCAATGCCTTCTGAAACACTTGTTGTTGTAGGTACCACATAAATTTTTATATATATTATCATACATTTGCACATATACATCATTTTTTTCATCCTAACCATGTGCAAGAATGCTCAATTACAGTACCACCAATGTCATCTAGAGATTTCATCCATACCTTAATGTGTCCGAGGAAATATGGGCAGGCATATTACTTAAAACAATGTGTAGAGGCTTACAAAAAATGTGGTGGGCTATCATTATGGTATGATTGCATCCATGAGAGTGAATATCAACCATTTGAGAATACAATTGTCGAAAAGCAGAACTATCAGTATGAGACATATCAGCTACATGATGGGAAAGAAAGAAGGAATATTAAATTGGTGACTTCACGGGTGACAATGTACATGAATAATACTCATTTAAATAACTATATTTTTTATGTTGTTATATAAAATTGTTTATTAACATAAATTAATATTCATGTAAATATTTTTATGTTGATTATAACATTGTTTATTTTGTTTCCCACCAGGTGCAAGTATGTGAATTTATTTCAGAGTTCCGTGGAAAGATCCAACAGTAGATTCAACATGTCGATATGGCACAGTGGAAAGATGAGAAACTTAGAATATGCCGAGACACCTTCCCTCTCGAAACAATACTATCAGTGGTTAACTTTGCAGAAAATTACACCCTACAACCACAAAATAAATACAAAGTGAGTACTATCACTCATAGCAGGTGAGCATAATGGTCCATATTACTTATCGGCATGGGCGAGAGAGAAATGAAGAGAAGCGTGTGATATTTAAAGAAAATCACTTCTACATAAGTGATCACCGAACCCATGACATCCATTACGTGAACCATTGCTTTAAATTGTTTTATGATCATGTGATAGCTATGGATATACCATTTTGTCGTCATTTGATTTTGTTAGATGGTTGTGATAATTAGCTCAAGAATGCACATGTTTTTCAATGGTTTTGTTTGTTGCACATAAAATACAAGGTGCCACATATATATAACTACTTTGAAACTGGTCATGGAAAAGGAGAGAACGATGGTGCTGGTGCATGCATAAAACCTTCTATTAGAAGGGAAGAGATGAAGTTTATAGGTGCTCGTGTTCTAGACAATGCATATATGGTGAAATGGTGTGCATCTATGATGGGAGAACAAGCAACAAGGAAATACCTAGTGTGGAGAATATTGTTGGAGATGACAAATGTGGATTGACCCAACACACATCGGGTGAACACAGTGCATGGAACTCGACAATTTCATTCAATAAAAAGCTTAGAAAACTCGGCCCTACAAATATGGACAATATTGAAGGCTTGCTTTAGTGCTTCCTATAGCATCGATGAATAGTATGATTGTGAGTATACATATACGGTCGATACATGGGATCGAGTGACACTTGCCACAGATTTGAAGGAGGGTAATGAAATAGACTGAGTGGAAGATGGTCAGACATATATTTTTATAGACTATGATCATATATCGGATCTCATACAAGCAAGTAATAAAAAAGTAAATTTGTAGTACCTAAATCACGTCAAGCCTTTACATATAAAGAAATTTTATTTATGTTACATGCAAGACCTTTTTAATAAATGTATTGTTAACTCGACCTGTTTCGTTTCACAAGTCATATATATGGAGTGGTTTCCCCAAAAAATAATGAATGGGTTTCTGACTATTGGTTGGATCATTGCTTAGAGGGGAAATAAACCATTCTCAAACTTGTTACAGATGATGAAAATATTGAATTCCCAACTGGATCTGTGGGTATAAAAGGGGAGTACTTGACACTAGTAGCACAACAAAAAAGGAAGGGTGGGTATGTATATCAATATTATATACGAGGCATTATTGTATACCACTTCAACAACTTGGTAGTTGGTTTAAACATCAAGTTGCACACACTTTCGAACAAAAATAGGTCACATGTACAATACTTGATACCTCATTGAGAGTGTGAGAGATTGATGGACACCATCGGCAACAAAGATAGTCCAGATGACCTACTCAAGTGAGTGCATTGTCAGGTGTTACTATATTGTCTAGTGTGGCTAGATTGTTAGGTATGTCATTTAAACTTTAAAGTGCATGATGAAGAACAATTTAAATACCATTCACCTATACAATTTAAATACTAACCTATGATTGACGAATACCATTCACAGGCATCGTACTATTCATAGTATACTAGACAGTATAAACACGATCCTACACCCTCAGGTGAGTTATCTATAAATAACGTTTGCACAATTTCATTGGGATCTCTTTATTTTTTGATGAGAGTGCTAATGTTTAGCCTTTCGTGTGCCTAGGATACAAACACAATCTATGGCACATTGGAGGTGCCAAGAACTAACGGTGTCTTCAGGAACCACCAAATGGAATTTGGAAAATAACATGCTCTAGAGTTGTTGCAATTTACTTTTAATGAATATTTTTTATATTAATGTACATTTAATTGCATTAATGCACATTTAATTACATTCGTGGGTCAACTCTTTGAACTATTTCATTGGTGGGTCAACTATGCAAAAAACATTCACTGTGTGACTATTGGTAGTGTTGTCATATTGGCCTTTCCCATACACACCTATAAGAGCCAACGACATGCAATTATGCTAAGTCATTTGGTTTTTTGCTCCAAGATCAAAATTCACTAAGTGTCCATGAACCACTTTTTGAGGCGACTTTCAACTGGATCGAAGAACCGTCGACTCCCTTGGTCTCTTGGAATGCAAGTACTTACAGGGGGGCCTCTCCATCCTATTTGCATTTCTCTATGACTATATTGTGCACTGATTTCATAAACTAGAGTTTTTCTCAGTTTCCTTAAATGAAACTCTTTCCTTGGTGGGTTAACTATGCAAAAAAATCCACAATGTGACTATTGGTAGTGTTTCCATATCAGCCTTTCCCATACACACCTGCAGGAGCCAATGACATGCAATTATGTTGATCTATTTGTTTTTTTACTCTAGGACCAAAAGTCACCAACTGTTCATGAACCACTTTTTAAGGCAACTTTCAAATGTACAGAAATCAACAACTGGAGATCAGATCAATGAACCATCGAATCTGTTGGTATCCTAGAATGCGAGTACATATAAGGGGGCCTCTCCATCCTATTTTCATTTCTCAGTGACAACATTGTGCACTGATTTCATAAACTAGGGTTTTGCTCAGTTTCCTTGAATGCAACTCTTTCCTTGGTGGGTCAAATATGCAAAAAAACCCACTATGTGACTATTGGTATTGTTTCCATATTGGCCTTTCCCATACACACCTTTAGGATCCAATGACATGAAACGATGTCGATCCGTTTGGTTTTTCGCTCCAGGACCAAAAGTCACCAATTGTCCTTGAACCCCTTTTTAAGGTGACTTTTTGAGTCGACTCTATTGGTCTCCTGGCATGTGAGTACATCTAGGTTTCCCTTTTTATCCTGTTTTCATTTCCCAGTAACTACATTGTGCACTAATTTTATAAACTAGGGTTTTGCTCAGTTTCCTTGAATGCAACTCTTTCCTTAGTGGGTCAACTATGCAAAAAAATCCATTATGTGACTATTGGTAGTGTTTCCATATTGACCTTTCTCATAAATAGTTGTATGAGCCAACAACATCCAATTATGTTGATACATTTGGTTTTTCTCTTGAGGACCAAAAGTCACCAAGTGTCCATGGACCGCTTTTTGAGGTGACTTTCAATTGGACATAAATTGAAAACCGAAGGTTGGATCGATGAACCATCAAATTTTTTAGTCTCCTGGCATGCAATTACATCTAGGAGGACCTCTCCATCCCATTTGCAATAACCAATGACTACATTGTGCATTGATTTTATAAACTAGGGTTTTTCTCAGTTTCCATGAATGCAACTCTTTCCTTGGTGGGTCAACTATGCAAAAAACTCCACTATTAGTAGTGTTTCTATATTAGTGTTTCCCCTACAGACTTGCAAAATCCAATGGCATGCAATTATTCTGATCTATTTTGTTTTTCTCTCCAGGACCAAAAGTCACCAAGTGTCCCTGAACCACTTTTTGAGGCGACTTTCAACTGGACATAAATCGATAACCAGAGGTCGGATCAATGAGCCATCGACTCCATTGGTCTCCTGGAATGTGAGTACATCTAGGGTTCCCTCTCCAGCATGTTTACATTACCCAATGACTACATGTTTCACTAATTTCATAAACTAGGGTTTCCATCAGTTTCCTTGAATGCAACTCTTGCATTGGTGGGTCAACTATGCAAAAAACTCCACCGATCAACTATTGGTAGTGTTTCCATATCAACCTTTCTCATAAACACCTGGAGGAGCCAACAACATGCAATTATGCTGATCTATTTTTTTTTTCACTCCAGGACCAAAAGTCACAAAGTCTCCTTGAACCACTTTTTGAGGCGACTTTCAACTGGACATAAATCAACAACTGAAAGTTAGATCGATGAACCATCGACTCTATTGGTCTCCTGGCATTCAAGTACATTGAGGGGTCCCTCTATACCTTGTTTGAATTTCTTGATGACTACATTGTGCACTAATTTAATAAACTATGGTTTTTCTCAGTTTCTTTGAATGAAACTCTTGCCTTGGTGGGTTAACTATGCAAAAAACTCCACCACGGGACTATTGGTAGTGTTTTCAAATTTTCCTGGCCCATAAACTAGGGTTTTGCTAAGTTTCATTGAATGAAACTCTTGCATTGATGGGTCAACTATTCCATTGGAGTTTCACCTCTTGCATTGGTGACACACCTATGCTAATTTCTGAATTCTCATTAAAATTCCTTAGTTCAAAATTTTTCTACATGGCATCATAGTTGTTTTTGGTTGGGATCACTCTATAGGTGAAGGAGGGATTTGGTATTCCAATTGTTGTGTACTTATGTTCAGTTCTTGAATTTGTTGATATTGTTGGGTTTAATACCCTAAGTTTTTTAGGAGAAGCTCTTGGACCCTGAAAAATGTTTTGTCTTCTTCATATTGTTGTTTTTTTAACATAGATATGGATATGGTGTCTTACTTATATTTTAAGATTCCCTCTAAACTTGGATGGCATGTGGACATTGGATCTTTAATACTAGTGACATATGATAGGTCATTAATAAACATTTTTCAAGAGAAAGAGGAAGGTATGAGTGTGTGTCTTGGTTATTATGCTAGTTATCACGTGTGACTGTTCTATTTTTTCTTTGTTTGAATAAGAATGTTTTGAGAGAATTCCTTATATGATATATGCATAGTATTAAGCTCCATTTGAAGGAAAATAGTGCACCATCAATGATTGTATTTTGTTGAGAGAGAGTGGTATTTATAGATTTCTTGTTGATTAAGTGTCACTTGTACATTCCATAGAATTTCTTAGGTAGAGGTAATTTACCTTTATGATACTCTTTCTTGACAATTCTCTTAGAAAGAGAGACTTGACCTAGATCAGGTTAGTGTGTGGATTGTCACTAGGTTTTAAGGTGTGTGATAGAGGTTATGATGTTAAAAATTTGATGATAGCCCTACATGGGTTGTTGATTGAACCATGATCTTGGTATTTCATTATGGATGGATTTCTGAAGTTATATATCTTTTTTATTTTCATAGATACAATTCATTTGTATTGATCTTATATGGAGATGTGATTATATTTGTAGGATGTCCTAAACAACTTATGATGTGGTGTCTAGTGATTATCTCCCATGGTGTTGAATTCAAGGATGATATATTATGGAAAGTTGTTGATGATTTAGAGTTATGTTCCTTCATATTCACAGATGGTCAATATTATTAGAGGTTTGAGATGTTGCGATCTAACTAGATGGTAGGGCTAGTGGATTTGCAATGGGATATTGGGCACTTGTAAGAACCTACTACCCAAATATAAGGCAATGGAAGCACATGAGCGGGCCTAATTGAAAACGTGCACATGCCTCTTAAATGCGCACATGCGCTCCTGTTTCGGCAGTGGCGAACCTCCACGCCATATTGCCAGCGTGGGAAACAAGAGCACACATGCACATGTGGATGTGCTCGTGTTTCTATGCGTGCATACACACATGGACATGCACGCATGTTGGGCATGATTGCAAATATGGAAGCATGAACATCTTTGTGTTTAAAAAAAAAGCAAAAACAATGGCCATTGTTTTTTGTTTTATAGCCACCCGCAAGCGTGCAAGGAAGATACAACGACCCCCAAGGAGCCCAACGAACTTGTACAGATCGCCTAAAATGGCATTGGAGTAAGGTAAATAGAGTAGGAATGCAATTTTTTTTGTTTATTTCATTGTTTCTAAAATAAAATACAAAATTAAAAAAAGATGAAAAATAATTGAAATGGGCAAATTTTGATACTGCATGTACAAAATACCTAACCACAATGAACAATACCAATGAACCATCCCAACAAATGAATGAAAAAAACCAAACAGAGGACCCAAACCCTAAATTGAATGAATAATACCCTAAATTGAACGAAGAAGAAAACCCCGAAGATGAACTACATGGGGATTTAAACCAATTAATAGTTTTGTTTGATGAATTGAAGAACATGAGGGAATCCTCTAGGGTTTCCCTCACCACATCAATACACAACATTATAGAATATATTAACATTTCCCACAGTGAGATAGTTAGTTTGAGCGAATATAGGGCTCGAATGAGAGAGCTAGTATAGCACTGGTATCTCAAAAGAGGATATAAAAAACATGAATATCACAAAATCTCAAATGTGGAGAAAATTTATAGATCTTAGAACAGGACAACCTCTAGATGTGAGGAAGAGGTGATTTTTCATGGACTGGTGTAATTACGAGTCATGGATAGAAAACTGGAGGAAGAGATGGTTCATGGTTTTCGATAAGCCTCCATGCAACAATGTCGAGGTCCCACATTATTTTCTCAGGAAACTGTGGGATGAGTTTGTGTTAGGGTTCCATGTGAACTAATTCAACATCAGCGAGTTCCAAGGTGTCGGTTTTGGATCAGCCCAAGATCGACCTCACTCCCACCGGAACCCATTCAGAGGACCCGTTGCACCTAGGCGAGAGACAAAACCGACTCCTCAACCCCATGGGTTGGGTAATGGGATAGATGAGATCTATGAGTCCATCAGACATGCCACATGGCACCTTCTCAATAATAATGCATTTGTGGCTATGTCCTCAAAGAGCGAGAAGAACCCCCTCAAGAGACACACTTTTGCACGGTCTACTAGTAGTGGACGAGGGAGAGAAGGTACAAGTGGTAGCCAGGTAGATCCATCTAGCTCAACGAGAATAGTGCCACATATTTGTTCTCATTGTGGGCATTCAATCCAGGTGCACATGAAGGAGCATGGAATAGAGAGCTACCTACACTAGGTTGGTCATTGTTTTATTTAATATCATAATTTCTAATAAATTTAACTTAGAATTAGATGTTGATGACTTGATTTTTTAATGTACATCTATTCAGTGCCAAGTCTCCAAAACACGGGTGGAAGGATGATGGTTCCTTAAACCTAGATGGAGCCATGGCAGCTACAAAGGACATCATGGCACCATACACATAGGTAGTTTTCTTTCACTAATTAAATTTAATGTTAGTAGTTAATCTTGTCATCCAAGATATGTATCTCTCTTGTAATTTGTTTTAATATTTGGGTCATTTTTATTGTTTATTGTTATTGCTCTATGATCCTGTTTTTCTAACAAGGTCATGAAAGAAAGAAAAAATATTCTACCACACTATCTAAAAATTCATTCAATTGCTTCAAAAATGGATGAAATGTTCTCTTACCTTAATTGGCAACAATCTAGGAAGTATGTTTGACATTGGTGAAAAAATGAGGGACGTAGAAAAAATTTATGTGGAAAACATTTACATGGAGATGCAACAAGATGATGGGTTATATAATTAAATTGGTAATTAATGAATTGGGTCTTAGTTGTATTCTCAAGAATTGAATATGTGAAAATAACCATTATCTGCTCAATATGCTACCTATAATAGAAACTTAGAAGAAAATGTACTAACAAGGGTATTCTCAATTAGGATACCTTAAAAAATAAGGTTTGAAATAGGAGGAGAAGAGAACTCATAACCATGTCAACTCTCTAGACTAGAAAATAAATGAAGCATATGCAAGGTTTACTAGGGCTAACTAGTCAACTAATTCGTATATAAGGAAACGTTAGCACCAATAATGGATACAATTTTCAAAGATATAGTTAGGGAAAATATGACAAACACTTACCCTACAAATCATCCATCCTTTGATATTGCACAAGACAAACATATGATTTTTGAATATCATTTCAAGGATTGGCGAGAAAGTCTAAGGAGTAAGCCCATAAACATTGTGGATATTCTCTAAAATAGAGAAAAATGTAACATCCCTCAAAATCATGATTTAAAGGAAAAATTATTATGCAAGTTTGGGACTGTTATTATCACTATCATATCATTGATGTTATGTCACTTGATTAATTTGTGACTTCTATTGTATCACTAAATTAGTTCTTGTAAATCGTCACATATTTATTTAAATTGTCGACCCATATTTAGTTAATATTTACTATTTGAATCTAAATATTTTTTTGCGAATGAACAGTTGTCTGCGAGATTGGGTGATCAGCCATCCCCACCGAGGATCAGCAGATCCCCTCGTGAGTAGGTATCTTGTAATAAAGTATAAATTTAATTTCAGTTTTGATGGCTTAGATTCATATAGTTATATTTTTATGTACTAATACACGATGCCATGAATATGTATGCAGTTCCCACTACAGAGGCATGTCAGTGTCACTATCTGTCCATCGATTTCCTTTTTCCCACCATGTATGCATACATGTCCCTTTCCTTGCATGCCTCCCCACCCCATTCCATCCATCCCTTGCCTCCCACCCACCACCACACTTCCATCCAGCTCCCAGCCTGTTATGTTCAGGATGAGATTGACTAGTTAATGAAGGTCTCGTGCAATATTAACGAAAATTAACATAGCAGTAAATTGTATGAGTTATCTTACTATTTAAATGTTATAGGGTGGCATTGTCAAGAGACTTGAAACACGGAGGATGGTAGCCCGCTCACCACTTATGGTCTCGTCTCAGGTGAGCTATTTAAAATTTGAAAAAGTAATTTTGATATTGTTTTATACTTGTATAATTTCATGTAGGAGTTGACATTTGATTGTTGTCATCGAGGTGGTCAAAGTGGCCAGAAGAACTGAGCTTCCCCTAGCTCGAAGAAGTGGAAGATCGATTTTGGAGTTGGACCTGGGAGCTCCAAGGGTGGGAAGGAGGATTGAGAGACCCTCCTATGTACACTAGCCATGATGTGGCATTTTTGGCACGAGTTTCCATATTTTGTATAAAGCACGAGTTTCCATTTTGGCACAAGTTGCCATATTTTGTATATGATTGGAATTTTTTGTATATTAATATATCATTTTGTACTTCTTTATATTACTTTTCCTTTTATGATAGATTTGCATACATTATGTCGAATGCAGTAGTAGTTTACAGTTGATGCACTTGCAATACATATTGAAGCAATAAAATCCATATGTTCACAATAAAATGCATAAAAAATTTAACACTGTAGGTTAGTTAACAAAAAAATACACAAATGCATAAACATGTACAATAAGAATTGTAATTGAACTCTAAACCCTATAGAACCCTAACTCATATTGAACCAACATACTAAAACCTATAGTCTTATTCATTGTCCAAATTGCAATAGAAAACACTTGTTTGCCTTTGGTATTTACATTGTAAATCTAACCTTTAGCCTTCTACTCTATTTTCTATCCTTGACTAACCCTAGGATGTTAGAAAAACATGACTGCAGAGCAATAACAGATATACAATTAAATAAATAAACAAGATGAAAAACAAATTAAAACAATACAGAGAGACACAGATATAACGTGGTTCACCCAAACGATGGGCTACGTCCACAAATAAATTTTCCAGTCCTTTTATTGCAGTCTAGAAAGATGAAGGGAGACACCCTGCAGCAAAACCGTTGCACTTCCTCTTCACGCTCTCATAGTCTCTCTTTCAGTACAATACAATGCCCACATCCACTATAAATTACAATGGAGCCTCCTCAAGCCTTATAAAGGATTAATCACATGCAATACCATGGGAAAATACCATGGGACAATACCATGGGATACAACAAACGATGTGCCCAAACCATGTGCTAGACCTAACCACCTTTGACTCGATCTCAAGTCAAGTTTAACCCTAACAATCCCCCCTTTAAACTTGACTTGGAGTAATCACCAACTCCCCTCAAGTATTTACCGAGGAATCTTACATACACCCCCCTATCACCTAGGTCTATCTCCTGACTTTACTGGTGAGTTACTAGGGGTATGCATGCCTTACCAGGTCGTACAGCCATATGCCCATTTTCATGCAAACCGCTCCATGTTTTTTTCATGTGCCTTCATGGTGACTAATCACAGCAGCTCTACCACTGCTGCACTTGCTGGAGCTTGGACTTGGCAAATTTCTTCTTTTCACCTTCATGCTTTAAGGCCAACAGAAACCAAGCAGGAACTTAGTTTCTCTCTGGTTACTCCCTTTTTCAACATGTCTACAAGATTCTGGCTAGTGTGAATCTTTTCCAGTTTTAACAGTTCTTCATCTAGAACAGATCTTATGAAGTGGTATTTGAGTTCTATATGTTTAGTCCTTGAATGAAAGATTGAGTTCTTTGCAAGATGAATGGCACTCTGGCTGTCACTATACAGCCTACTATTCTCCCGTTTCTTACCCAATTCTTCCATGAACCTCTGCAACCAAATCATCTCCTTACTAGCCTCTATAGCAACAACATACTCTGCTTCCATTGTTGAGAGTGCAACAACCTGTTGCAGTTTTGAAAACCAACTTACTGTTGTTCCACCTACAGTGAACACATACCCTGTGGTGCTCCTCCTGTTGTATTTATCACCAACCATATCTGCATCAACATATCACTGTAGAACAGTGTCTGAACCTCCAAAACATAATGCATGAGAAGCAGTACCTCTCAAATACCTGAGAATCCACTGTACTGCTTTCCAATGTTCTTTACCTAGATTATTCATATACCTGCTCACAACTCCCACTGCATGTGCAATATCTGGTCTTGTGCACACCATGGCATACATCAATCTCCCAACTGCTGATGAATAGGGAATCTTAGACATGTAATCTATCTCTTCCTGTGTCTCTGGACACATATGCTTGCTTAGTTTGAAATGGCTTGCCAAAGGTGTGCTGACTGGTTTTGCATTCTGCATTCTAAACCTCTGCAACACCTTTTCTATGTACTCACCTTGATACAATGTCAATTTGCAATTTTTCCTGTCTCTTGTTATTCTCATACCAAGGATTTGCTTTGCAGCACCCAAATCCTTCATCAGAAATGATTTAGCTAGTTTTCTTTTGAGCACATTTATATCTTGCATGTTAGACCCTACAACAAGCATGTCATCCACATACAATAACAAGATAATATATATTCCGTTATCTAGCCTCTTGAAATAAACATAGTGGTCAGAATGACATCTATCATAACCTTGTTCTGCATAAACTTATCAAATTTTAAATACCACTGCCTTGGAGCTTGCTTCAGGCCATACAATCTCTTCTTCAACCTACAAACCAAATTTTCCTTCCCTTTGACCTCATACCCTTGTGGCTGCTACATATAAATTTCTTCCTCCAAATCCCCATGGAGAAAGGTCATTTTTACATCTAATTGTTCAAGATGCAAATATTCTACTACCACTAGAATTAAAATAGTTCTAATTGAAGTCATTTTAACAACAGGAGAAAATATTTCATCAAAGTCTATACCTTTCTTTTGTGCAAACCCCTTTACAACAAGTCTAGGCTTATACCGCTTCTTTCCTCCATATTCTTCCTTCAACCCATAAACCCATTTATTCTGCAATTCCCTTTTTCCTGCAGGCAACTTAACCAGATCCCAAGTCTGGTTTCTTACCAATGATTCCATCTCCTCATCCATGCCTTGCTCCCACTTCTTTCTAGTTTCTACCTGCATTGCTTCTTCAAAACATTCTGGCTCACCAGAATCAGTCATCAATAAATAATACAGTGAAGGAAAGAATCGTTCAGGGGGTCTACTTAACTTGGTAGACCTTCTTACAGTTGCAGGAGTTCCAGGTACCTGCTGCTGCTCTTGATTTTCTGGTGCTTTTGGAACTTCATTTTCTTTGATTTCATCAAGCACTGTGTACTTTGTGTTTTCCTTTTCTTCTTTCTTTCCCTGCAACTGATATTTGTACATGACCTTTTCATTGAATACTACATCTCTGCTCCTAATGATTTTGCGATTTTTAAGATCCCATAAGCGATAACCAAAATCATCAACCCCATATCTAATAAAGGTACATTTCTTGGATTTAGCCTCAAGATTTGTTCTATCATCTTTATCAATATGGACAAATGCTTCACAACCAAAAGTTCTCAAAAATGAGTATTTTACCTGTTTACCTGTCCATGCCTCCTCTGGAATTCCACCATCCAAAGTGCTTGACGGCCCTCTGTTTATTAAATAAACAGCAGTGTTTATAGCATCAGCCCAAAACTGTAAGGGCAACCTTGCATGCAATCCCATACACCTTGCACGCTCCATGATTGTTTTGTTCATCCTTTCTTACACGCCATTTTCTTGGGGTGTTCCAGGGACTGTCTTCTCTCTGTGAATCCCATTGTGTGAACAGTAACTGTCAAACTCCTTGCTGCAGTACTCGCCTCCATTATCAGATCTGAGACATTTCAACCTTTTTCCTGTCTCATTCTCAGCCAAATCTTTCCACTTCTTAAAAGTATCAAACATGTCAGATTTCTATCTAATGCAATAAACCCAAGTTTTTCTAGTTGCATCATCAATAAAAGGAACATAATAACGAGAGCCACCAAGAGATTGTACCTGAGCTGGTCCCCATACATCTGTATGGAAAAGCTCTAACTTTTCACTCTTATTTTGTTTCCCAACCCTGAGAAATCTAACTCTCTTCTGTTTTCCATAAACACAGTTCTCACAAAATTCCAAACTTACCTGCTTCAGATCTAGAAGCAGTTTCCTTCAATGGATAATCTGCATCCCCTTCTCACTCATGTGGACAAGCCTACGATGCCACAGTGCTACACCTGTTTTTGTGGAAGCTACAGAAATATAATAATCAGTGTTATGAGTACATAAATATAGCGTACCTATCCTATCTCCTTTTTCAATTACCATTGATCCTTTAGTAACCTTCCACCACATTTCTCCAGACATAGACAAACAACCGCCTACTCCCAACTGCCCTGTTGAGATCAGATTTATTTTCATAACAGGAATGTGCCTTACATCCTTTAGCAACCAGTCATTTCCATTATTTATTTTGATCCGTAGCTTACCCTTTCCAACAATTTTACATGGTTCATCATCCCCCAATAACACATGCCCAAAATCACCTTGAACATAATCATAAAATAATTTCCTATGGGGTGTAGCATGACATGAAGCCCCTGAATCTACTACTCAGTAATCACTAGTATTATCTAATGCAAGAATCAAAGCATCTTGTAACACATCACCTGCTACATTAGCTTCCTGGGTAGTCTCTTGCTGCCTCTCACCTTTCTTCTTTGGTGCTCTGCAGTTTTTCTTTAGATGTCCTTTCTTACCGCAGTTCCAACATTCCATTTTTCCGAATCTGGACTTGGATCTTCCCTTTTTAGACTTGCCACAATTTCCTGGGCTCCTTCCTCTCTCGTTTTGTCTCCCTCTGTTCTCCATGGTCAATGCATTACATGATGTCTCACCTGTGCTTTTCCTTCACATTTCCTCGCTAAGAATAAGACTAACAACATCATCAAAATTAAGAGTGTTTTAACTAGGGACATAGTTACTTACAGCCATGACCAAGCTATTCCATCTTTCTGGCAATGAGCACAAGATTAGAAGAGCCCTAACCTCATCATCAAAGTTCACTTTTACAGATCTTAACTGACTGGTAAGTGTATTAAACTCATTTAAATGGTCAGCAACAGATCCACTTTTTAAATAAACGCTTCATTAAAAATACCTTGTTAGAAGTCGAGGGTTTTTCATAGAGCTTACTCAACGCGCTCATCACACCCTCTATTGTTATTTCTTTCAAAATATTGAAGGCCACCGACGAAGCCAGGCACAGCCGTATTGTTCCTAGTGCCTTTCTGTCAAGAAACTCCCATTCTTCATCCTTCATAGCTGCTAGCTGTTTTTCTTTTCCGCCCAATGGTAGGTACAGATCTTTCTGGTACAGATAGTCCTCCATTTGCATCTTCCATAACTAATAGTTTTGGCCATTAAATTTATTGACCCTAAACTTTCCTTCTTCCGCCATTGCTCTCACTTGAACTAAGAACCCTTCTTTCCTGCTAGTTTACAAACCAAATAGACCTTTTGGCTCTGATACCAATTGTTAGAAAAATAGGACCAGGGAGCAATAACAGATATATAGTTAAGTCAATAAACAAGATGCAAAACAAATTAAAACAGTACAGAGAGACACAGATATAGCGTGGTTCACCCAAACGATGGGCTACGTCCACAAATAAATTTTCCTTTCCTTTTATTGCAGTCCAGAAAGATGAAGGGATACACCATGCAGCAAAACCACTACACTTCCTCTTCATGCTCTCACAGTCTCTCTTCCAGTACAATACAATGCCCACATCTAGTATAAATTACAATGGAGCCTCCTCAAGCCTTATAAAGGCTTAATCACATGCAATACCATGGGACAATACCATGGGCTACAACAAACCATGTGCCCAAACCATGTGCTAGACCTAACCACCTTTGAATCGATCTCAAGTCAAGGTTAACACATGCAATACCATGGGACAATACCATGGGATACAACAAACCATGTGCCCAAACCATGTGCTAGACCTAACCACCTTTGACTCGATCTCAAGTCCAGGTTAACCCTAACATAGGAATGTCTATCAAACTAGACTATAATACTACCTATTAGGCAGCCATAAGACACACCTAAACCATTCTATTCTAGCCTAACCCTTGCTCAAAACCTTACCCTAGACTCCTGCCTTTCCCTCTCTCTAAAGCAAGGCTTATTCCTTTCATTTCCACACTACTTAAACCCCATGACTCTCCCTATATCTCTGACTATAATATCCATTTTGGACATCCCTAGAACACCACTAACTCATCCTAAGCTTCCCTAACTTATTCACTATAATATCCTGTTTATGGCAGCCCTAATAGCCTTCTTACCCACCTATCATATCCTAAGGTCACTTCCTTGCCTTCCTATCCTACCCACTCACTAATGCCTCACCTCAAATTTGTCGATAACCCAATTTAAAGTGGCACAAAGACACCCTAAAGGGATTGCATATAAACAATCATTCCCAACCATACTTAAACAAATTTGACAATCGTATATAAACATCCATAAATTGGAAAAATACTAGAAAAGTCCTTGAATTGCTTGCAAGTCATTATGTCATCAACAGCCAAGTCAATATACTTCTTATCATTCCTACTTGACTGGAACTTACATCTTCGACTGTCATAAGACATTTTACTTGATTGGAAATTTGATTTGGTTTAATACTCCCATTGGCTTGGAAACTTGTCACTTATAAAAAAAATTATCACTGATGTTTACATAGAAAGATTGTACCTTTGTCTTGCCAAGCTTAAAAGTGAAATATAAGACTATCATAATGCTAAATGCTTGGCTGGAAATACTTTTATGTCGGTTGCAAAAGAGGTTGACTTGGTACAATATGATGATAACGTCCCATCAACACCACTAACATGCTTCAACCACATGCATAATTAAAATGAGAACATCCCATAATGATAACGTCCCATAAAAACACCACTAACATGCTTCATCTTGATGGCCTACACAAGTGCATGATGACCTATCCAAAGGTCTGCACTTAGGATATCTAACGAAATAAACACCATTAAAGTTTACTTAACAAATTAAACTTAAAATTATCTCAAATTAGCATGCATAACCAATGCTAGAATCTACCCAATCATAAAGATAATATAAGCTAAAATTAAAATCTCCACACTATTATTGTTTTCCCCGTTAGGGTTTATAAACCCTAATCATCTTTCATCATAGAAACACTTGTCATTTCAAGAAAGTCTAGCTAGGGTTAGCATTTCAGGAAAGTATAGCATGTAACTATTCATCAATTACAATAGTGTTAGCTAGGTTTTAGGATAACAAAGAAATTCAATTCATAACCTAGGCTTTAATTCAATTGTAACAATTTGATAATTTGAGTATTGTTGATTTGCCTCCTAAACTTCTCTAAAAATCATCCTAGCATTTGCACACATTGGTATTTGCATTTATAAACATATGAAATAGTAAGTAGTTCATATTAATCCCAATAAAATTATTTCATGTATGTGCATAGCCTAGGTATAGGGCCTTTTGTTTTCTACTTAAATGATACTAACCAATCTAATGATATATACCTAAAGAGGTCATAAAACCTTAGTTCCATCTCATAACTTGTGAACCCTAGTTATAAGATGCAATTTGTAGTTCATGAAACCCTAGTTGGTTTTCAATTTGTAAGTGTAGCCTTGGGTTATAAGGCCTTTTGGTTTCTACTTAAATGATATTAACCAGTCTAATCTGATCTTCAAACCTAAAGAGTTCATAAAACCCTAGTTTGTAGTTCCATGTCTCAATATGTGAACCCTAGTTTTATTATGCAGGTTGTTGGCTTATATTTTAGTACACGAATAATATAATGCTGCAACATGTGCTTTATTAGTGATCTCTAGACACATTGGGGCATGAAAACATGAGGGAGAGTGCCATTTTCAACCTAAGTTATAGCATGCAATTGTAGTTCATGAAACCCTAGTTAGTTTAGGATTTGTACATGTACATGTGTTTCTACTTCCATCTCATAACCTGTAAAGAGTTCACGAAACCCTACCGACTACTATAACATACCATAACATACTAACATCATACCATTATAACATAGCATACGATACTAGCATACCATACCATACCATACAATACTAACATCATATTACATACCCTACAATACCCCATGATACTAATATCATACCATGTACTAACATATCATACCATACCATACTAACATATAACATACCATACCATTGTATATCCATCCAATAACTTGTAAAGAGGTCATAAAACCCTATTTCCATCTTATAAATTCTCAACCCTAGTTATAGCATGCAATTCTAGATCATGAAACTATAGCATGCAATTGTAGTTCATGAAACCCTAGTATGCAATTGTAGTTCATGAAACCCTAGTATTCAAGTCTCAATGAGGTTGTAGTTCATGAAACCATAGGTGTGTTTCTCTTTTCCATCTCATAACTTGTAAAGATCTCATAAATCCATATTTCCATCTCATAGATTCTTAAACCTAGTTATAGCATGCAATTTATAGTTCATGAAACCCTAGTTGGTTTAGGATTTGTACATGTACATGTGTTTCTACTTCCATCTCATAGCTTTTAAAGAGGTCACAAAACCCTAGTTCCATCTCATAACTTCTCAACAATAGTTATAGCATGCAATTTTAGTTCGCAAAACCCTAGTTGGTTTTCAATTTGTACATGTACATGTGTTTATACTTCCATCTCATAGCTTTTAAAGAGGTCACAAAACCCTAGTTCCATCTCATAACTTCTCAACCCTAGTTATAGCATGAAATTGTAGTTCACAAAACCCTAGTTGGTTTTCAATTTGTACATGTACATGGGTTTAATCTAATAACTTCTCAACCCTAGTTATAGCATGAAATTGTAATTCATGAAACCCTAGTATGCAATTATATTTCATGAAACCCTAGTATGCAAGTCTCAACGATATTGTAGTTAATGAAACCCTAGCATGCATTAAGGTATCCACACTATAAATTTTTTCCTAGTTAGGGTTTAAAAACCCTAATCATCTTTCATCATAGAAGCACATGGCATTTCAGACAAGTCTAGAACTAGTTTCGACGTCAACATGTCTATCCTAGGATGATTCCTCAAACCCTAGGTCTTTGTCTATTGCATCAACACAAGCACCAAGACCTCCATGGAAAATCAACTAAACTTAAAAAAATCTTCTTCTAAGCAAGGAACCAAAAGAAGCTCGAAACTTATCAAGTTAAGTTTTCCATGGTCTTTCCCTAACCTCCATGTATCACACAAGAACAAGACTACAATATCACCAAAGACATTATCTCTTTTCTTTGTATCTTATATAGGGTTGGAACCGTAATTCTACCTCCTTTTCCTTGAAAACAAGAGCTATATATTCTGCAAGACAACCATCAATTCCTCTAGTATTATATCTCCTTCTCCAAGGTTTACTTACATATATAAGCCCTAGTGTCCTCATGCATATCAAAGTTTCATCATGTAATGCATTCCTCCTCTAGTTGTGTACCACATCTTCTTGTTCCCAATGCTCCTCGACATATGTGTCAGAGGTGGTTACAATGCTCCAATGTTTATCCTCAATATGCGTTCCAAGGTGGATACTATGCTCATTTGTTCTCTTCAACATGTGTGTGAAGGTGGTCACTATGGTCCAATATTTCACTTATATTCATCCTAATATCACAAGGCAACCCAACAAAATAAACCCTAGTCCAAGTGTACGTTAACGCCATGAAGATACATCCCTTTAGGGCACTCTTTCCAAGTATATAACATATCTACAACCTCTTATTACAACAAATTACAACATTAATAAATCTACTGATCAAAACCCTAGTTTATGAAATTGATGCACAATGGAGTCACTGGGCCATGAAAACGCGGTGGAGAGGGCCCACTAGAGGTAATGGCATGCCAGGATACCAACGAAGTCAACAGCTCATCGATCCGACCTCTGTTTGTCGAGTTATGTTGAGTTGCAAGTCGCATGAAAATGTCGTTTAGGGACACTTGGTCACTCTCGGTCTAGGAGCAAAAAAACAAATGGAGAACAAATATTGCATGCCATTGGCTCCAACAGGTGTGTATGGCCAATGACGACATTGGAACACCACCAATACTGGCACGAAAAAGGGTTTTGCAGAGTTGACCCACTAATGTGAGAGTTGCATTGAAGGAAAATATGCAAAACCCTAGTTTATGAAACCGATGCAAAATGGAGTCATTGGGCCATGAAAACATGGCGGAGAGGGCTCTATAAAGGTAATGGAATTCTAGGATACCAACAGAGTTGACGAATCATTTAGCCGACCTCCAGTTCCAAGTTATGTTGAGTTGTAAGTCACATGAAAATGTCGTTCAAGGACACTTGGTCACTCTCGGTCTGGGAATGAAAAACCAAATGGAGCAGTAAGATTGAATGTCGTTGGATACAATAGGTGTGTATGGCCAATTCTGACATGGGAACTCCACCAATAATGGAATGGAGAAGGGTTTCGCAAAGTTGACCCACCAATGCAAGAGTTGCATCGAAGGAAACTGAGCAAAACCCTAGTTTATGAAATCGATGCACAATGGAGTCAATGGGCCATGCAAACATGGTGGAGAGGGCTCTCTAAAGGTAATGGAATGCTAGGAGACCAATGGAGTCAAGGAATCATCGATCTGACCTTCGATTACCGATTTAAGTTGAGCTGCAAGTCGCATGAAAATGTTGTTCAGGGACACTTGGTCACTCTCGGTCCGGGAGTGAAAAACCAAATGGAGCGGCAAGGTTTCATGTCATTGGCTCGAGCAAGTGTGTCTAGCCAATGCTGACATGGGAACACCACCAATACTATCACAGAGAAGGATTTTGCAGAGTTGACCCACCAATGTGAGAGTTGCATTGAAGGAAACTAAGCAAAACCCTAGTTTACGAAACTGATGCACAATGGAGTCACTGGGCCATGAAAATGTAGTGGAGAGGGACCTCTAGAGGTAATCTCATGCCAAGAGACCAACATAGTTAATGGCTCATCGATCCGACCTTCGGTTACCGAGTTATGTCAAGTTGCAAGTCGCATGAAAATGTCGTTCAGGGACACTTAGTCACTCTCGGTCCATGAGTGAAAAACCAAATGGAGCAACAAGATTGCATGTCATTGGCTCTGACAAGTGTGTATGGCCAATACCAACATGGGAACACCACCAAGACTAGATTGGAGAAGTGTTTGGCATATTTGACCCACCAATGCAAGAATTGCATTGAAGGAAACTGAGCAAAACCCTAGTTTACAAGATCGATGCACAATGGAGTCACTAGGCTATGAAAACATGGTGGAGAGGGTCCTCTAGAGGTAATGGCATGTTAGGATTCCAACAAATTTTTTGGATCATCGATCCGACCTCTGGTTGTCAAGTTATGTCGAGTTGCAAGTCGCATGAAAATGTCATTCAAGGACACTTGGTCACTCTCGGTCCGGGAGAGAAAAACCTAACAGAGCAGCAATATTGCATGACGTTGGATTCGATAGGTATGTATTTCCAATGCCAACATGGGAACACCACCAAGACTGGAATGGATAATGGTTTGCAGAGTTGACCCACCAATGCGAGAGTTGCATTGAAGGGAACTGAGCAAAACCCTAGTTTATGAAACCGATGCACAATGGAGTCACTGGGCTGCGCAATTGTAGTGGAGGGCACCCTCTAGAGGTAATGGCATGCTAGGAGACCAATGGATTCGACGGGTCTTCGATTCGACCTCCAGTTTTCGATTTATGTTGAGCTGCAAGTCACATGAAAATGTCATTCAAGGATAGTTGGTCACTCTCGATCTACGATGACATGCTAATTTTTGGGCATGGTAAGAGCATTATTAAAAGGTTAAAGAAGGACTTGGGAAGTCAAATTTCAATGAAGGATTTTGGTCCAACACAACAAATATTGGGAATGAACTATATTTCTCCAAAAAAGGATAGAAGAAATTTTACTTGGAAAGACATAACCCAAGTTGTCCCAGAAGACTTAAGATGGGTGTATTTAGATATGGTATATGATAGAAACTATATCTCTTAAACATGAACAACTCTTTGACCTTTCTCTGTGTTATATATTTTGCTTTCAGATTCAATTCTAATTATTGAATCAAATAGAATAAGGATAAAAACTTACTAGAATAGCAATTAAAATTTAGAGATGAGAGCATAATGCACAATTCAAATACCATTTAACAATATTAGAGAAATTATTTTTTGATTAGTAGCCCGATGCAACACAAATTGGAGAGAAAGTTGCAAAGATAGTGGTTTACCAGGATGGACATGTAGAGAATGATATAAAGTGTAGAGTTAGCAAACCTGTGAAGGACATGATGTTGGTTTCCTAACAATATTTTCCCCCTCCAATTTTGGAAAAAATTTAAACCTAAAAAGATGCAATACAAGCCTAATGGAAGACCACAAAAATAAGAATGTTTCAGTTAGCTGAAATAATATCTCACTTTTGACCAACATTTTTATTACTCATATGCTTAAGCCTCTTGCACCACAGTAGAAGCTTTTTCCAATATTAAATGGAAACCCAAAAACCTACTATGGATTGAGCTTGTATTGTTTATCATAGCAATGACATTAGGCATATATTTTAAACTCCTATAGCAAAGGTAAGAGAATCATGGGTGAAAGATTAAACCAGTGAAGGGTGTCTACTGAAGATACATGCATCAAACATTTTCACTCGAAAGTTACATTCAAATAATTCAGTCTCTAATTAAAAAGAACATAAGGAATTGAGAATGAAAATGATGAAAATTTGTATTCTTGCATAGCTTTAGTGGCTAACAAGAAGTAGTGTGAAAGGGATGGAGAAAATAGTCAATTGTCTTTAGTCAAAATAGTCAATTGTATAGAATCGTGTGCTTGTGCAAGCTAACATGTCAAAATATGGATGTCAGTTCCATGAGTGTTTGAAATTGACAGCTACTATTAAAAGACAAGACTATCATGATAAATTACTCTAATTTCTATGTGAACTCTGCAAAATCCTTTCTCATTCCATCTATATCAATGTCATGTTTGAATATATAGCATGTATAAATACTTATTACCAAGATGGTGCATAAAACAAATCATACTTGGTAATAAGTATTTATACATGCTATATATTCAGACATGACATCGATATAGATGGAAAGGGAAAGGATTTTGCAGAGTTCACATATAAAGCGGAGTAAGTTATCATGATCATCTTATCTTTTAATAGTATCTATCAATTTCAATCACTCATGGAACTGGAATCCAAGTGGAGTGTAAGCACAATTACCCAATCTCATTCAATATAGCCATTTGGATCCTCTCTATTGCTAATTGCCTCCATCAATCTATCGTGCTCTGAATGAGGCAAGAAGTAACATACCTTGGTTGAGTTCTTCATTGACATTGTCTATAGATGGATTTTCATGCCAACAATCAAGTTTGTGAAGTGATAGACCACAAAACCTGGTTTGTAATCCATGAATACATCCCCACTAGTTCTTCTTGATTTCCCATCTAGCGTAATATGTTCACCCTCAACCACCATTGAGGCAATAAGAAATTCATTGCCTTCATCATCAATCAATGATCCATTCAAGATTTGCTTACCTAGAATGCATCATTCCAACCAATAATCCGTGCCCCATTCATTGTCTTTCGAGGCAACAACTACATATATGTGTTTTGGTTGTACAAGATTTGAGATATGGTCATAATCTATCGAAATTGATGACTGAACCTCCTTTAAGTGGGTTGTTTCACCAACTACATGTGGGTATAATACAAGTGACACATGATCCCAATCATCAACCCAATCCATGCATTCACATTCATCCCATTCACCACTGCTACAAGGGCTACAAAATCAAGCAAGTTTCTATGTCCATTTTTCAAATAGGGTTTTTTTTTAGCTTCAAACCGAATGAAATTTACGTGTACCTTGTACTATGCCGCAACTATAGGAATATGATCAATCTATGTCAACCACATGCCAAAAAATTCCTGATTGGCCTTCCTACAACTTTAGTTCACTCTAACATTGTTGCAGAGCACTATTGAACTATCGATTTTGCATCTTTGATATGGGGGTTTCTAGTAAACCTCATCTCCTCCCTTCGTACTGCAGTCTTGATGTAGGCACGGGCCCCGTCATGCTCACCTTTTCTGTGCCCGGTCTCAAAGTATTTCCATATATGCAACACATTATGAGTCTTATGTAACATACTCATCCATTGGAAGACTCATGAATTTTTGAATTGGACCACACAACCATCTAACCATATCCAATACTGATCCATCTATATATCTCCCTCCTTTAGCTGATGATAGAAATTTCAAAAATAGTGTTGCACATAATGTAGATCATAGCATATGTCATCACTTATTTAAAAGTTTGTCTCTTTATATATTATCTTGTTGTTAATACTGCTCTCAGGGCCATGCCTATATGTAATATGTACCATGATGCTGACTTGGTCGAAATGGTAGTATTGACTCCAAATTTCATTTTGTGGATGAAGGTCATTAGAAGAAATTTGGGGTCTAAAATGGGCCTTATAAGAAAACATGCCAACAATAAGTTCTTGTGAGTTGGAATTCAATAACCAATAGAATTCCAATAAAATGAGTCAACCATAATGGTTGAATTGACATATTTGTCATAAAAAAAAAACTACTTTTTTTGTTCATATTTTCGACATATCTCCCTGTGTTTTTACTCAAATTTTGATCGGGAGACCTTGTTGGATGTGGAATTTGATTCCGCATCCAATGAGTACCCACACTACATACTTTTGATGGACCCCGCTACCCCAAAAACAAGAAATACCTGGATGATGATGTCATCATCACATTTTTTCAGGTATTTTTTATTTTTGGGGTAGTGGGGTTCGTTAAAAGTATGTAGTGTGGGTACTCCTTGGATGAGAAATTTTATTCCACATCCAACAAGCTCTCCTGGACGAAATTTGAGTAAAAACACAGGAAGATATGTCAAAATACGAACACAAAAAGTAGTTTTTTCTTTTTTCCTCCAAAATTAATAAATATTATTTTACTATTTTACCTATTATTTTATTATTTTAACTATTATTTTATTATTTTCCTTAGGAGGCCCATTTTAGACCTCAAAATTCCTCTAATGGTAGTTTTTTGCAAAATCCACAATTGAAAATATGGTCCCAATGGAAAAGTTTTCCCTGCATTTTCTGTACTGCTCATCTTGCCATCGTGCTACATGCACATGTTGAACATATTGCTTAGTTTTCTTGTAGAACTCCATCAAAAAATCACATACCCGTACCTATTTCCATGAAAACAGGGGTCATATTAGAATGTGACGTCTAAAGAATGTATATGTAGAAACTGAACATGTAAGAGGAAAAACATGCAATAATAATTTGCACATGTGACTTCACTAATGCAATCTTTTTACTTTCTGTCGCACTGTCTGATTAAGGTTACATACTTGAAGCTCTGCATCTCCATGCTCATATTTCCAAATTGATGATCATCACTTCCATGAATGCAACGATTCAAAAGAGAAAACACACTGCACCCGAAACAATTCCCATATAGACATGATTTTCCATAGTATCTTTATCCTTCATGTTAGAATAATCAACCCATAGTATTACCCACTTAGACATTAATTCATTTATTTTTATCTTATTTGCCTAGTTCATGAGCCCCACCATGTGCAAGTTGCTAATTTCCTATCCATAGACGTCAAACTTGCCATCTTTGAATCATGTAGCACTTGGGAAAGCCTTAGGAATCAAATCTACTTTATTCCTGGCCTCCTAGGTGCCTATCTGCTTTTTCTGCTTTACTGCCTGCTTTTTCAGTGTTTTAAGGCACATAGGAAAGCAAGACTAGGTGAGGTGAACTAGTTTGTTGCCCTCTTCATACTCCACTCTTTCCTCCATGAAAAAGCATGTATGAGATGCCATTCCACCACTCATTAGCTTGCCCATGCGCCCTTGCCAATTCGTGAGCTTCATGACAGATTTGGGATCAGCTTTTTACACCTATGGGGGATTTGCCTATTTTGAGTAATCCTGCTTTATGCTAGTTTTGGATGCCTCCTTATGCATTCAATCTCTTGATGTATTCTATATATTCAGAAACCTATGTTATTATAGGGTTGGATATTATACACTCAGTTAATATAATTTTGTGACACAGCTCCATATTCAGTCTCCATTGTTAGCAATTTTGCATGATCAATTGTAAATTGTTGTGAGTGAAATCAATATATTGCTGGCCTGAATTTCTACATGGTATCAGAGCCATTGTAGGTTGTTAATCTCCTTCAAAAATTGTTTTGCAGGTTCGACATCAAGACTAGGAGCCTTCTACTGACAGCCGGGGCAGATTTTCTGAAGCTATGGATTCATAGAAAACTATCTTGACTCCCTTCAACTATTTTGAATGGAAAGCAGAGATGGAGATATTGTTGAGAGTGAAAGGCCTCTACAGGGTGACTATGGCTACATAAGCAGAGCCCAATGCTGTTGCAGAGAAAATAAAATGGCACAATCGGAGAGATGAGGGCTATGGCCTCCTATGTCTCAGTATTTCCCGAGACCTCCTTTTCCATCTCGATGGATTAAATTCACCGGATCAAGTATGGGAGAAGCTTTCTGATATTTTTGGAAACACAGATGAGATGAGGGGACATCAGATCAAAAATGAGCTGATTTCTCTGAGTCCCAGTAGCTTTGAATCCCTGCAGCTATATTTCTCCAAGTTGAAAGCACTAGTTTTGCAGCTGAAGCAGTGTGGTATCGAAAATAAAGATTATCAGCTCGTATTGGCCATCCTCTCAAAGCTAGGACATGACTACTCAATATTTTTTTCGACCTTCTATGCCACAAAACTCACAGCTCGAACATGGAAGATGCCTAGCCTCGCAGATTTCATGGAATCTCTCACACAAGAACAAGACAAGCTGGTGATGATGGGCACCATCAAACTATCCAAAGATCAAGCTTTGATTGTTGGAGATTCGAAGGTGGATAAAAGCAAAAATAAAGATAAAAAGACACCTAAACAAAAGAGAGACAAGAAGCAGTCTCCAGAGGATCAACAAGGTCCCAAGAAAAATACCCAGAAGAAGAAAAACAAAGGTGAAATGAACAAGTGCTCATACTGTTCGAAGGGCAATCACACTGAAAGCTCTTGTATGAAAAAGTAGATAGACATGCTAACTCAACTACTGGAGAAGAATGGAATCTCCCTTCCAGAAGGCTCAAAGAAGAGAGAAGGAGGATCAAGTTCAGATGACAGAGAGAGAGTTCATGCTCTAGTTGCTGGCACATCAAGCTCACCCAGTTTTATCATTGATTCTGGAGCTTCAAGACACATGGTTTTGACTAAGGAGGTGTTCTCCTCACTGGACAAGTCGAAAGGACCATCTATTGTACTGGGAGATGACTCTCTCACTGAAATTTTAGGCAAAGGAAGAATAGATCTTGGTCATGGGCAGTTCAACAATGTGTTGTATGTCCCTGCTCTCACCTCCAACCTTTTGTCAGTGTATCAGATGACTCACACTAGGTCTCCTAAGAAATTCATATTCACCCCTGATGATGTTGAGATCACAGAAATCTCAACTGGTAGAGTCATTGCAAAAGGAGTAGCGAATCATGCTCAAAAGGTATACATGTTTTCACACTTCCTACCTTACTCAAACCCCTCTTCTCTTCTTATCCATGCTAATGAAGCTAGCAATCTATGGCATGAAATATTTGGCCATCTAAACTACAATTATCTATCTAATCTTAGTGGGAAAGATATGGTCATAGGGTTTCCCAAGATAAAATTTTCCAAAGGTGTCTGCCAAGGTTGTATCCTAGGAAAACACCTAGAGCACAAATTTGAGAAAGCTAGTCATGAGAGAACCTCTGCACCCCTCGAGCTGATTCACAGTGATGTTGCTGGCCCATTCCCTCATATGTCCATGATTCAGGCCAAATATGCATTGAAATTTATTGATGATTTTTCCAGATATTGTTGGGTTCACTTCATGAAACACAAGTCAGACGTTTTTGGCCTATTCAAAGTCTTTAAGGCTTTGGTTGAAAACCAGTGTGGAAGGAAACTCAAGGTCCTCAGATCTGACAATGGTGGTGAGTATGTCAAGTCTGAGTTTATTAACTATTGTGCAGATGTAGGTATTCAGATGCAGCATTCTATCCCCTACACACCATAGCAGAATGGTGTTACAGAGAGGAAGAACAGATCACTGAAGGAGATGGCAACATGCATGATGGAGGCCAAAAATTTTCCACCAAAGTACCGGGCCGAAGCTATCAACTGTGCATCCTATATCCAGAATAGGGTGCCTCACAAAAATCTTGATGGCATGACTCCCTTCGAAGCATGGAGTGGGCACAAGCCAGATGTGACCCATTTCAGGATTTTTGGCTCAAAGGCTTGGGCTAGAATCCCGACAGAGAAGAGGAAGGCTTTACAGCCCCAAAGCCAAGAGTGTATTTTTGTGGGATACTCTGAATATTCAAAAAGTACAAGTTGATAAAATTGAGCACAAACAAAGCCTTCATTGAAAGGTGTGTCCAGTTTGAAGAAGAACCCCTTGCAGAAGTGGAAGTTGGTGAAGCCTCTTCACCACTTGAACCTCGAGAAGTAAGTAAAGAGTTTGTTGAACATGCTGATTCTGATTTTTCTGATGGATATGAGTTTATTGCAGACCCAAAAATCCCCACAAGGCCTAAATGGGAAGCCAAGACACTACATGCAGTAGGTGACCTAGCTGGGGATCCCAATGACCCAAGGAGGAATAGATCTCAATTTGAGAGTGGTCTGTGCATGAAGGATCCTATGTTTGCTGAAAAATGATATTTGATGGTGGAGTCTGATCCTCAAACATATGAAGAAGCAGCAGGAGATCCAATATGGCAAGCTGCCATGAAGGAGGAGTTCAACTCGCTACAGAAGAGCAACACATGGGAGCTAGTGGATCTTCCTCCAGGAAGAAAGTTAGTCCAGTGTAAGTGGGTCTATAAGACCAAGTTTGCTGCTGATGGTTCACCACTGAAGTAAAAGGATATATTGGTATCCAAAGGCTACTCACAGGTTCATGGCATCGATTACAATGATACCTTTTCCCCAGTGGCAAAGATGGATTCCATCAGGCTAGCTCTAGCCATTGCAGCCTCAAGGCAATGGGAGGTACATCATATGGATGTAAAGTGTGCCTTCCTGAATGGATATCTCACTGAGGAGATATATATGCAGCAGCCCCAAGGTTTTGCTACTAACCCTTCTCTTGTGTGCAGGTTGGGAAAGTCATTGTATGGGCTAAAGCAAGCCCTCAGGGCTTGGTATGCCAAGATAGATAGCTTCTTGCTATCTCTGAATTTTGTTCGATGCAAATAAGATTTGAATGTCTATCTAGTTAATGGTTCATTAATGATCATTTTGTTATATGTTGATGACCTCCTCATTACAGGAAGCTCACAGGCTGAGATTGCTTCCCTAAAAAAAGCTATGAACCAAGCCTTCTCCATGACAGATTTGGGGCTCTTAAGTCAATTTCTGGGGCTTGAGATTTCTCAAACCAAAGCTGGAATCAAGGTGCACCAGTCCAAATATGCATTGGATTTGCTGATCAAATTTAGAATGCAAGATTGCAAAGCAAGCAAAACTCCTTTCCTTTCAGGAGTGAAGCTGGAGGAAGATGATTCTCCACCAATGGTAAACAATACACTGTATAGAAAATTGATTGGATGTTTATTGTATCTAACACATACTCGACCTGATATTTGTTATGCAGTAAGTGTGGCTTCTGGATACATGGATCAGCCTCATGAGATCCATTGGAAAGCAGCCAAGAGGATCCTTAGCTTTGTTCAGGGAACAAGGACACATGGGATCTTCTATAAAGCCAATTCTGACCTTGAGTTGATTGGTTTTACTGACAGTGATTGGGCAGGTGATAGCACAGACAGAAAGTCCACTTCAGGTTATATGTTCATGCTTACAGAAGGGCCAATCAGCTGGTCAAGGAAGAAACAGAGTGCCATTGCACTCTCATCTACAGAAGCTGAGTACAGAGGAGTTGTCAATGCAGCAACTCAGTGTTTATGGTTGCAAGGTTTACTTGGAGAGTTTGGTTTCGAACCTGAGTACTCAACTACCATATACTGTGATAACCAGAGTACCATTCAAATCTTCAAGGATCCAGTTTAGAAGCAGAGAACTAGACACATTGAGATTCACATGCACTACATCAGAGAGCTTGTGCATGATGGCACCATTCACCTACTCTTCCGTTCATCTTCAAAACAAGTAGATGATATATTGACCAAAGAATTTTGTGAGAAGACCTTCATTAATCTCAAATCACTACTGGGGATTGCTGATCATGCTATCAAAGTATGAGTGGAGACAATATTCTACAATTTTGTTTTACAGTCCATGTTTAAGGGAAGATTTTCCCAAGTTGGTTTTGCCTCTTTCCTTGTTTCATATGGACTTGCAGTATGTAAAAGGGTGACTAAGACTTGTTGCTAGGCCCTATATTTTTTATTTATTACTCATAAATTCAGGCTTAAGGGGGGGTGTTAGAATAATCAACCCATAGTATTACCACGGGGGCTTCACTTGTTGGCCAATATCCTATCACGTTAGTTCATATTGTGGGTTTTAAAATTATCAAAAATCGAACCAATATATTGCAGGTATTGGGGGGATGAGGGGTTTAAGGTGGGGGTGGGTAGAGTGGTTTATAAGGATTGAGGTATAAAAAGGGGTGGGGAGGAGGTTTTAAGTATTGGGAGGGGGTTTCAACAAAAAGATTTTGGGTCAATATCTCTCGAAATTAAGGGTATTCTTTAATATCCCACGATCGCACGTGCTATGTGAGAGGTTCACTAAGTAAAGTCCCCATGAGTATTACCCACTTAGACATTAATTCATTTATTTTTGTCTTGTTTGCCTAGTTCATGAGTCCCACCATGTGCAAGTTTCTAATTGCCTATCCATAGAGGTCAAAATTGCCATCTTTGAATCATGTAGTGCTTGGGAAAGCCTTAGGAATCAAATCTTCTTTATTCCTGGCCTCCTAGGCACCTATCTGCTTTTTCTGCTTTACTGCCTGCTTTTTCAGTGTTTTAAGGCACATAGGAAAGCAAGACTAGGTGAGGTGAACTAGTTTGTTGCCCTCTTCATCCTCAACTCTTTCCTCCATGCAAAAGCATGTATGATCTGCCATTCCACCACTCATTATCTTTCCCATGTGCCCTTGCCAATTCGTGAGCTTCATGACAGATTTGGGATCATCTTTTTACACCTATGGGGGATTTGCCTATTTTGAGTAAGCCTGCTTTATGCTAGTTTTGGATTCCTCCTTATGCATTTGATCTCTTGATGTATTATATATATTCAGAAACCTATGTTATTACATGGTTGGCTATTGTACACTCAGTTAATATAATTTTGTGTTACAGCTCCATATTCAGTCTCCATTCTTAGCAATTTTGCATGATCAATTGTAAATTGTTGCGAGTGAAATCAATCTATTGCTGGCCTGAATTTCTACACTTCATTCTGTGGACACATGATGCTGACGATAAAATCTCTCAATGCATTAGGTGTTATTACGGATTCATTACAGACCTACTCAAGGTTAGTATGCAAATCACAAAATATATGTTTATACGTGTCATAAAAATATTCATATTCTACATGGTATCTACAACATCATGTGTTTCAAGCAATTAATTTATGAATGTACCATGTTTTACATTTCAAAGGAATTTTGGCCCAGGTTCAGTTGTGTGTGCTCATTCTTGAATCTCTCATAGAGTTCAGTCTCTGTTGTGTCAAGGAAGTGTTTGACATGGGGTTCACGTTCAGTAAAACCTTTTCTTATCTTTAGCACATCTCTTTGATTAGATAAACGTCTGGTATGATCTTGCCAGAATGTTTATACTAATTCCTTAACAATATCAATTAGATTCATATCTTGACGAGGCAACCTGCCGACAAAATCCCAACAATCTTTTCCACCTAGAGTCTACAGATTTTCTCTTATAATAGAGTACTTCTGAACAATTTTTCTATTTAATTTAATTATCTGAGAAGTGTGTGAAAGGAGGCGACATTGCCGTGTGGACTTGCTTACAGCTGATTCTGATAAAACACAATGAGACGCACAAATATCTTTATTTTGGGACGTATTCCTAATCGCATTAAAAGAAGACTGGAGATTTCTAACAATATGATTATTAGCCTCTGAACTTCTAACCATGTTTATGGCTAGAACTCTCCTAACAACAACTAAACAATTTGAATTTAACAAACATAGTAATAATTGACATTTACATGCATCACCTTTGGATTCAGAATATTCCTTCATTAATTTGTTACATTGCCAATCGATAGTGCGTTTGGGAAACTTACCTTCAAGTGCTGATAGACACCTTTCATCCACATAGATACGTCTAGGAGTCCTTTTTCTTGTAGTAGCCAGTCGAGGTAGGGAAGGTGGACATGACCTATGGATCCCAGGTCTTCTTTTTTGTTCTACTACATTCACATGTCGATCCATATTAGGAGTGTGCTCCACATGGTTTTGGTATGCTTATAGAGATTGGAAATCAATCATTTCTCCTAGGTCCAATGCTTCATACTCATCGTCTCTTAATACACCTATGTCTTCAAGAGCTTCAACATGGCTCATTGATGGATTGTTGGTTGGAAATTGTGTTGATGTTGGAACTTGAGTTGGGTTCGTTGGATGCAACCGCTTCACCCGTGGTTCTAAAGTAGAGGTTTTTATGTCATCAACTCTATTAGTATCGGTCACAATATCAGTGGAAATTTCTGGACCATGTCTCACTCTCTCCATTGCCAACATGGCCTTTTCTCTTACCTCATTGTTTTTTTCAATGGGAATATTCGCTCTAGTTTTTCTTGCTCTGTGATGTGAGTTTCCCATATCCAAAAGTTTCTTTATCAAAACTATGATGTCTACCCCTACATAAGAAGCAACAAATAAGGTATTAGTTCCATTATACAATATACATGATGCATTCCAACATAATTAACTAAATTACAGATATTTTAGTATGCTAATTATTGGCATTGATACATAAATGTTGATTAAAGGTTTCTCTTTATGTTCGAACCAAATTTTCATTTCTATACTCTATTTGAGTCAAGTAAAGATAGTCAAGTTTGGAGTTATTACATCTATAGGATTCTAACTTGTTTTGAGTTCAAAAAGTATTGGAAGTCAAAAGAATATGAGTGAAATGAGGAGGCTGCAAATCCCTCGAAAAAAGGAGAAATCATTGAGGTAGACGAATCCCTATCAAGCTCAAATGCATGTTATGATAAATCTAGCATGAAGAGGAGAGCATGGACAAGTTGGTGAACTATTCAATATGGACCCTCTCCCATGATTTCTTCCAATGTTTTTATACAAATTGAGGAGTTTCAATAGAGAACCTCATCTTTTCCATCCTTGTGGGAAATCAAAATATATTCATGTGTGAATGATTATCAGTCTACATTGCATACTTCATCTTGTATAGAGAATATGGAAAACTTGGTGAACTATTCAATATGGACCCTCTCCCATGATTACTTCGAAGGTTTTTTTTTTAAATTCAAGAGTCTCAAGAGATAACTTCATCTATTCCATCATTGTTTTAAATAAAAATATATTCATGTGCAAATGTAAATTAGTTAACATTGCATACATGATCTTGTATGGAGAATATGAGACTTGTTTAGATGTGAAGTTGGGATTTATTCTTGTGAAATTAAATGTTTTCTATGAGAGAGATATTGTTGTAGGCATATCATAAAACATAAATAAATGAAATGATCTGAAAGCTTGTGAATTAAAACAATTATTTACAATTCACCATACCTATTCAAAATTATCTCTTCTTGTAATGAAAACTTGTAGTGTGAATATTTCCACTAACTTCCAAGACCACTGAATATGTTTGTTAGATTCCAAGAGTGAGCTTCTATCCAATAGATCAAAGAGTTGTAATGGATTGTGAGCAAAATGGCATAGTTTAGGATCACAAACCACGCGAACAGCAAAAGAAAACCCGTGAAAATGGGTAGCAATCCCATGAATCCAAATAATTCTTTTTTTACCTACTAACAGGTGCACGTGCGCATCTTTAAGCATGTGCACACATGTATAAGACCGCACATGTGTATTGATGCACATGCAAAATAAAACATAGGCATGCCCCTGCCTAACATTTATAGCATTTACTCAATAATGTTTATTTCATTTAATGACTATTGTTCTTCAACAATGACTTCGTATTCATGATTATTTCGAGTATTTTTACAATATAGTCTAAAACATATCATCATCATCACCACTACAATATAGTCTAAACCTATCATTATCATCATCAGCATCATCATCATCATACTCATTATCATCATCATCATCACCATCATTGTTCATCATCATTGACATCGTCATCATCATTATCATCATCATCATCATCATCATCATCATTATCATCCTTATCATCATCATAGTCATCATCCTCATCATCATCATTGTCATCATCACCATCACCAACATTGTTCATCCTCCTCATCCTCCTCCTCCTTCTCATCATCCTCATCATCCTCATCATCATCATCATCACCATCATCATCGTTGTCATCACCATCATCATCCTCCCCCTCCTCCTCCTCCTAATCATCATAGTCATAATCCTCATCATCATCATTGTCATCATCATCCTCCTCCTCATCATCATCATTGTTCATCCTCATCATTCCATTGCAAATGCTTGAAAATAAAATCAAAGCAAAGTTTCAACTAAACCTATCATCATCGTCATCATTGTTCCTCAGCATCATCGTCATCATCATCATCCTCATCCTCATCATCATTGTTATCGTCATCGTCATCATCATCCTCATCATCATCATTGTCATCATCCTCATCATCATTATCACCAACATTGTTCATCATCATCATCATCATCCTCATCACCATCATCATCACCATCATTGTTCATGATCATCATTGTTGTCATCATCATTATCATCATTATCCTGCTCATCATCATCATCATAGTCATCATTCTCATCATCCTCATTATCATCCTCCTCCTCCTCATCATCATCATTGTTCATCGTCATCATTCCATTGCAAATGCTTGAAAATAAAATCAAAGAAAAGTTTCAACTAAACCTATCATCATCGTCATCATTGTTCCTCATCATCATCCTCATCATCATCATCCTTGTCCTCATCATCATCATCGTCATCGTCATCATTGTTCCTCATCATCATCCTCATCATCATCATCCTTTTCCTCATCATCATCATCGTCATTGTCATCATCACCATCATTGTTCATCATAATCATCATCCTCAACATCATCATAGTCATCATCATTGTCATCATCCTCCCCATCATCATCATCACCATCCTCATCCTCATCATCATCATCATCATCACCATCATTGTTCATCACCATCATCATCATCGTCATCATCATCAACAACAACAACAACAACATCCTCCTCCTCATCATCCTCAAAATCATCATTGTCATCCTCCTCCTCCTCATCATCACCATTGTTCATCATCATCATTCCACTGCAAATGCTTGAAAATAAAATCAAAGCAAAGTTTCAACTAAACCTATCATCATCATCATCATCATTGTTCCTCATCGTCATTGCCATCATCATCATCCTCCTCCTCCTCATCATCATCATCACCATTGTTGATCATCATCATCATCCTTGTTATAGCTAGTTTTTGTTTTCTATTTTTAGACCATATGCTTGTTTTCAAAACATGGTTTTCTTATTGCTTTAAGATTCTGAGTTTGGTTTTTGAATTATTTTGATAGCATGCTTATTTTTATTTTTTATTTTATAAGTTTTCATTTTAAATTTACTTTACTTAGTTGTTTTTATACTTTTAATGGGCATACTAGGTGTATGTATTTTTGAAAGTTTGAATAGAGATATCATAAGGGTTAATCAAAGTATGATTTCACAATATAACCCTTTTTTTTAATCCTTTTGTCAAAAAATTGAAGAAAGAAGTCATTATTGTAGTGGAAGAACAAACTACTCAAGTGGAGTCTTCAACATAGAAACTTGAAGAGCTTGTAGGTGGATAGCAAAAGAAGATTGATGAAGATAATCAGTTGGAATCTCAAGTGTAGAAATTAGAAGATGTAGCCAAAATCATTGAAGATGACATAGCAAATACCTTTGATGAAGATACGAACTAGAAAGAACGTAAATGTGTTTTAGATCAAGAGAAGATTCTTACAAATGTACATGAAGAAATAAAGGATATCCCAGTGCTTGATAAATTGAATCCAATGACTGTCAAATAAAACTTCCACATTACAGAAAGGAGTGTGCAAAGTTTATTGAGAATTATGCTTTGTTTTTTCCTATTTTGGTCATTGCAATTGAGCACAGATTATGAGATGATGGAGATGAATTTTAGAAAACAAAAAGAGGTTTTTGTTCACAAGAGAACCATTCATAGAAACCTCTCTAAGTTTCGCAACACCTATCAAGAGAGGTTTTTTTCCATCACGGACCCATTCACAAAAACCTCTCTCAATTTTTGCACAGGTGTCAGGGATCGAGAGATAGGGAAGCTTCTTTGAGACCTATTTTTCAGAAATTCGCCAAATTTACCAGGAATCCAATTTTTCTATTTTTACTCAATTAGTTGAAATTTTCTTAATGTAACTACTGAGTAGTTTCAAATTTGACCTAATGAAGCGAAGATAGAACAACTTCTTTGTAATTATATAAAGGGGTGGGGGAAATAGAGAAGAGGTTTGAATTTTTGTACAAGGGGAGTCTTTAAGCTATTATATAGAGCTAAGTTTCAAAAAATCTTATGTATTTTGAATTATTGATTATGGTATATATGCAATCTACAAGCCATGTTTATGTTATCTGCTGGTTTCATTTTTTATTAGTTTAATCACTCAGTTTATAAATTCATTTCTTGTTTAATTTTTTTTCTCATGAAATGCTTGTGAGCTATGGGTGAAATTCAGTAATGTGATTATTTTGTTTTGGTTTATGTTTCATATATGGTACATCTCAGTCTTTCATTGTTTCATGATTTATTGTTTGTCTTAGCCTTATGATTTTTACCCTCTTGTTTACAAACTGCACAACCAAAAACCTAAAAAACATGTTTTACTTATTTTATTTATTGAGATTGTGTTGGCTTGTTCTTTAGTAGTCTGAGAACAATTTCTGGCACTAACAATCCTCATCCTCATTACCATCATCATAGTCATCATCCTCATCATCGTCATTGAAATCATCCTTATCATCATCATCACAATCATCGTCATCATCATCATCATTGTTCCTCCTCATCATCATCATCGCCATCATCCTCATCATCATCTTCATCATCATCACCATCATTGTTCATCATGATAGTCATCTTCATAGTCATCATCATCCTCATCATCATCACCATCTTTGTCATCAACATCATCATCCTCATCATCACAATCATCATCATCATCATCATAATCACTGTCATCATAGTAATAGTCATCGTGACCATCATCCTCATCACCATCATTGTTCATCATCATCATCATCATCATCATAGTCGTAGTCATCATCATTGTCATCATCGTCCTCCTCATCATCATAGTCATCATCCTCATCATCATCATTGTCATCCTCCTCCTCATCATCATCATCATCATTGTTCATCATCATCATTCCATTGCAAATGCTTGAAAATAAAATAAAAACAAAGTGTTTACTTAACAAATGTGCGCATGCATCCTTAACACGTGTGCACAAAGTAGCGCGATCATGCTTTTAGTGCATACACACAAAGTAGCGCAATCACGCTTTTAGTGCATGCACACAAAGTAGCATGATCATGCTTTTAGTGCATGTGTGTTATGTTTTAAACTACGTGCACGCGTGATTTAAATTTAGAATTTTGGCAGCACCTTTTTTCCAACCAACGTGGTGGATGACTTGGTTGATTTGGTTTTAGGTTCGGGTTTCCCAACTAAGTGGTTTGGACTGTCTTGTGACATAAAAACTTGTTTTGTACCACTTCTCTTATTTCATGCATGATTTTCCATATGCCACGCTTGTCTACTATTAATGAAAATTCACACACTTGTGTAACTCTGTCTGTAGATTATGAATATGTAATTTTTATTTAAATCTATTATCTTTTTCTATTTTTTATTTTGATTTAAAATGGACTAACATCAATCTAACACAAAAGGTGAGCTATTTGCTTCGGCTATAACTTTTGATTGGCTCACCTATTTAGAAAATGGAAAAGAACCCGCACAAGAAGACACAAAGACCTACATCCCCCCAAAAAATATCGTTCATTGACTATGTTAAGACCAAGATGTGGTAGACAACTCCTCGACCTTGTCATTTTAGGGATTCATTGACTTCCTTAATTTGAAAAATAAAAAATATAACATAAATAAATATGGAAAAATAACGATGCACTAGACACACATGTTATCTACAACTGTATATAATTGTTTTCACAAAATTCCACCATTTGCATACCAAACGAGTGGACCAACGCAAACATATTCATTATTTTTTGGGAAAAATATAACATACCAACCTTAGAAGAACCTAGTTTTTGGGGATTTATGCTTAGTTTCCATAAATAAAAGTTATATATTCTGGAAGCTAATCCAATTGTCCATGTTTCATATTCTTACACAATATTCCAAAAAGTTGTGTAGGTACCTCTAATATTGCTTTTTGACGTTTAGATTTCAGTTTTTCCATAAATCCATTGCAACGAATGCGTCATAAGTAACCACCATTAGCTTGCACCAGCCCTCTTACTTGTATTGGTGAAAACAATTTCCTTAGAAAAGGGAGTATTAGATTTCAAAGTTACTACAAACTACCTTACACCATGTTTAGAGGTGCTTCATGATACTTAGGGTACATGGTGTATAATTATCCCTTGGATGGTATGTGACATATATAAATATTAGAGGTGGCTTACTTAATGGTTACTTGATCTTAGTTGGATGAGTCATACATTCTTCCTTGAAGTATTGGAGATCTTCAAATAGTTAGTAGGATATGTCATGATAAGTTCTATAATATCATAATATCACATAGGTGACCCACACATTAAGTATCATTTTAATTAAACACATACTTAATGAAATACATAGTTAAACATATCTGAAAGGTGTTTAATAAATATCATGTTCCCATATAAAGTCAACCATATATGTAAATATGAACCTTAATTTATATTATATGTACATATAATGTTTACAAAAATGGCATGCCATGGCCATAATGCAAAATAGTGGATCATACTGTACTTCTTGTGTGTATACAAACAAAACAGTACATGTATGTATCCCCCCTATACATGAATTCTATTTAACCCCACTATACATGAATTATATTTATCCCCCCTTTCATTTTCACTCTCAGTGGATTTTGAGAAGTCTATCTTTCTTTTTTGGTTGCTTGGTTATGTTCCCCAATGCTAAACAAGAGGAACAAATCTCGTTTCCGGAGACTACACACATACCAAAATTTGTAAGTTAGTTTACCAACCTATAAAAAATTCTATGTACATTTTTTCAAATTCCAAGCCAATATAACATATTTACTTACTATCCATGTGTAATTGATGGTGGGTCGGGGTGTAACTGCATGTACTATCAGTGCATCACTAGCAATGAACCCGATTGGGTACTCTTCAAGCACCACTCGCTTACTACCAAGCTGCATAAAATAATATATATGTCAATGTCAGGAAATCAATGGGACTATACTAGATCGAGGGATAATGAATTTTTGAATGAAAGCGAGGCATACATGTACCTAGGGGGGGGAAGGTGGGTGAGCAGCGCCCGCGATTGGGTTCTCTTCAAGAACCATTCGCTCACTATCAAGCTTCATAATATAACATATACATCAATGTCAACAAATCGATGGGTGAACCAAAAATATACTTGCATGTACAAATAAAACTATACTACATGGAGGGACAATGGATTTTTCAAAGAAAGAAAGACATACATGTACCTAGGGGGGAAAGAAGTGGGTGAGCAGTGGCCCTGATTGGGTTCTCTTCAAGAACCACTCACTCACTATCAAGCTACATAAAATAATATATACGTCAATGTCAGAAAATAAATGGGTGCACCAAAAATATACTTGCATGTACAAAGAAAACTATATTACATGGGGGGGCAATGACTTTTTCAAAGAAAGCAAGACCTACATGTACCTGGGGGAGAAGAGGTGGGTGAGTAGCGAAATTGATTGGGTTCTCTTCAAGAACCACTCACTCACTATCAACTCACTCACTCAGCAAATCGATGGATGCACCAAAAAGATACTTGCATATACAAAGAAAACTATACTACATGGAGGGACAATTGGGGAAACAGAGTACAAGATAAGCGATATATGTACATATACCTGGGGGACATGAAGAGTTGTGTAACTAGTGGGTGGAAGAATTGAAACCCAAATAAAAGGATGGGTATATGCATGAGTGAGCAAGGCTGCTCAGTGGGCAGCTCTATCAAGCATATGTTCCTATGTAAAAAAAACATAAATATACAATTAGACAATTTCAAATAATTAAAAAAGTACATGTTGGATCATTAAAAGCATAATTAAAATAATACTTGTACTTGCAAATTCTTAGCTATCTAAGATGGACCTGTCTCCAATGCTACATACTCATCCTTCCCACCCTACATAAAATATATTGTATCAATATTAAGATGTATTAAATGTGACAATCCCTACTATAAATATGTAAAACATGATGAAAGATAAGAAAGTAATGTGCTTACAAGTAATGGTGAAGCACCAAAATGATATGCAACATTGACCATTGCATCCATATCATGAGCTTCAACCGATAGAATATGGGATTCTGGGGTCTCATTGGACACCAGGTGTAAATGTTTTCACATAAATTGTTAGATACTTAAAATATAAATAATTTATGAAACAGTTGAACATTATGATATTAAAAATAATAAACTATTTGAAGAGCAAGTTTGAATTACATTTGGATTAACCCATCATCATGAAACTCTAAAGAAGGCCCACAGCATATGTTTTGACAAGTGGTTCATGGATGAGCCATGATGTGACGCTCTGAACCCTTTGCATGTTCATTGTGATCTCTATATGTGGTAGAGTGGGGAGACCTAACTGGGTCCTCTGTGGGTAATGGTCCAACCCTAGATGTGTCTTCCCTAGATGCGTCATCCCAGATGTGCCAGTCCCATATGTGCCAACCCCTTGGCCTACATTGCCCTTGACAGCAGTCCCATGTCGCAGCAATGTATCTGCCAAATCGAATAATGCCTTTTGTGTGTCATCAATCACAGGACCTGTAGGAGTATATAAATGGGGGAGATTTGGTGTGCACGTAGGTCGTCACATATGGTTTGGATCAGTACTACCCCCTGGAACTCTAAAATATCCAAGTAATTTACATGTTTACCCAATATAAATTTGGCATACAATTTCTTGAGGAATAGAATGGCATGTCTCTATTCCCATGAGGGTCTTCATCGAAGACCATGTACCAACGATTCATCCAGTTGGATTTAATATTTGGTTCCATGCACCAGTCTATATAAATGTGTGGTTGACTAGTGGGAGGAACCAATCCAGTGATAAGGTCCTAGAATAGTGAAAAAAGTTGATCTTTTGTTATCTTTAATTTCTCTACATCTTTGTAGCTCAGCCTAGTGGAATAGTATTTCCTCTGGGAATAATTGCAGGTGCTAATATTGTACAAGGCTCCCTAGGAATTGGAAATTGTATTTGTAATGTTATCTAGGGCCTCTCCCAGTGACCATCTTATGTGGTCCCCTCCTCTAAAAGTTGCACTAAGGCATCTCAATGCACCCAAACGAGCAAGAATTTCAGAATTCCTATCATGCTCCTACTCCATTGGTTCGGTGTTTGGATTTGGAGTTTTGGTTTGGGTTATTGGTGGTTTGGTTTTGGACATTTTATTCAAGATTTTTGTTGTCTATTAATATAAAAACAACCAATTTTAAATTTGATTAATATTTCCTTATTTGTTTTAATTAAAAAATTATTAAATTAAAAGAAAAAATCAAAACTATTCTTGCCTAATCCAAAACAAGAAAAACAAAACAATTATTTCCTAATCCTAAGACAAAAAAACAATGCAATTCTTACCTTCCATTCCATCCAAATCATATTCCCTCTAAGTCGTATGCAATCTAAATCTATCTCATTCTATCCAAATTGTGTGCACTCTAAATCGATCTCGTTCCTCCTAATCATATTCCCTCCAAATTTCCTTCCCGATATATCCTGTTTCCTTTCGGTGTGGCTTGCAATGCAAAATAAGCAAAATGAGGCCACAGTCCTGTGTTTTATTTTTATTTTTAATTCTTACATACCGCACGTGCGATATATTGCAAGTGTGTCTCAAGTGCTATATATCGCACTTGCGATTTTTAACTCATAAAAAATGCAAGTGCAATATATTTCACTTGCGATATAGTCTAACAATGTTTTCTTTAGTTCTAGGGAAGGGTTTTCCTGAACCAAACCATCCATAACACATATCTCTTATGCATTTCATTTTCAGACTTCTGTTTTTTATTTCTATAATGGCACTAAAAAATGGAACCATCTTCGTGCACACACCCGCCTAGTACATTGTTCAGTATACTTGAATATTCATTTTTTTCCTCATCAACTCATAAGTTATGAGATGTAGCTAATCGAGAGTTTTAGAGTTGCGCAACTGTATTGTATTTTTTGTAACATTTCTATTGAAAATATACAATTCTTAATTTTTTAGGTTCGGGGTTTGGTGGGTATTGAGATTCAATCAAACCTTGCTCCACAGCAACCATGAAAAGTGAGACCAATGTTTCTTGGGTCACCGGAACAAAGAAAAGTTAGATAAGTCTTTCTTGACTAATTATTTCTTTTAACTTTTTTTATTCTTCTTTAACATTTTCACATTGCTAGTTAGGAATAATTGTTAGATTGAGTTATATTTTGCACAATCATAATTGAAATTTCATTTCTTATATGCAAGGAATACATCTTGATATTGTATTGGAAATGAAATGAGCATAGGTGAAAATCTAAATCCTTATTTGCATACCCTATGTGTTATCACTACCATGAAATTGTATCATATATGTTTCACCAAATGTGTATCTTTATAACTATTGCAATCTTGAAACTTAACAATGGAGATTTTTCCTGCTCTTGTAAAGATTAAAAAAAACTATATGTAACTCGAGAAAAGGTAACTAAATGTTGTAATTCCCTCGATTGCAAGAATAAATGTAGAGGAAGTGGAGGCAATTAATTGCGTTTTGTGGATGGCCCAAATCCAAGATATGCACATGATCAATGGTCTTATTAGAAAGTAAGGGGAATTTTTCTATGTTTATTTGGGTTCAAACATCAATGATGTTTGCTTTGATAGGAAGGTAGGGAAGTCCTTCCATGAAAGGTTTTCAATTTTTCATTTTTATGGAGTTTAATTTATTAAGATTATCGAAAACATGAGCTCTCTATGGCTATACATGTATTTACATGATATCAAAATGGTACATTGGCAGGTTTTGGTGTGAAACATCTACACTTTTCATCTTTCTAAGCATTACATTGACTATTGGACTATCAACCTTTTGCATTCTTTTTTTTATTGATCTCTTGACTCGGTTTCCTTTTATACAATTTTCCTTCTCCATTAATGTTTCGTTGGGTCTTCCACACATTCACTAGCGAGGCAATATCATATCACGTCCATTCATATTGGGGGTTTGAACACTCCTAAAAACCTTTAAAATATATTGCCTCATATTAAATGGTCAAGAGGATTTTCAATTTAACATAGAAATATAAATATTTGGGGTTATTTTATTTGGTTGGGTTGAGGAATAACCTCTAAAATGTGGGATGGATTTATACCTTGAAATCACAGGATCAATTCATACCTATAAATCATGTGTTGGGCTCATATTAGTCCTAGGTTTTGCTAAGAAATAACCTCGAAATCATGGGATAGATTCATACCTCCAAATCATTGGATGGATTCATATCAGTACTAACTATTGTTGAGGAATAACCACCAATCACAGGCTAAATTTATAGCTCCAACTCATTGAACTTATAAAGTCTTTTTTTTTAGAATAATTTTTAAGGTTGGGGTTTAGGTGCGTATTGAGATTCAATCAACCTTGCTCCACGACAACTAAGAAAAGTGAGATCAATATTTTTTGGGTCACTAGAACCAATAAAATTTAGATCAATCTTTCTTGACTAATTCTTTCTTTCAACCTTTCGTATTCTTCTTTAACATTTTCACATTGCCAATTAGGAATCTAGGTTGCTGGACTGAGTTATATTTGGAACATTCATTTAATTGTAATTTCAATTCTTATATGCAAGTCATCCATATTAATATTGTATTGGAACTGACATGAACATAGTCGAAAATCTATATCCTTATTTATAACATACCCTATGTGTTATTTGTCACGTACCTATGCCACATTATCATGTGGAATTAAAATTTTCATCAGGAACCATCACTATTCATCGAACACGGGGCATGGCCATGAACCACATCTCAACATTTCCAACACTGTCATGCTCCCTCTCGTCTTCCATGGATCAATCCAATGATATGCAAGGAAGAATATCAGAGGAGATCGAGTAGTGGAGCGAAAACGTAACAAAAATCAACAATCACACGTGATCCTATAGGTAGAACTAAATTGACGGATTAGAAATCACCCGCAAAACTCAACGGTGAGGAAAGCTCAAGTTGTGAGGTCGAAAGTTACAAAAATATTGCAATAACACTTTACGCAATCCCGCACCCCACATCTCGCATCGGAAACATATCAACGGTGGAGAATCATCCTGCGAAGATCGACGGTGCAAAAAACTTAACTTGCAGGATTGGAAATATGGAAACTGCAGCACCGCAATCCCGCATCCTGGAAGTTGCAGAAGGAAAATATGCGAAACGACGTTCCACATCCCGCATCTCGGAATTTGTGGAAGGAAAGTTGTGAGAGGAAAATCTGCGAAAACCAAAATCTGCAAAATGACGTTCCACATCCCGTGTCCCACAAAATCATTAATACTGCAAACTACGCAAATGAGTATTTCTAGAAAAAAAATCAACTTTTTAGCTTAATTCTTGGATCAATATGATCATCCATGCCATTAACAAACTGGATAATCTACCATGCAACTTAGTAAAATGCATTGAAGGAAAAACATACATAGATTCCTATAATTGCAGTAATTCAGGGAACAATGCATAACTCAACACAGCAACATGTTCATCACATTCCATCAAGCAAATACAATGCAAGAATTACAATTACAGAGAATTATGTGGACAAGAACAATTATCTTTAAGAAATCTTGTCCCGCAACCAGCTATGTTGCTGCAACATTCCACCCAACCATAGGCCAATGTGCTCCTTAATCTCTCAGCAACACTGCCACCCCCAAGCTGGGCATGATTTCCTATAGGGATAAGGGAACACTAGCAGACAAATACATAGCCAAGGATGCAATATAACTCAGCCAAGCCAACATAGTTGGGTTTCACAAGCTTCAAGGGAAAAACATCCCTCAAATGGGTTTCATAGGCCACTCAGCCAAGCCATCTCACAGTTGGGTATCATAAACTGTTCCCAGTCAAGCCAACTTTCACCTGAAGGACCAATCAAGCCAACATATGGGTCTAACAGACTATACACATTCAATTTATCTCACTGTTGGTTTTATTAAGCTACCTAGCCAAGCCATCATTCATATCTGGGTTTAACACATTGTCCAGCCAAAGGTTACTCACAAGGTCAGGTGCAATAGACACAACCAAGCCAATAGATGGGTTTAATAGGCTACCATCCAAGCCATCTTTCCTGTTGGTTTTATCAGGATTCTAAGGAAATGGGTAGGAAGAACTTCTAAGCTAGTGAGCTCATCTTCAAAGCTAAGCACACCTTCACAAGATCTATCTGCCCTAGATCCCCCTCTGCCTCCACACCCAACACAAGGAAGTGTCCCCTTCTCTGCTCCATACTCCCTCAAGCTACACCTTCCCTTCCAGTGCTCTTCAAGATGTGCATGGAAGGTTCACCAGCCACTCTTATCTTACTGTGAGGTTCCACACCAGGTTTATTAAGGGAATCCTATGTCTCTCCCATTCCTAAGTATCGCACATAGTTAGTCCCGAACCAGGGTTCACAACACAACAACCACAACAAAACTCTATATCAAAGGATTACTCCGAACACAAGTACCAGGGTCTCATACACTTTGTAGTTTAGGATAACGTTGCAACACAACAAATACCACAATTTCTAGGAAAACCATACTCGCAGAAGATGAAGGATACATACACAGAAGGAATGCTCTACTGTTCTGCCGCTTCTACAAGATGATGAGGGAGTGAAGGTGATGAATGAATGGTTGAATGAATGAATATCTTTACATCTCTCAAAACATGGGAGTATGAAAAACTAGGTGTGAATGCATGGATCAGAATGACATATGGTTCTGGTGTTTTCTTGTCCCTACAAGAAAAACATGACACTCTAGAACTTGGTGCACTGCCCCATTCGAAATTGCCCATACTCTTTCCCTTCTAAGCAATAACTACCTCAATCACTTTTTGGCAGAATAAATGGTTAGGAAGAAAAGACAAGAAAGAGGGTAGTTGACAGTTCTGATGGGTTCTCCCCATGACACATGGCTTTTCCCCAAACAGGCTCATGGTTAACATTCCCACCCCTTTATCCTTAGGAAAATCATGTCCCCATCTCATTATTCGTTGCATTGACATAGTTGGCCATGGGTTTTCATTATATTGCATATTTACATGATGTTTACAAGCATGCTTGACTTGGCACAGAAACCATAGGCATTAACCATGATCGCCTATACACCAAACATCAATCAATGACATGGCCTTAGCCTTGAGCTCCTTGTCATGATTCGATATAATATTCACATCATATACATTAATGCAACGAGGTAAAAACCGGGGTGTTACATTCCCCTCCCCCTTCAATAGCAATTTCCTCAGTGCTTAAAATATTTGAACAAAATGCTACACTGACATCACCTCAGTGTTCCGCAAACTTGAAAAAAAATGGATGGGCCAATCACATGGCATCCTCTAGCTCCCATGTAGCCTCTTTAGGACTGTAGTGCTCCCATTGCACCTTTACCTATCCTATGGCTCGATTCTGAAGCATGGTGACCTTCCTGTCAAGGATGTGCATTGGCTCGATTCAGAAATATCCCCCAGGTTCCACCTAAATCACATCCCAATTTATCATGTGGTTAGGGTCATGTATACATTTCTTAAGCAAAGAAACATGAAAAATATTATGATCTCTAGTGCTAGCAGGAAATGCAAGTCTATATGCAACTGGCTCTATTCTTTCAAGTACTTCAAACGACCCACAATATCTAGGGGATAGCTTGGCACAACTTCCCAACTTCAAGGAACTTTTATTTGCGCTCACTTTGAGGTAAACATGATCCCCAACACTGAACTCTTTGTTCACCCTATGCTTATCAACATAGCTTTTCTGCTTGTCCTAGACTGCTTTCATATTCTTCCTGATCTTCAAAACCTCTTGCTCCATCTCCTTGAGCAATTCTGGACCAAGCACAACCCTATTCACTGGATTATCCCAAGTCAGTGGTGTCCTACACTTCCTTCCATACAAATATTCATATAGACTCATTCCCAAGGATGCTTGCTATCCATTATTATAGGAAACCTCTACCAAGTGTAAATAATCTTCCCACTTGGTTGGTTTTCCCATCACATACATGCGAAGCATGTCTTCAAGAACTTGGTTTACTCTCTCTGTCTACCCATCAGTCTAAGGATGGTAAGTAGTGCTGAAGTTCAACTTTGTACCCACATCCACAAACAGCCCCTTCAAAAAATTGGAAGTGAACTTGACATCTCTGTCAAAGATTATTGCCTTAGGCAAGCCATGCAATTTAAAAATCTCCTTCATGAAGATCTTTGCAATGTCATCCATCTTATGCGTAGACTTAACCAGTATAAAATGTGTTTCCTTCATCAACTTATCCACCACAACCATGATAGAATCATGTTGTCTCCATGTCATTAGAAACCCTGTAATAAAATCCATGGAAATAACTTCCCATTTCCATTCTGGAACTGGACAAGGCTGCAACAAACCTACATGGTGTTGATGCTCAACCTTTACCTCTTGACATTTCATGCACCTGGAAATGTATTAAGCCATGTCCTTTTTCATACCTGGCCAAAAGTACTGCTTTCTAGCTATAATAGTTGTCTTTTGGTATCTTGGGTGACTAGAGTATGGAGCTTGATGGATCTCGTCCATAACAACTCTCCTCAAATATTCTACATTTGGAATGTAGACTCTATTCTTATAAGTAATAAGTCCATATCCTTCCAACTTATATCCCTCATACCTCATCTCAAGACTTTGCTGCTGCAATTTGTCCTTAATGTGCACATACATTTGATCCGCAGCAACATGGTTAATAATATTCTTCCTCAACTCTGATTGGCAAGTACTAAGAGATGGCACATGCATTTCCTGCACGTTCCTACTGAGTGCATCAGCTACCTTATTCTCTTTTCCTTTTATGTGCTTGATTTCAAAATCAAACTCACATAAAAACTCCAGCCATCTAGCTTGCCTAGTATTTAGAGTAGGCTGATCAAACAAATACTTTAGATCATAATGGTTTGTCCTCAGCTCGAATCTTCTTCCCATAAAGTAATCCCTCCACATCTTGAAAGCATGTACTATGGATGCAAGTTGTACATCATGATTGGCATAGTTCTTCTCATGTTCCTTCAACTTTCTTGACTCATAACATACTAACGTCGTTGTATTGCATAAGGAATCCTCCAAGCCCTTGAGCACATGCATCGGTACACACCACAAAATCTTTCTCTAGGTCTGCAACCTTCAATACTAGTGCGCTGGTGAGATATTCTTCAACTACTAGAAGCCTTCTTCACACCTCGAGGTCCATTCAAACTTTATCCCCTTCTTTTGAAAAGAAGTGATGGCATGTGCAACCTTGGAGAATCCTTCAATGAATCTCTGGTAGTATCCTGCAAGTCCCATAAAAGATCTTACATCTGTCACACTTCTTGGAGTAGGCCAATTCATAATGGATTCTATCTTTTCAGTATCCACCGATATAGCTTCTTCTAATATAATGTGACCCAAGTATTGAATTCTATCTCTATAGAAATCACACTTGCTCATTTTTTCATACAGCTGATGTTCCTGGAGCAATTGTAATGTCAATCTCAAATGATCTTCATGTTCTTCCTCATTCTTAGAATAAACAAGAATGTCATCAAGGAAAACAAGAACCAACTTGTCCAAATACTTGCTGAAGACACTGTTCATAAGGCACCTAAATGTAGTTGGTGCATTCGTGAGAGCAAATGGTACCACTACAAACTCATAATTTCCATACCTCATTCTGAAGGCTATATTATGAATGTCTTCATCCTTGATTCTCACCTGATGGTACCCTGACCTCAAGTCAATCTTGGAAAATACCTTTGCTCCTCTCATTTGGTCAAAGAGGTCATCAATCCTACGAAAATGGTAGTTTTTTTTACTGTTACTTTGTTCAGCTATCTATAATCAATACACAACTGGAGTGTGTCATCTTTCTTCTTTACAAATAGAACTAGTGCTCCCGAGAGAGACACACTTGGCCTGATATACTTCTTCTCCAACTATTCTTGTAGTTGCATCTTCAACTCTACTATTTCTGGTGTGCTCATTATGTAGGGTGTCTTGGACATTGGTGCTACTCTTGGCATATTCAATTGTGAAATCAATGTCCCTCTTTGGAGGAAGCCCTGGAATCTCATTAGGAAACACATCCCTGAATTCCTGCAACACATGAAAGTCCTCCAACCTAGGAGTTTCACTCTCTTTTTCTTCAAAAATATTAGTTGCATACAACTAGAAACCTTTCCTATAGAAATTCTTCAACTACATCACTGAAACCTGCCTCACGGAAATGACCTTTGGAATGCCTTTCACAATCCTTGATTTGCTTTCCTCATCCGAGCACTCAAAAGCTTTGTTATAACAGTCAATATTTACTTTGTGAGCTTCTAACCAATCCATTCCAATGAGAACATCATAGGAACCAAGTGGTAGAACATTCAAATCTACACAAGTGACCAATCCATTCATACTCAATGGACATTTCTCTATGACTTCACTAACCTTTCTCTTAGTTCCAATTGCTATGGCTTACTTTCTTAAATGCACAAATCTCCACTACTCTAGGAGTAATGTAACAGTGAATAGAAACAGGGTCAATCAAGATAGAAATAGATTGATCAACAATATTACATGCAACATCAACCACAGTGGACTGGTGGTCTTCCTGATGGTCCTCCAGTGCTGCATAAATCCTAGGGATGACCCTTGCTACTTGATCCACTATTTCTGCTTCTTGAATGATGTAAGTTGTCCTTACATTCTCATTCTCAAGTGGACAATTCCTGCGCATGTGGGTTCTTCCACATCTCCAACATTGGAAAGGTTCTATGTTCTATTGTGGACCTCTTGGTTTCTCTCCCATCACTCTGGTTGGCTGCTTCTGAGCTTGTGATGGTTGCTTCTGCTGATTCCTGAAGCTATAAGGTTTGAAACCTTTCTTCCTTTGGTCAAAATTCTCGTTCTTCTTGTCCTTCCATGTCTTATGGTAATCAGGTTTCCCTTTGGTTTTCTCATAGCGATACTTAGCCTTCCTAATCGCTTCTTCAAGAGTTCTAGGCTCATAAAACTCAATTCTATCTTTGTAATCCTGTGGCAATCCACTCAGGAAACGCTAAATTTTCACTTTTTCATCTCTGATGTACCTGACATATCTCAATAGTTCTAGGAACCTATTCGCATACTCTTCCATGGTATGCTATCACAGTCTCAACTCATGGAATTATTTGATCTTGTCATCATAGTACTTTTCAGAGAGGTATTTCCACTTGAAATACTTCTAGAACTGTTTCCACTTATGTCTCCTTTCAATGATCTTCCTTACTTGCTTGAAGTGCCCCCACAAAATGGATTCCCTTCCATTCAGATTGAATATGGAAACCCTTGCCTTCATGTTTCATGAATAATCCTGAACTTTGAAGTAATTCTTTATACCAAGAAGCCAAGCTTCAACCTCTTGTCTAGTCTTTACCTCACCATCAATCGTAGGAGGTTTAGGTTTCTTAAATTCATCCCCAGTGCAATCCCTATGGGACCTCTTTCTATTTACCTTGTGAGAAGAAGAGCTTGAATACCCACTAGAATCCTTTGAGTCAGATGACTTACTAGAAGTCCTTCTTCTTCTTCTAGTACTGCTCTTACTACCTTCGAGTTTCACTCTACCCTGCCCAGATTCTATCTTTCTTTGCAAGTCTGTCAAACTATGCAACATAGCAGCATTCAACCGATGCTACTCTTCTTGGGATTTAATCAAGCATCTCATGGTGGCTGCAATATCTGGCAGTGTCTCTTGGAGTCTCCTTCCCTTAGACTCTATGTCATGATTTCCAACTCGGACATTTTCCCCCATGGCATCTCGGGCACGCTCTGAGGAATCCCGAGCATCATATCCGCCATGGGTTCTCATGGCTGAACCACAACTTACTTTTCCAAATATACTATGACTCTGCAAAATGTGTTACCAACACAATTTTTCAGATACACAGTAATTCTAAATCAAAACCATTTACTTACTATCACCTAGCCTATCCAAGCCCAATGCTACAACCTGCAACCTCTGATACCATAATGTGGGGTACTCTTGACTGCTCTCTGGCCCATCTAGGCCCAATGCTGCAACCCACAGCTCTGATACCATGCTATCACATACCCATGCTCGATTATCATGCGAAATTAAAATTTTCATCGAGAACCATCACTGTTCATGTTGGCGACTGGGCAAACCCACGTTTAGTGTAATTGTACCAACAAAACTCCTAGCTCACTGGCCCTTTCGACGACAGACTATAGAAAGGCCTGAAGTCTCACCCGAAGTGATCTTGGATGGGTTGGATGAAGACTCAGGTGTCCTCAACCAGGTTCTGTAGCATCCCAGTGGCTCTTGTCTCTTCTTAGCCAACGGGATCTCTCTGCGAAGTGCAGTTCTCTCTTACTCCTTGGATCTGATAGGGAAATGACACTTATCGCATCGCAGCCTCTATGACGATGCGCAAACTTCCTCTTTCACTTGACTCCTTACCTGCGATATCCCACACCGCAACTTCTCTAACGGTGCGATATCACCTTTCTATACTGCGATATCTTCTACAGTAATACTCAATATGACTATCAAGGTTTGAGGTTTTCTCTCAGGGTAAAATAGCCCAGTTACCTTCAACAGGGTGTTAAAGAACTTCACTCAAGATTCTACCACTTAACATGCTTAACATCAACTATATTCAACTTGTTGAACTAAATATACTAGAATCACTTAACACTATAACTGTTACTGGGTGAATCAAGCACTGGTAAACTCATACACATGATACTTGATACATTCAACTCACAATTAGCCTTCTATGTTACTGTAAACTGAAGGGTAACATGCATATAATCATTAACTGATATACAACATTCATGTAACAGATAGCAGATAGTACATAAGTAAGCACAATCAAATGAAACAATCGCACAACACACGGATTTTACGTGGTTCACCTCCAAGAAGGAAGCTACGTCCACAAGAACTGGTTTTTATATTATATCTTGAGAGAGTAAACATAGTTCCGCTACAACCTAGTATGCAGCTTGAGATCTTCTGGGTAACCCCGCACACATAGCTGGGAGTCCTTCTCTCTTAGATCTCTTCTCCTTCTATATTGCCTTCTTGCAATATTCTCCTCCTCCTCTCTCTCTCTCTCTCAATCCATGCGGATGGTTACATTCATGGTTTAAGAGCCAACTACTGGTTACAGTAAGATAACTACAGACTGAATAACAGAACCAGAGCTCGACTCTTCCTATGAGCTAACAGACTAACTGACTCTCTGCCTAGCTAATTGTTTGAATAGCTAACCTTTCAAAATACAAAATACATGCTTTTAAAGGCGGCTCGAAGGTATCGCCATTACAAAACTATGGGCCTTTCCCAGTAGTAACCCAAAAACCCTAACTTGTGAAAGTTGCCCTATCTGTACTTGAACTGTCGCTTTCTGTCACACCACAGCTTTCTGCATTTTTCCACACTGCCCGACACTGATCGTGGGTATGGGCGCCGCTTCCTCTCTATCCTTTGTCTTCAATACCTCAGCCCGTTGCTCCTTTTCCATTTATGAGGGTAGCTGATCCCTCCTGTCTTCACCGCTTCCTTAAGTGCAGTGGGTGAGCTCTCTCTTCTTAGTCGCTCAGGTACTGTTTCCTTTGAATTTCTTGTCTCGATATAGCAGCTTTTCCTGTAGCTGCGGGACCCTGCTCCAACAGTCCCCTAACACTTACTTGTGGCTCATCCCTGAGCCACTAATAGCTCGCTTCTCCTACTATAGCTTCTCCTTGGATTCCTACGAAGTCCTTGTAAGTTTCTCCTGAAGTCCCGCGACTTCTTTATCCATGGCTTCGACACACTCTTGTGCATTTTCAAGCATAGCTTGACTAATGCTGGAGTCTTTTGTAAACTTAGTTCATAGGTCTCTCTTATCTTTGCATAGATCAGCATCTCCCTTAAGGATCTTAAGCTTTTGAGAAGCCTTCCACAGATATCCTTTCCTCTTTATCTGGGTTAGAACTCGTGTTATAAGGAAGATATAAATCTGTATCTTCCAGCCTTCTCAAAACACTTCATTCAGTCTGGATCCTTTCATACAAAAGAAATACAAACCATGAATTCCATTCCAAGAATAAGCCTTGGTTTGTATGCTGAAGTCTGTTTGTTTGGTTTGTTTTCCCCTTTGATTTTTCTTCTCAACAAGTCTCTCCAGGTATTCATGCTGCCTATGATCTTCAGATTTTTTATTCTTTGCCTTGACAATCTCTTGTTCTTCTCTTAGCTGATCAGATAGGTCAGTTTCCTTCTCCCGTTTCCTTCTTTTTCTCATTTTTACTTTCTTCCTACCTGGAGATTTCTTCTCATCATTCCTCTGCTCTGCTTTCTTATCTTCAGTGATCTTCTTGTCTTTCTTCTTCTCTTCAACAGAGTCTTTGATGACATCTTCTACATCCTGCGCTCGACTCCTCATCCTCGGCATTTGTCTGACCTGTGATGTACCTAATTTCACAATCTTGGGCGGTGTCGTCATAGCAGACACGAGGCCACCATGCTGGAATCATCTCACAATGTCTTCTAAAGGTTCCTCCTCAGACATACACCACTCGGTGCAGTACTCTGGACGGGCAATGGCTGCGAAATTGGGGAAAACCAACACTCTGTAATTGGAAGATCTCTGCATAGGGAAAACTCTTCAAATTGCTCTATAGCTCTCAGAAATCACAAAAGTAACCCTTCTGTATGAATGATCTCTGTATTTATAACAAAGGAGATAATCTCTGAAGCAATGATCATCTAGGCTAGACCCGTCGGTAGTATTAATTGCATGGAAAAGACAACACCCATCAGTTCGATCCTCATTAATTGCTGAAATCCGATCAAATTTCCCTCGAAACTTGTGTGCAGGCGCTGGTCTCGTCGTAGATTTGACCAAATCTAGAAAATCATTGTACTGTTTCCAAATCTAGGGTAACGTATACCTGTCATATCTGGATTAACTGCTTGTCAGAAGGTGAAGTGACTGGCCTTCTGTCCCTTTTCAAAAGTGTCTACGTGGCACGGGGAATCATCGCCTTGCTGTGATGTTGTACCGCATCGTTCTGAACCAAAATGTTTCATGAATTCTTTTTTTCCTGCAAGCATCCTATGACTTGTGCAAAATAAACCGTCCTCATGCGATTCTTTATACTTAGAATACCTGTCGGTGTAGACTAATTCTCGGTGTGATGCCCCCTTTCAACTACACTGGACATCTGCACTCTCATGACTATCTGAGTTAGGGCTGGGAGGTGGAGTGGCTATCACCATAAAGCTTAAGCCTACTTCCATTAATCAAGGTAGGAACAAGCTCCCCGTTCAGTTTACTGAGCTGAACGACACCTCCTTCTGTAACTTGCTGGATTTGATATGGCCCCAACCAATGTGTCATGAACTTCCCTGGAAACTTAACAAACTTGTTGTTGTAAAGGAGCACTAGGTCTCCTATCTGAAAAATCTTGCTCTTGATGTGCCTGTCATGCCAAGATTTTTCTTGTGCCTTCTGCACTTTTTGATGGAATCCTACGATGAATCTGTCTTCTTCTAAGGAAATCAGTTGCGCTAGTCTTTCATTCATCATATCTATATCAGCTATCCTGGTAATCTGAGCAATTCTTAAACTAGGAATAATATATTCCATAGGCATAACAGCCTCTTGTCCATACACCAAGCTGAAAGGTGTGTGTCCTATAAGTTTCTTGCATGTAGTCCTATATGCCCATAATACAACATTAACTCTAAGGTCCCAATCGTTTCTTTGGTTGTTGCAGATCTTAGTAAGAGCATTCTCTAGAATCTTGTTAAAGGCCTCCACCATACCATTAGCTTGTGGGTGGTAGGGAGTGCTCTTATGGTGCTGTATCTAGAATTCCTCTGTCAAGGCCTCAATAGTGCGGTTCAGAAAATGTGTGCCTTGATCGCTCATCAAAATTAGTGGATATCCAAATCTACTGATGATGTTTTCAAAAATGAACGGTGCAGTTGTAGCAGCATCACAATTCCTTGCTACTTTAGCCTCTACCCATCTGGTGAGGTATTTTGTTCCTTTGATGATGTATCTCGCACCAGTTCATTTTCCTGGTGGGTTGATAGGACCCACAAAATCTATAGCCCATTTTTTAAGTGCTTGCAGCGTAGTCTGTGGTCACAGCAACATTTCATCTCTTCGCGATGGTTTTCCTACCCTTTGGCAGATATCACAGCATCTACAAAACTCCTTGGTATCCTTATGCAACGTAGGCCACCATAATCCTACGGTCAAAATTTTTTGTGCAGTCGGCTTTCCTGCAAAATGACCTCTTGCGGTACCTGAATGTGCTTCTCTGATAATGGCCTCTTTCTCGTGCGGCATAACGCATCTGCGCAGGACTTGATCTGGACCTAACTTGTATAATTGTCCTATGATCAAAGTGAAGTCTGCTGCTTTAACAACTAGCTGCTTCTTTTGCTACTTATTAAACTCTATAGGTGCCCACCTTGTAGTGAGGAAGTGAATGATATCAGCGTAGTACTCATCCATGATCTGGATAGAAAACAATTGCGCATCTGGAAAATTGTCCTCGAGATTACTTGGTTCTTCGCCTAAGTCTATTCGCGATAGATGATCAGGTTCGATATTTAATCTTCCTAGTTTTACAATAATTTCAAAATCATACTCCTGAAATAGGAGTAACCATCGACAGATCCTTCCCCCTAAAACTGGCTTATTAACCAAGTACTTTAAAGCGGAATGGTCAGTAAACATCTTGAACAGGGCACCCAACAGGTAGTGCCTGAACTTTTGTAGAGCTTACACCATAGCTAATCCTTCTTTTTTTGTGGTGGTGTATTTCTTTTCCACGGTGGACAAATTTCTGCTGGAGTATGCGATCAGGTGATCGATACCCCCTTCTCTTGGCTCGGTTAAGACAATCCCCAGTGCGATGCTAGATGCATCCACATGTTCATGAAATGGTTTGCTCCAATTTGGAAATACTAATATGGGTGCTGTAACCATCTTCTCTTTAAGAGTGTCTAGACTGTGTTGGCATTTCTCATTCCATTGGAATTTCGTGTCTTTCTTTAACAACTTTTCCATAGGTGCTGTGATCTTTGCATAACCCTTGATAAATTTTCTATAGTACCCGGTATGACCAAGCATTGTCCTCAATTGCTTGACTAAGTTGGGTGCTGGAAGATTTACAATGATGGCAATCTTTGCAGGATCTACCATCAAGCCTTGTCTACAAACAATATGACCCAACAAAATACCAAATGGTGCACAGAATATACATTTCTTCAAGTTAAGAGAAATATGGTATTGCCTACATTTCTCTAACATCAGTCTTAAATGTCCTATATGCTTGTCGATTAATCCAAATACAGTCCAGTCGTCAAAATAGACTTCTAAGAATTTATGGATGTATTCCTTAAATACAACAACTACTACTCTGGAAAAAATAGATGGTGCATTCTTAAGACCAAAGGGCATTACCGTATACTAGAATGAGCCCTATTCTATAGCAAAGGTGGTCTTATATTGATCCTCTGGATGGATTCTGATCTGGTGATAGCCTGAAAATCCATTAGTGAAGGAGTAGACCTCTTGTCCTACCACATTGTCTAACACCTCATCAGTCAAGGGTGTCGGGAATGGGTCATGAAGCGATACATTGTTGAGTTTGCACAAATCAACACAAATATTGATTTCTCCTTTGGTTTTCTTTTCTTGCATGACCATGGGACTAACCCATTCACTTTATTCTACGAGCTCAATGATGCCTGCCGCTAGCATCTTATCAATTTCATCCTTGACTTTTTCTTTATAACGTGGATTTAATCTATATGGACGTTGCTTAACTGGCCTAGCATCCTCTTTTAATGGTATCTGCATGACTCCCAAATCTCCAACTATTCCCTTCATCTCTGTGAACTTAGTGGGAAATAAGCCCTGATAGTCATGTAGCAAATCTACAATGTGTCCTACTATTTTATCATCCCAATAGTCTCCAATATAGGCAAACTTTGGTTTTGCTTCTGTGCCAATATTGATTTTTTTTATCTTGATAGGCTCTGTGAAGCTGGAATTTCTAACTTTGGTCCATCAACATCGCGAGTCCCTTCTGACTCTAGAATGTTGATACTGCAAGGATTCTCATCCTCGTCATCTGACTCCTCTGTGAAGTTGTAACACTAGAGTGCATCTTCTAACTGGATAACCCAATTAGGTTGAGCAGACACTGATAGGCTACCATCTTCAAATATCTTAGTCCTTATTACATCTAGGGCCTGATCAATGCTTGGATACTCAGATTCAAAAGTGAAGGTGAGTTCAAAGCTGTCTATCATAAGTGGCCATGTAATGTTTCCTCTACACAACTTGGTCTCAGTGTACCAGTTCTTTGGGACTTGTTCTAAAGTGTGAATGAATAGGTGAACCCATTCATCCTCGGGAATGTCCGACCAATTCTGTTCACAACTCTGAATGTGTGACCTAGGGTCACTTTCTCATGTATATTTCTGCTATAGACACTCCTTATTAGTAGAGAATCTGATCGCCATCAGTCTCTTGAAATCATCCCATGATGCGATATGTTCTTTGTGTGCATGCCACCATCTTGCAGGTGTGGCTCTTACCGCAAGGTCAATAACTGACATCCTCTGCTCATGAGGAATTTCTTGTTCAAACTGCTCTAGAAATTCGTTGACGTCTGCTAAGCCATCAAACAATGGAGTATCCTTAATCTCTGTTCCAATCCATCGCAGTGACTTAGTCATAAATGCACATCTGTGAGCTGAGACTTCGTAAAGTCTATTCTGCCGGTTTTCTAAACCAACCTCCGAATCCAATGCGCATGAGCTATCGCATTGCCAATTAATGTTTCCTTTTACGGTTGGGTTGATGTAATCACTTTGATTATCCGTCATCTGATAGAGGCTCTCATATTGCGTACCTCTTCCTCTGCTTGTATAGGTTCAATATATCTAGGACCCTGAAAAAGGATCCAACGGTGCAATGACCCAGATCTGTGTATCCTCAAAGGTCATTTGGATTTTCTTCAAATCAATAACAGCCATGGTATCGATTGCCCAATCAATACCTAATAGCACTGGATACAGTCTACTATTGCCAATGATTTCTATAACTTCAAAGTCTGCAAAGCTGCGAACTCCATCAATATTAACTGGCACTTGCAGTAATCGACCTAGTGGCGATACCCTTTGTTGATTAGCTAGTCGTAGATGGATAGGTGATCTGGCTAACTTAGGGCTACCCATTTGTTCCCATGTCTGCTTAGTTAGAACATTTACCTCTGATCCTAAATCTAGGATTACCTCATCCATTTCAAATTCTCCAACTTGTGCTGTGAGTCTCATCTCTCTTCCTGTTCTTGCATGTCCCATAATATTATCAACAACACGCTGCGTACTGCTCATGGAAGAAAACGACTGACACTGATCTATGATGCACTGAAGCTCTCCGATAGCTTTCTCATTTCTGACAAGTTTTAAACAAATCCATAGGAAGGATTGTACACTTCCTGCCAACTCATCCTCATCACACCTTCCCGATGTGGTATCCTGCGATGTCTGCACAGGAATAACGTCACAAGCTGTTTGCTGCGGTTTGTCCTTACAAGGCAATATTGATGATCCTGACAGTGTAGGGTCATTAAAGAAAGTTTTAGCTTCCTGAAATGTTTCTTTATTCTTCTGCAGGTCGAGTGGTGTTGATTTATTAGTAGCTTTGCGCACCCACTCCGGACCTGTGTTCTTTTTAGCATCCTGCGATGTTCTACTAGTAGAAGCACCGCTACGAATCACAATGTTGAATCTTGGTTTTGGGTCTTTCTGCTCAGCAGCAATAAGCTGAATGTTCTGGTTGATTGTTGGCTTAGGTTCCCTAATCTTTCCTATCAAGGTAGGACATTCTTCTATAGCGTGATCGCAAGATTTGCAATAGTTACATGTGGTAGTAGGGTTCTGACAGTCCCTAGCATAATTTCCTACAACTCTATAGTTGTAACAAGTGATCGTTCCATGGCCACGGCCAAATCCTTCACCACGACCAAAGCCTCCTCCACGGCCTCGTCCTATGAATCCTCCTCCATGGCCTATATGAGTCGGTTCATGCTGTGGTCCTGCTGCTGGACCTGGTGTCTCTAACTGGACTCTTTATAAGTCATGTTTTCTTTCTATCATGAGATCATAAGCTCGACAATTGTGTTCATCGTGTCCTACTGACTTATAGCAGTTACAGTATAAGTTCTTAGGGGTCTGTACATACTTCTGAAGTAAAGGGAATTCCTGAGGTCTATGTCCTCTTGTTTTGCAGAGTTCACACCACAGCCCTTGATTCTATATTAAGGGGTTAGGAGCCCCACTTGCTAAATACTAGACAAATACTGGACAGTTATCTTTAGTATGGCCTTGTCCTTTACACTTTGTACACCATAGTTCTTGTGCAATCCCTTTTCCTTTCTTAATCTCATGTAGCTGTAACGTGAGATTTGCTAACTGTTTTTGTAGGTTTGTCATACCTGTACTAGTCTCATCTAGAGGTGAAGCCTCTAGTTTCATTGCCATATCCAACGCTTCATCCTGCGTACGGAGTCTTTGTTGCATCAGTGGAAGTCTGATGTGAAGGAGCAGTGCTGCGATAAACCATTCCTTATGCTGCTCTGGTGCAAACTAAAAGCTGACTTGGTCTATAAGGGCTTTGAATTTCTGATCAAAGTCCCATACTGACTCTGGAGGTAACTATTTAATGTCTTTGAGCTCTGTGATGCACTATGACTCAGACTTAGGTTTCTTAAATTATTTGATCATAGCAGTCCTGACCTGTACAAGTGTTCTGGGATGCACTGTGGTATACTTCATATACCATGTTAGAGCTCTGTCTCTAAGTGTGGTATCCAACTATACAAGTATAATATTATTGTCTTGAATCTGTTTAATGGTCCACACAACTTCACATAGGAACCAATGCGGCTCTGGGTCTTCTGCCCCTGTACCTTTAAATGTAGGTAACTTCATGTCATCCCCCATTTTGTTTCTACGTGGTGGATGCCGATGTGCTATGTTACTACCACTCGGTGGTATAGATGTGGGCGATATAGCGGTAGTATGTGTTGTGGGTGAACTACTAGATGTAGTTCCTGCGGGATTGTTCTTAGTCCCGGTTGCTTTATGTGGGGTATAAGGATGGTAAGGGATACCTCCTACTGTTCTTTCTTTATTACTCTGACTCTGTTCTCTAGTGCTGTCTGAAATTTCTTCAAGGAAAGAAGATCTAAATTCTACTTTATAATTCTTACCACTAATGTACATCCAAGTTCTTCAAAATCACTCTCAAACTCTTGTGACATTACACTTACTGAACTTATTCATCTGAGAATATATCGAGTACTCCTTTTTCATGTAATAGCATCTTAATGGACAAGTTTAAAGAGTTTAAGTACTTACCACGATATCCTTTGAAGAAGTACCTCTCAGCTTCGCTGAAACTCTTTCGTTGATCAATTGCAAACTCTGTGATGAAGCCTTCCAGCAAACTCGCAATCCAGAAGTTGACCGCCCGTGAGATGGGATTATCTATGCTCCTCACGGTCTGAAGCAGCTCCGATGTTTAGACAATGTTCTTTTTCTTCTTGAATATATTCTTATCAGTCAACTTTGATAACCAGTCGTACAACTCATTTGCATAGGTTGCAAAAAATATCTCATGCAAGTATGTGAAGATATGTTTTTGTAACTAGTCCTCTGTACTCAACGTAGGACTCTTGTTTTCTGTCGCAGCCAATTCTTTTTCCTTAGACCCAACCCACTAGTTGAGTTCTTCCTTAGTAGGATGCCAATAGAACATTAGCTCTTCAATGTGTTCAAAGCTGGCAATGGAACCATTTGTTGGGGACTGGGTAGACCTGGGTTTACTGTAATTGTACCAACAAAACCCCTAGCTCATTGGCCCTTTCAGTGACAGACTACAGAACGGCCTGAAGTCTCACTCGAAGTGATCTTGGATGGGTTGGCTGAAGACTCAGGTGTCCTCAACCGGGTTCTGTAGCATGCTAGTGGTTCTTGTCTCTTCTTAGCCAGCGGGATCTCTCTGTGAAGCGTAGTTCTCTCTTACTCGCTGGCTCTGATAGGGAAATGACTCTTATCGCATCATAGCCTCTATGACGATGCGCAAACTTCCTCCTTCACTTGATTCCTTACCTGCGATATCCCACACCACAACTTCTCTGACGGTGCGATATCACCTTTCTATAATGTGATATCTTCTACAGTAATACTCAATATGAATCTCAAGGTCCAAGGTTTTCTCTCATGGTAAAATAGCCCAGTTACCTTCAATAGGGTGTTAAAGAACTTCACTCAATATTCTACCACTTAACACGCTTAACATCAACTATATTCAACTTGTTGAACTAAATATATTGGAATCACTTAACACTGTAACTGTTACTGGGTGAATCAAGCACTGGTAAACTCATACATAGGATACTTGATACATTCAACTCACAATTAGCCTTCTATGTTACTGTAAACTGAAGGGTAACATGCATATACTCATTAACTGATATACAACATTCATGTAACAGATAGCAGATATTACATAAGTAAGCACAATCACATGAAACAGTCGCACAACACACGGATTTTACGTGGTTCACCTCTAGGAAGGAAGCTATGTCCACTTGAACTGGTTTTTATATTATATCTTGAGAGAGTAAACATAGTTCCGCTGCAGCCTAGTATGCAGCTTGAGATCTTCTGGGTAACTCCGCACACATAGCTGGGAGCCCTTCTCTCTTAGATCTCTTCTCCTTTTATATTGACTTCCTGCAATATTCTCCTCCTCTATCTCTCTCTCTCTCTCTCAATCCATGCGGATTGTTACATTTATGCTTTAGGAGCCAGCTATTGGTTACAGTAAGATAACTACAGACTGAATAACAGAACTAGAGCTCGACTCTTCCTACGAGCTAACAGACTTACTGACTCTCTGCCTAGCTAATTGTCTAAATAGCTAACCTTTCACAATACAAAATGCATGCTTTTATAGGCAGCCCGAAGGTCTCGCCATTACAAAACTGTGGGCCTTTCCCAGCAGTAACCCAAAAACCCTAACTTGTGACAGTCGGCCTATCTGTACTTGAACTGTCGCTTTTCGTCACACCAAAGCTTTCTGCAGTCTTCCATGCTTCCCAGCGCTGATCATGGGTATGGGCGCTGCTTCCTCTTTGTCCTTTGTCTTCAATACCTCGACCCATTTCTCCTTTTCCATTTATGAGGGTAGCTCAGCCCTCCTATCCTCGCCGCTGCCTTAAGTGCAGTGGGTGAGCTCTCTCTTCTCAGCCACTCAGGTACTATTACCTTTGACTTTCTTGTCCCGATATAGCAGCTTTTCCTGTAGCTGCGGGACCCTGCTCCAACAGTTCATCAAACACAGGGCATGGCTGTGAACCACATATCAACATTTCCAACACTGTCACACTCACTCCCATCTTTCATGGATCAATCCAACGATCTGCAACCAAGGATATCAGAGGAGATCAAACGACGGAGAGAAAATTGACGAAAATCAATGATCACAGGTGATCTCATAGGTAGAACTAAATCGACGGATCATAAATCACCCGCAAAAATCGGTGCGAAAATCCCAAGTTGCGGGGTCGAAAGTTACAAAAATATTGCAATAACACTTTCCGCAACCTGCACCCTGCATCCCGCATAGGAAACAGATCAATGGCGGAGAATCGTCCCTTGAAGATCGATGGTGTGAAAAACTTAACTTGTGGGATTGGAAATATGTAAATCACAACACCACGATCCTGCATCCCGCATCCTGCAAGTTACAGAAGGAAAATCTGTGAAACGACGTTCCACATCCCACATCCTACAAGTTGCAAAAAGAAAGTTGTGGGAGGAAAATCTACAGAAACCAAAAATGGACTTTCCACATCCCGCATCCCCCAAAATCTGCAGAAACCAAAAATGGACCTTCCGCATCCTACATCCCCCAAAATCCTTAATCCTGCAAACTATGCAAATGAGGATTTCTAGCAGAAAACTCAACTTTTCAGCTGAATTCTTGGATCGATATGATCATCCAGGCCATTACCAAACTCGCCAATCTACCATGCAACCTAGTAAAATGGATTGAAGGAAAAACATAGATAAATGCCTATAATTGTAGTTATTCAGGGAACAATGCATAACTCAACATAGAAACATGTTCATCACATTCCATCAAGCAAATACAATGCAGTGAATTACAGTTATAGAGAATTATGTGGACAAGAACACTTATCTTGAAGAAACCTTGTCCCACAACCAGCTATGTCGCTGCAACCTTCCACCCAACCATAGGCTAGTGTGCTCCTTAATCTCTCAGCAACACTACCACCCCTGATCTGGGCATGATTTCCTACAGGGATAAGGGAACACTAGCAGACTCATACATAGACAAGGATGCAATCTGACTTAGCCAAGCCAACACATTTGGGTTTCATAGGCTCCAAGGGAAAAACATCCCTTAGATGGGTTTCACAGGCCACTCAGCCAAGCCAACACATAATTGGGTTTCACAAACTGTTCCCAGTCAAGCCAACTTTCACCTTAAGGACTAGTTAAGCCAACATATGGGTTTAGCAGACTATACATAGTCAAGCCATCTCACTACTGGGTTTATCAGGATACCTATCCAATCCAACATTCACAGTTGGGTTTAACAGACTGTCCAGCCAAAGGTTACTCACAAGGTGAGGTGCAACAGACATAGCCAAGCCAACAGATGGGTTTAACAGGCTACCAGCAAATCCATCTTTCCCGTTGGGTTTATCATGCTTCTAAGGAAATGGGCGGGAAGAACTCCTAAGCTAGTGAGCTCATATTCAGAGCTAAGGACACCTTTACAAGATCTATCTGGCCTGGATCCCCCTCTGCCTCCACACCCAACACAAGGAAATGTCCAATTCTCTGCTTTGTAGTCCCTCAGGATACACCTTCCCTTCCAATGCTCTTCAAGATGTGCATGGCAGGTTCACCATCCACTCCTATCTTACTATGAGGTTCCACACCAAGTTTATCAAGCGCATTCTACGTTTCTCCCATTCCTAAGTCTCGCACACAGTCAGACTTAAACCAGGGTTCACAACACAACAACCATAGGGAGACTTTATATCACAGGATTACTTTGAACATGAGTATTAGGGTTTCATATTCTCTGTGTTTTAGTATAACGCTTCGACACAACAAATACCACAATGTCCAGGAAAACCACACTTGCAGAATGCGAAGGATACATACACAGAAGGAAGGATATGATATTATGTTGCTTCTACATGAAGATAGGGGAGTGAAGGTGATGAAGGAATGGTTGAATGAATAAATACCCTGCGGCTCTCAAAATGTGAGAGTAGGAAAAACCAGACATGAATGCATGGGTCATACTGCCATACGGTTCTGGTGTTTTCTTGTCCCTGCAAGAAAAACATGACACTCCAGAACTAGGTGCTCTGCCACATTCGAAATTTCCCATACTTTTTCCCTTTCAATAAATAAATACCTCAATCACTTTCTAGAAGAATAAATGGTTAGGAAGAAAAGAAAAGAAAGAGGGTAGTTCATAGTTCTTATGGGTTCTCCCCATGACACATGGATTTTCCCCAAATAGGCTCAAGGTTAACATTCCCACCCCCTTATCCTTAGGAAAATCATGCCCCCATCTCATTATTCGTTACATTAACATAGATGGCCATGGGTTTTCATTATATTGCATATTTACATGATGTTTACAAGCATGCTTGAGTTAGCACAAAAACCATAGGCATCAACCATGATTGCCTATACACCAAACATCAATCAATGACAGGGCCTTAGCCTTGAGATCCTTGTCATGATTCGATATAATATTCACATCATATACATTAATGCAATGAGGTCAAAACCAGGTTGTTACATTCCCTTGCCCCTTCAATAGCATTGTCCTCGGTGCTTACAAAATTTGAACAAAATGCTACACTTGCATCACCTTAGTGTTCCACAAACTTGAACAAAAATGGATGTGCCAATTGCATGGCATCCTGCAACTCCCATATAGCCTCTTCAGGACCGTAGTGCTCCCATTTCAACTTTACCTATCCTATGGCTCAATTCCAGAGCATGGTGACCTTCCTGTCTAGGATGCGCATTGGCTCGATTCGGAACTCTCCCTCGGGTTCCACCTGAATCACATCCCAATTTATCACGTGGTTTTGTTCATGTGTATATTTCTTTAGTACATAAACATGAAAAACATTATGAGTTCTAGTGCTAGCAGGCAATGCAAGTCTATATGCAATTGGCCCTATTCTTTCAAGCATTTCAAACGGCCCATAATATCTAGGGGACAACTTGGCACATCTGCCTATCTTCAAGGAACTCTTCTTTTCCCTCACTCTAAGGTAAACATGATCCCCAACATTGAACTCTCTGTTCACCCTATGCTTATCAGCATATCTTTTCTTCCTATCCTGGGATGCTTTTAGATTCTACCTTATCTTTACAACCTCTTACTCCATCTCCTTGAGCAATTATGGACCAATCACAACCTTGTGCACTTGATTATCCCAATTCACTAGTTCCCTACACCTCCTTCCATACAAAGATTCATATGGACTCATTCCCAAGGATGATTGCTATCCATTATTGTAGGCAAACTCTACCAAGTGTAAATAATCTTCCCACTTTGTTGGTATTTCCATCACATACATGCGAAACATGTCTTCAAGCACTTGGTTTACTCTTTATGTCTGCCCATTGGTTTGAGGATGGTAAGCAGTGCTAAAGTTCATATTTGTACCCAAATCCGCAAACAACCCTTCCAAAAATCAGAAGTCAATTTGGCATCTCTGCTAAAGATTATTGCCTTAGGCAATCCATGTAATTTGAAAATCTTCTTCATGAAGATATTTGTAATGTCATCTATCTTATGTGTAGACTTAACTAGTATAAATGTGCTGCCTTCGTCAACTTATCCACCACAACCATGATAGAGTCATGTTGTCTCCAATTCATTGGGAACCCTATAATAAAATCCATAGAAATAACTTCCCACTTCCATTCTAGAACTAGAAAAGGATGCAACAAAACTGCAAGGTGTTGATGCTCAACCTTTACCTTCTAGCATTTCATGCACTTAGAAATGTATTCAGCCATGTCCTTTTTCATACCTGGCCAAAAGTACTACTTTCTAAATGTAGCAATTGTCTTTTGGTATCCTAGGTGACTAGAGTATGGAGCTTGATGGATCTCGTCCATAAGAACTCTCCTCAAATCTGCTACATTTGGAATGTAGACTTTGTTCTTATAAGTAAGAAGTCCATCTCCTTCCAACTTATATCCCTCATACCTCTTCTCAAGACTTTACTGCTGCAATTTGTCCTTAATCTGCACATACATTTCATCCGCAACAACATGGTTAACAATATTTTTCCTCAACTCCGATTGTCAAATAGTAAGATATGGCACATGCATTTCCTGCACCTTCCTACTAAGTGCATCAGCTACCTTATTCTCTTTTCCTTTTATGTGCTTGATTTCAAAATCAAACTCACATAAAAACTCCAGCCATCTATCTTGCCTAGCATTTACATTAGGCTGATCAAACAAATACTTCAGACCACAATGGTCTATCCTCAGCTCGAATCTTTTGTCCATCAAGCCATGCCTCCACATATTGAGAGCATGTACTATGGCTGCAAGCTCTATATCATGAGTGGCATAGTTCTTCTCATGTTCCTTCAACTTTCTTGACTCATAACATATGACGTGGTTGTCTTGCATAAGGACTCCTCCAAGCCCTTGACCACATGCATCGGTACACACCACAAAATCTTTATCTAGGTCTGCAACCTTCAATACTGGTGCACTGGTGAGAATATTCTTCAACGACTGGAAGCTTTCTTCACATCTCGAGGTCCATTCAAACTTTATCCCCTTCTTTTGCAAAGAAATGATGGCATGTGCAACCTTGGAGAATCCTTCAATGAATCTCCGGTAGTATCCTACAAGTCCCATAAAATATCTTACATCTATCACATTTCTTGGAGTAGGCCAATTCATAATGGATTCTATCTTTCCAGGATCCACCGATATAGGTTCTTCTGATATAATGTGACCCAAGTACTGAATTCTATCTCTATAGAAATCACACTTGCTCAGTTTTGCATATAACTGATGTTCCTGGAGAAATTGTAATGTCAATCTCAAATGCTCTTCATGTTCTTCCTCATTCTTAGAATAAATAGGAATGTCATCAAGGAAAACAAGAACAAAATTGTCCAAATACGTGTTGAAGACACTGTTCATAAGGCACATAAATGTACTGGTGCATTCGTGAGACCAAATGGTACCACTACAAACTCGTAATGTCCATACCTCATTCTGAAGGCTCTCTTATGAATGTATTCATCCTTGATTCTCACCTAATGGTACCCCTACCTCAAGTCAATCTTGGAAAATATCTTTGCTCCTCTCATTTTCTCAAAGAGGTCATCAATCCTAGGTAAAGGGTATTTTTACTTTACTGTGACTTTGTTCAAGTGTCTGTAATAAATACACAACCGGAGTGTACCATCTTTCTTATTTACAAATAGAACTAGTGCTCCCCACAGAGACACACTCTTCTTGATCTACTTCTTCTCTAATAATTCTTGTAGTTGCATCTTCAACTCTAACATTTTTGGCATGCTCATTCTGTAGGGTGTCTTGGACACTGGTGCTTATCCTAGCACAAGTTCAATTGTGAAATTAATCTCCCTCTTTAGAGGAAGCCCTAGAATCTCATTAGGAAACACATCTTTGAATTCTTGCAACACATGAAAATCCTCCAACCTAGGAGTTTCACTCTTTTTTGCTTCCAAAACATGATTTGCATACAACTAGAAACCTTTCCTACAAAACTTCTTCAACTGCATCGCTGAAACCTGCCTCACAGAAAACACCTTTGGAATTCCTTTCATAATCCTTGAGTTTCATTCCTTATCCAAGTACTCAAAAGCCTTGTTATAACAGTCAATCTTTACTTTGTGAGCTTCTAACCAATCCATTCCAATGAGAACATCATAGGAACCAAGCAGTAGAACATTCAAATCTACACAAGTGACCAATCCATTCATAATCAATGGACATTTCTCTATCACTTCACTAACCTTTCTCTTAGTTCCAGTAGCTAGCTGAACTAACCAATATTTGCTATGCCTTACTATCTTAAAGGCACAAATCTCCACTAGTCTAGGAGTAATGTAACTTTGAGTAGAACTAGGGTGAATCAAGATAGAAAAAGATTGATTAACAATCTTACCTTCAACTTCAACCATAGTGGACTGGTGGTCTTCTTGGAAGTCCTCTAGTGCTGCATAAATCCTAGGGATGGCCCTTGCTACTTGACCCACTGTTTTTGCTACTTGAATGTTGTAAGTTGGCCTTACACTCTCATTCTCGAGTGGACAATTCCTATGCATGTGGGGTCCTCCACATGTCCAACATTCGAAAGGTTGTATGTTCTTCTTTGGACCTCTTGGTTTCTCTCCCATCACTATGGATGGCTTCTTCTCAACTTGTGATGGCTTCTTATGCTGATTCCTAAAGCTAGAAGGTTTGAAGCCTTTCTTCCTTTGGCCAAAATTCTAATTCTTCTTGTCCTTCCATGTCTTATGGTAATCAGGTTTCCCTTTTCTTTTCTCATAGTAATACTTAGCCCTCCCAATCACTTCTTCAAGAGTTCTAGGCTCATAAAACTCAATTTTGTCTTTGTAAGACTGAGGCAATCCACTCAGGAAATGCTGAATTTTCACTTTTTCATCTCTGATGTACCTGACATATCTCAATAGTTCTAAGAACATGTTCGCATACTCTTCCATGGTCTGTTTTCCCAGTCTTAGGTCATGGAATTATTTGATATTGTCATCATAGTACCTGTCAAAGAGGTATTTCCACTTGAAATACTTCTAAAACTATTTCCACTTAAGTCTCCCTTCACTAATCTTCCTTACTTGCTTAAAGTGCTCCCACCAAATGGATACCCTTCCATTCAGATTGAATATGGAAACCCTTGCCTTCATGTTTCCTGAATAATCCTAATCGTGGAAGTACTTCTTTATCCCAAGAAGCCAAGATTAAACCTCTTATCCAGTCTTTACCTCGCCATCAAACGTAGGAGGTTTATCCTTCTTAAATTGATCCTGAGTGCGATTCCTATGGGACCTCTTTCTCTTTCCCTTACGAGAAGAAGAGCTTGAATCCCTACTGGAATCCTATGAGTCAGATGACTTACTAGAAGTCCTTCTTCTTCTTCTGGTACTGCTCTTACTGCCTTTTGGTTTCATTGTACCTTGCCCAGAGTCTATCTTTCTTTGTAAGTCTGTCAAACTCTGCAACATAGTAGCATTCAACTAATGCTGCTCTTCCTGGGCTTTAATCAAGATTCTCATGGTGGCTACAATTTCTGGTAGCGTCTCTTGGAATCTCCTTTCATTAGACTCTATGTCATCATTTCCAACTCAGACATTCCCCCCCATGGCATCTCGCGCATGCTCGTAGGAATCCTGAGCATCATATTCATCATTGGTTCTCATGGATGAACCACAACTTACTTTTCCAAATGTACTATGACTCTGCAAAATGTGCTACCAAGACCATTTGTCAGATATACAGTAATTGAAAATCAAAACCATTTACTTGCTGTCACCTGGCCTATCCAAACCCAATGCTGCAACCTGGAGCCTCTGATACCACAATGTAGGGTACTCTTGACTGCTCTCCTGCCCATCTAGGCCCAATGTTGCAACCCACGGTTCTGATACCACGTTGTCACGTACTCATGCCCCATTATCATGGGGAATTAAAATTTTCATCGAGAAAAATCATTGTTCATCCAACACAGGGCATGGTCGTGAACCACATCTCAACATTTCCAACACTGTCATGCTCCCTCTCGTCTTACATGGATCAATCCAATGATCTTCAAGGAAGGATATCAGAGGAGATCGAATGACGAAGAGAAAACACGATGGAAATCAACGATCACAGGTGATCTTATAGGTAGAGCTAAATCGACGGATCAAAAATCACCCGCAAAAAACAACGGTGCAGAAAGCCCAAGTTGTGGGGTCAAAAGTTACAAAAATATTACATAACACTTTCCGCAACCCGCATCCTGCATCAAAAATATATCAATGACAGAAAATCATCCCGCGAAGATCGACAGTGCAAAAAAGTTAACTTGCGGGATTGGAAATATGGAAATTGCAACACCGCGATCCCACATCCCACATCCTAAAAGTTGCAAAAGGAAAATCCATGGAACCCAAAATCTGCGAAACGACGTCCCGCATCCCGCATCCCACAAGTTGCAGAAAGAAAGTTACAGGAGAAAAATATGTGGAAACCAAAATCTATGAAACGGCGTTCCACATGCCGCATCTCGCAAGTTGCGAAAGGAAAGTTGCGAGAGTAAAATCTGCGGAAACCAAAATCTACGAAACAACATTCCGCATCCCGCATCCCACAAAATCCTTAATCTCACAAACTACACAAATGAGGATTTCTAGCAGAAAACTCAATTTTTCACCCGAATTCTTGGATCGATCTAATCATCTAGGCCATTACCAAACTAGCCAATATACTCTGCAACTTAGTAAAATGCATTGAAGGAAAAACATACATAGATTCCTATAATTGCAGTTATTCAGGGAACTATGCATAACCCAACATAGCAACATGTTCATCACATTCCATCAAGCAAATGCAATGCAGGAATTGCAGTTACAGAGAATTATGTGGACAAGAACACTTATCTTGAAGAAATCTTGTCCCACAACTAGCTATGTCACTGCAACGTTCCACCCAACCATAGGCCAGTGTGCTCCTTAATCTCTTAGCAACACTGCCACCCTTGAGTTGGGCATGATTTCCTACAGGGATAAGGGAACACTAGCAGACTCATACATAACCAAGGATTCAATCTAACTCATCCAAGCCAACAGAGTTGGGTTTCACAGCCTGCAAGGGAAAAACATTGCTCAGATGGGTTTCACAGGCCACTCAGCCAAGCCATCTCATAGTTGGGTTTCATAGACTGTTCCCAGTCAAGCCAACTTTCACCTTAAGGACCAGTCAGGCCAATAGATGGGTTTAATAGATTGTACATAGTCAAGCCATCTCACTGTTGGGTTTATCAGGCTACCTATCCAAGCCAACATTCACAGTTGGGTTTAGCAGACTGTCTAGCCAAAGGTTACTCACAAGGTCAAGTGCAACAGACACAGCCAAGCCAACAGATGGGTTTAACACAATACCAGCCATGCCATATTTCCCCTTGGGTTTATGAGGCTTCTAAGGAAATTGGAAGGAAGAACTGCTAAGCTAGTGAGCTCATCTTCAAAGCTAAGGACACCTTCATAAGATCTATCTGGCCTAGATCCCCCTCTACCTCCACACCCAACACAAGGAAGTGTCCCCTTCTCTACTGTACAGTCCCTTAGGCTACACCTTCCCTTCCAGTGCTCTTCAGGATGTGCATGGCAGGTTCACCAGCCACTCTTATCTTACTGTGAGGTTCCACACCAGTTTTATCAAGTGCATTCTACGTTTCTCCCATTCCTAAGTCTCACACACAATCAGACCTGAACCAGGGTTCACAACAAAACAACCACATGGAGACTCTACATCACAGGCTTACTCTGAACATGAGTACCAGGGTCTCATATGCTATATAGTTTAGGATAATGTTGCAACACAAAAAATACCACAATGTCTAGGAAAACCACACTCGAAGAACACAAAGGATACATACACAGAAGGAAGGCTCTACTGTTCTGCCGCTTCTACACGACGACCTAGGAGTGAAGGTTCTAAATGAATGGTCAAATGAATGAATATCCCTGTAGCTCTCAAAACGTGAGAGTAAGAAAAACAAGTCGTGAATGCATGGGTCAAACTGACATACGGTTCTGGTATTTTCTTGTCCTTCCAATCAAAACACGACACTCCAGAACTGGGTGCTCTGCCCCATTCGAAATTTCCCATACTCTTTCCCTTCCAAGCAATAACTACCTCAACCACTTTCTAGAAGAATAAATGGTTAGGAAGAAAAGACAAGAAAGAGGGTAGTTGACAGTTTTGATGGGTTCTCCCCATGACACATGGCTTTTCCCCAAACACGCTCAAGGTTAACATTCCCACCCCCTTATCCTTAGGAAAATCATGCCCCCCATCTCATTATTCGTTGCATTGACATATTTGGCCGTGGGTTTTCATTATATTGCATATTTACATGATGTTTACAAGTGTGCTTGACTTAGCACATAAACCATAGGCATCAGCCATGATCGCATATACACCAAACATCAATCAATGACATGTCCTTAGCCTTGAGCTCCTTGTCATGATTCGATATAATATTCACATCATATACATTAATGCAACGGGGTCAAAACCGAGGTGTTACATTATTGTTACCATGGAATGGTATCATATAAGTTTAACCATATGTGTATCTCTATAACTATTTCATGCTTGGAACTTAACAGTGGATATTTATCCCTCTCCTATAAAGATAAAAAAGAAACTAGATATAACCAATAAAAAGTAACTAAATGTTGTTAAATCCCTTCATTGCAAGAATAAATGTAGAGGAAGGGGAGGCAATTCATTGCATCTTGTGAATGACACAATTCAAGCTACACGCATGATCATGTGGTGTTATTGGAAAGTAAGAGGATTTTTTCTATGTTCATTTGGGTTCAAAAATCAATGATGTTTGTTTTGATAGGAAGGTAGGAAGTCCATCCACGAAAGCATTTCAATTTTCCATTTTTATGGAGTTTAATTTATTAATCTTATAGAAAACATGAGATCTCTATGGCTATACTTGTATTTACATGATATAAAATTAGTATATGGAAGGATGTGGTTTGAAACATCTACAATTCTAAAATTTTCTAAGCATTGCATTGACTATTGGACAATGAATCTTTTACATTATTTCTTACATTCATCTTTTGTATGGCTTGTCTTTTATGCATTCTTCCTTCCGCATTACTAATCTGTTGGGTATTCCACTATCAAACACCTCGAATTGATCATTCGACCATGCAATCCTAGTGGGATCATTATTAGCATTATACTATTTTTTAATTTACCATTTTCTTTACTTATAATAAGATGCGTCAGGGCTCATGTTTGTTATAACTTGATAATATGATATAAAGGGGGTATTAAAAATGGGTTGATAAAAACAGACCTACAATATGGAGTTTTCTTAGTTTGAAAGATATATTGGTAGGGGGGGTTCAAAAATATGATTTTGGGAGGCATTTTCCAATATTTCATGAAATTAGAGATATTCTTTAATATCCCACAAATAGTTGTGTTATGTAACAAGTTCACTGAGTAAACCGCCCATGGTCTTCCACTATCCAACACTACAAATTGATGAGTCGCCCATGCAATCTAAGTGGGATCATTATTAGCACTATACTATTATTTCATTTAGTATATCATGTTTGCATATACTAAGATGTGTTAGGGTTCTTGTTTGTTACAACTTGTTAATATGTTATAAAGGGGTATTAAAAACAGGTTGACAAAAATGGATACCTATAATATTTGGTGAAACTAGAGGTTTTATTAATTGGAAAGGTATATTGGGAGGGTGTTCAACAATACAATTTTAGGAGGCATTTTCCAATATTGAGTGAAACTAGGGATATTGTTTAATATCCTGCGAACGGTCATGCTATTTAACAAATTCACTAAGTGAATCCCCGTGTTGCATTTACACTGTGGTTTTACTTTTACAATGAATATGTTTGAGGTTTGATTTCTTTTTAGGAATGTGTGATCTAGTTTACAATGAGATTTTGATTTCATACCAATAGATCAATAGTGTGAGGTAGAAATTGAGCTTACATAGGTATTGCATGATAGCTTTGAAATAAAAAACTTCTTTGGGTTGACAATTTATGTTTTGGGAGTTTCACTTCCATATTTGCAATTAATTTTCCCAACACTCCTAATCTACCATGCAGTTGTGCAATAACTTGCCATGTATAGTCAAAGTAATATATAAAGGAGGTATTTAATCATATTTTTCTTCCTCAATGACAAGTCCTACTTTGGTGGCAAGGCTTTCATTAGCTATATTTGGGCTATTAGATTGTTCATTTGAACTGTTTAGCTTTAAGAATTTTCAATTTGCTTATGATAAACAACATTTCTAATTTTCTAGCCAATTATGACAAGACGTATGGGGATTTTTATTTTGGAAAACTCATGCTCAAGATCAAAAGAATGGGAATCTTTCTCTTGTTCTCTCTTTTCATACTATGTTTTCTTATGTTGAGTAACTTCAAATTTCTTTTGTGGGGAAAGAGGTGTAGGTTTGGTCAATTTTTCTTAACAGGAAGCATGTTTTTCAACAAGAGCTGAATTATCAACGACCTTAACTGGTTTAACATCCTTATATACTTTCTTAGAGGTAGTACTTTAATCTTGATTTGCACAATAGTTTCTAGGCCTTAAATAGTATCTCTTTGGTGCCTCCTCATCATTTTGATACACATCTTCTTGTAAAGATATTTCATATTCTTCTTCTGTCAATTGTTACATCATTATCAAATTGCATCCACAATATTTAAATAGGTGGTTCTATGTATTTCTCATTTGATTAATATTGTTGTTATTATTTTCTCTCACATGGTTGCAAAAGAGGGTCTTCACTTCTCGAATCTCAATTTAAAATTTGAGGATTAAAAGGTCTTCTATATTGATTAGGAAATATTTGACCCATGCCTTAGGATTTCTATTTGCACTGTTTCCTTCCACCTATAGTATGGTGAGTTTATTGGATAAACGAGTATCCTTTATATCTCCTCTATTTTCTCATCTTGATTTTACTTATTCTAACCATATGTGTGAACTGCATCTCTATGCTTCTTCTTATCTACATCATGATTGTATTTTAGCCTTCCCGAAAGAGTCATGTTTCCTTCTACATTTACAACATCATCTTGCATACTCAACATAGTTGCAGACTTTCTTTCTCTCACGATCATAGAAAAATCTAGTTCAAAAGCTCCTACATAAGTGACTTTAGCAGCGTCTTGTGAAGATTTAATATCTTGAGGTATTTTATTTTAAATATTGTTAAAGTTCTTGTTGACTTCCCTATTTGTTTCCTCATTCTTCTTTTTCAAAGCAACACATTTTGTAAGGTAATACAAGTGGTCTCTCTTTTCTTCCCAATGCTTCTTAAAAAACAATTTCTAAAGCAAACCAAGAATTTAAAGAATTTGTTGTTAAAGCGCTCAACCATTTCCTCACCTCACCTTCTTTGATTATTTTTTAGACTCGTCCTCCAAAGGCTTTCTCCTTTTTATTAAAATATAACATATATAATATTTAATTTCAACCTTCTATTTTATTTATTTATTTTGTAAATACAAGTGCCCATTTTTTCTAATATTTTTTTATATATATATTATGTGTAAGAATTTAGACTCCTTTTTGAAACAATATAGTAGGCCCTTCATTTTCCTTTATAAATGACTTGAGCCCTTGGACTTACGTATTTGAATGTGCTTTTTCTTTTAACAACGTTCATGCAATCACAATCACCAGGACCATTAGATCAAGGCTTACGGCTATCCCATGGCCACAATCTGTTGCGGCCGTAAGCAAATGCCCCGGCTTTAAAAATTGGGGTATGTAAACCTACTCGTTGACGTCACTTAATATTACGAGCCGTGACCAATCTGAATCGTTGATTTTAAACCCTGAATGGATCTCAGCCTTTCTTTTTGCTGATGACTTTTCTCCATGGGCTGAGCACGCTTTCTAGAATACGGCTACCCTCTTTCCAGAAACTCAATTCTTAAACTTAATCGGGTATCTTGCTTATCTGGCGGCTCATATATCTTGGCCTTCTCTACTCTTGACGCAGGCCTCCTTTTCCTTCTTATATCAACAAAACATCAAAGCTACCATCAAATAAACGAGGTAACATATTTTTCCACTTGAAACAACAAATCTGAAACAACGATGACAAACAACGATTGGGCAAGAGATTGCAAGAGAAACAACGATGACAATTTAAATCTTTTGGGGCAATGAGACGGAGGGAGAAAAAATGCGACTAAACAAAAGATTAATCACCCCACTTACAATGAGGTGATTTTTATTTTGTTATAAGATTTTATTGTCATCCAAAAATGTAAAAATAGAGCAGAAAAAATATTAAAAGTTTCAATAGTTTTTCAAAACCATAGCATTTCTTAAAAACAAAAAATAGAATAATATAAAAATCATGTAAAGATTTTTTTATGTCTACAACTATGCTTTAGGATAAGTCAAATCCCGTTTGGACCTTGTGCTGCACGGTTATCCAAATTCAAACCCAATAGTAGGTAACAAAATCAAATGCTAACAAGTGCTGCAGAATGGTTCCCAAAGTCAAAGTAAACCTTACCTATCAAGTATGAAATAGTTATTGTTAAAATAAT
>LPNX010823901.1:0-16825 GCA_001517045.1 Pseudotsuga menziesii | reverse complement strand
CGTGCCCCCCCCCCCTCGTCCCGGAAACTTGGTGGAACACTGACAAAAACCCCATGGGGCATGGTCATTTCAAAATAAAAATAAAAATGACTAGCCAAAATTGGCTAGGAAAAACATTCTGAACTTCTACTGCACTGAATATGAACATTGACCATGTTCATCAAATGGTAGCTCAACAGGAAGTTCAACTATGGTACAAAATAGTTGGTAACAGGTGTGAATGGGAGGATCACTGTGTGCATGCACATGTTTTGGTTGGTTTTCATAGTAAAAATAAAAAACAATGTGATATTTGAAATATTCTTGCCTATGATATAATGATTAAAGTAAGGAAGCGTGATCGGTAGAGAAATACATCAAAGAATGTTATGATGTGCATCTATTTGAGAAAATATTTTCATCTTATGTCCCTATGGTATTTGAACTTGAAGAAAATGAAGTTTACAATGTGGTTGAAGATGGTGTCATAGCCTCCCTTCAAAAGAATATTGCATATTTTAAGGAAGCCATTGCAGAAAAGAAAAGAACGAAAAGATTGTTGAAAACACTATTTCCCTCTTATTTAATAAAGTTCATAATTCAAAAGAAAGCTCCCTATAGAAACATATGAAGAAGTTCATAATGAAAAGATTGATGCATCATTTTATTTTTTTCATGTTGATGAGAGTTGGGTGAGCTTAGATTCTCCTAAAAATTTTGAAGTTGATAGTTTATGTTGTTTTGACCTTGAGAAATTTTTTGAAGATAAGTTCTTGTTTGATGATGATGATAGTAGTGTATGCATCTCTCATTTTCATGATGTTTTAGATGAAGTTTTCAAGGTATTCATCATAGTAGAGATGTGAAATTTATGGAAAATTTTGGGGATCTCATCTATAAAACTTGTAGTGAGGTACCTAATGAAAAAATTATAGATTTAGCATTAAAGGAAATTTTAACTCAAAATAGGCCTCCTAAGAAAAATAATAAAATAATATTTATTATTTTTGGAGGAAGAAAAAAAAAACTATTTTTTTGTTCGTATTTTCGACATATCTCCGTGTGTTTTTACTCAAATTTCGATCGGGAGAGCTTGTTGGATGCAAAATTAAATTCTGGATCCAGCGAGTACTCACTCGGCATAGTTTTGACGGACCCCGCCACCCCAAAAAAAAGAAATACCTGAAAAACGTGATGATGCAGAATTAAAAAAAGAATTTGTTGTTTTGGGGGTAGTGGGGTCCGTCAAAACTATGTCGAGTGGATACTTGTTGGATGCGAAATTTAATTCTACATCCAACGAGCTCTCCCAATCGAAATTTGAGTTAAAACACAGGGAGATATGTCGAAAATACGAACAAAAAAACAGTTTTTTTATGATACATGTCTCCAAATTTATATTAAAAAAGTATTTAAAACCTATACAGTATTTCAAATTTAAAACAATTTCATTGGCTACAACATGATGACATGGAATTTGAATGAGGGTTAAAAGGCCCATTTTGAGTTGAAATTTCCTCTAATGAAACTTTAGAACAACCAAACATAGATGAGGATTTGCTTCCATATGTCCCCATTCATGCCAAACATAATTGAGGATTTGCTTCCATATAACCCCATTCATACTGTAGATTTTGGGCATCATATTGAGTTCCAGCCGTCTCCTCTAATTTTAAGGGTTGATTTGTGACAGAATTTGTAGGGTGATTTCTGTCCATCTTTGAAAGGTATTAATGCAGGTTTTCCCAGCCATTTGGAGCAAATTTCCAGGCCCTAAAAATGCAGAAATTTTCAGCCACTCTTAGCCTTATATTTTGATGTTTTCATGCCTAATTTCTCAACCGTAAAAAAATGATTTAGGAGCTGGAAATTGCATGGTACAACAGCATTTTTATTACAGGAATTTCCTGCCACCTAGTTCCTCTTTCTCTTCGTCTTTGGCATGTGTTTCCAGTTGAAAAATGTTCTTTAAGTGCAGAAATTTGCTTGGGGAAGAATTTCTTTCAGTTAAAGGTTAATTTTAGAAGTTTCCAGCAAGCCAAATGGTGTTTTCAAGCCGTAAAATTGGGGATGAATTTTTTTCTAATTCTAGAAATTTATCTTATATCTCTTTGTTGACTAATATGGAAATAATTTTTGAGAAGTGTTGCAAGTTTGAAGACCCCCTCAAGCCTTTGTTGCTTAAGGGAAATATTTATCATGGTGATGGGTTGATCTATAATTACATAAGTCCTATCCAAGGCTCTATAGAGGATCTAGAGGATGCTTGTGGTGGTGCATGTTTTTCTTGGCTAGATTGTTTTATTCTTGACCCTTCTCATGAACATATTTCAAGTTTTGGCATGCATCTCATGGAGATTGCAGCTTGCCTTCATTTGGCATTTGAGCCTTGTCTTGGTTGGTAACCAAACACAAGGGAAGATGCCATAGCATTGATGAGATGAACACTTAATTACAATGGCTATATGATTTCACCTATTGATTTCTTCATCTCATGTAGGGTAATAGGATAAATAACCTCTTTAACAAGAGCAAATAGATAGGTTTTCATTTTAGCATTCGATTATAATTGTATGTTTCGTTTCATTTCTTGTGTGATGTTTATATTTCATTATTAGCATCCATTTATTGCCTTGTGCAACTGATATTGGCTGGTGATAATGTATGTAGATTACAAGTCAAGATTCTGAGGTTCTCGTGCACTCCCAAGAAGAGCACGTCCTGTAGTTGGAGCCAATTGTTACCCCTCAGTTTGCACTAGGGTTAATGCAAAGATTGTAGATGGTGATGAACCAAAGATGTGTACTTGCAAGGCTTCATCAAGCAATTTTGTAAAGTCATCTAGTCATCATTGTGTCAATTTGTCCATGGTTATGTTGTAAATATTGTAAAAAGTGAAATAGCACTTGTAATTGTTTATAAAGGGCGAGTTTGTAATGTATAATAAGATATCTATAAGTCATTAAGCTATGACCCATATCCCATGAGTATAGTCACAACTAAATAATTTCTCATGGTTTTGAATAGTCCACTTAGAACTCATTGCATCGGGTCAAGTTCACAGGGGTTTAGGTTGGCCCTTTCAGGGGGGCAGTAAAGTTGTCAATGGTTTCATCATAGCTACCAAGTTCAGACGAATCGGGCCGAAAGTATTCAAGAATTCGACAATAATACAATACAGCTACTCGGTTCAAATCAAATTCAGTTCAGTGAAACAGCATTTCAAGTCAAGTGAGTCGAACAGTATTTCAAGTTGTCAAATAACCCCAAATAGCTTCGTCTCGGTTCCTGCCCAAACCTGCCATGATTCCCATCCAAGCATGAACAGTCAAGACTGAAATCAGCTTCTACTTAAAGGGGTTCCATATAGCAATGCTCAAAGCGTTCTATTGATTCTGTTTCAGACCCAAGCCCTAACTGAACCAATCAGCCACTGTCAATCACTAGCCAACCAAAGCCTACAGGTAAATGTCCAAATATTTCCCAGATGGTTGAGAATCAAGGAAAATGAATCTGAAAGAGAATAAGGTAAATGACTAAATATTTATATTACCGAACTAGAAAATGACTAAATATTTCAGCTGTTGTCCTTGAGACTTAATATTTGAGAAGTAAACTAGAATACCTATGCTGGTTACATTGTTTGAATTTGTAAAGTTTCGAAAGAATTGTGTTTTATTCTTATCAGTGAGATGTATACTGCCAAATTAAAGAATTGTGTTATTTCTTATAAATGAGATGTATACTGCCTAAAAATTTCGGTATTCATTCGGAATTTTTTCAGGACATCGAATTCAAACTTGGTAACTATGGGTTTTATCACTCACCTTCTCTATGTTTAGATCAGAAAGTAAGAGACCTTACCTTCCAGCTAAGCATAAAGGCTGGCAACTTGGCAAGTAAATAAAGAGAATTCATAATTTTGTTTGGCTTGGAACGACATAAAGTTGATTTTAATAAACGTTCAAAGAAAATGTTATCCATGATAGAAGCCTTAAGAGACTGCAGAATAAAAACAGTTCAAACCATGTTTCAGTAAATCTACCAATCTAAAAGTAACCCTCACTTTCAACAGAATTGATTGACAAACTGAATTACACAGGGCGCGGGCTAATCATTCACTACATCACCATGTAGTAGAAATGGCAATAATAGCAAAACTGCAACTTTATCCACTCAAGACTGCTATCTAACTATTATAGCATTTTTCATGGTCTATGTATTGACTTGGAAAATCAAATACAAGAACCCTTTGTTTGTCATATTCCTAATAAGACAGTCGGAAATGGGACGATTTACTTCATCAATAGACAGTTCCCATTACACAGTTGCAAATATTTCAGCTATTTGGTCTATTCTTTCTTCTCTAGGAAAAAATAAGTTCTCAAGCAACTTGAAAAACACAACCGAGCTTCGAAATTTGAACAAATGGCTGCTCAGACCCACTGACAGACATCATGACAAAAAGTGGAGAGCGCGTATCGGGAATTGAACTCGTGACCCCATAACATGATGCTTCCCCATATATTGAAGATAAAAGTAAATAACTGCATAGAACATGAAATGAAATGAAATGCCCACTGCCAAAAAAATTTAAAAAGAGGTAACGAGAAACATAATAGCGTACCTTTCGTTACAGAGACGTGCTGGTAAGACGAAATGGGCGTGCATTGCGGATCGGGGCCGAGTATTTGAAAACGATAACGGATTGGCAATATCAGAATTATCGCAAGTTGACACTGTCTTTATTCTTTGTGCGGACACGTCGTCAATAACAGTCACCAATTATTCAACGTGTCAGTGGTTAGAGATTACGTCATCGCCCGCCTGGTTAGGGTGACAGTAAGTCGGTCAGAGAATGGAAATGGATTAGTACTGATTTTAATAGTTATGTCGGTTCACTCTGACGAGGGATAGATTGGTGAGAATATCTACATGTGCAGGTGCTCAAAACCTTTTACTTCTTGTTAGTGGAGTGGGATAAACGTTTTGGATTTTGACTTGGTAATGGAATTATTTTTCATTATTTAATTAGCATACTTGGAAGTGGGGAAATGAAATGTTGAAGAGAATTTTGATATGTCTAAGATGAGAGAAAGTCGTGTGTATGTAGATATTACATTTTTATGTGTTGAAAGTAAGTTTAACAAAACTCTGTTACAAGTACTAATAAGTAATAAATAAAAACTCATGTCATGGATGGCAAGTAAAATGAAATGTACAGTAATTTGTCATACAAGAAAGTATACATATGTGATTAAAACAATGAAGGGTTGGGTAGTGATCAAGTTTGAATCTGATTATATTGACAATCAACATTGGTATTTTCATTTGGTAAGGGGCACAAGGATTGAGGGTTGCAATTTTAAGTGTGAAAGGGACAAAGAATGAAGGCATGCCTCTTTCTTTTTTCAAAGTAAGACATATGAAGTGTATTTCATCTTTGCATAGCATTAAAAGGAGAACAATGTTGCAATTTGCATTCATTATAATGTTGCAGTGTGTGGCATTGCTATGAAGGTCAACGATTGACCTTGTCAATGTCAATCCTTGGGATTTATGGATAGTCAATGCCCAAGCCATATTAAGGGGGATTTGATTCTTGTTACTTTGGTTTATGGGTGGAATTGGTATGTGCTTTGGATGAGATTGGTCCCGTGGAGGCCCAATGTAATTATCAAATGCCATGACAACATAGGATGGTAGCTTAGGAGGGCTAGATTTAGGTGTCTATACAATATGCATGACCACCCTGAGTGCACCATTTACTCATCCTAATTTTACCCATAAATCTCAAATGCTCCTCCATTGACAAGAATTTATTAGTCATATATGAGAGGAGATTTTGGTAGACTTCCAAGGTTGGTGTAGCATTGTGAATGTTTGTTTTTTTTTAACAAAAATGGATAACTTTTTTTTTTAATTTTTTATGAAAAAATACAAGTCTGATATAGCTATTGCTAAATCAACAAATTACACTCATGACAGAATTTATACAATGAAACCTTCAAAGAATGAAGAAGCTTCTTACAATAACATACTCGCTACTTGCAAAAAGATCCCAGATTAAGGGATAGGTTGAAATGTGTTAAGTTCTCCATTAAGACTGATCATGCCTTGAGCCAGAATGCAGGCTTTATTAGCCAAAATATTTGCACGTTTGTTTAAGTCCCGAAGAATATGAAAGAAGGCGACTTGTTCAAACTTTTTTAAGGAAAGTAGGATTCTCTGTTGAATTTTATTCAAGGCTGAGTTATTGAAGAGCCTTTCTAAATTTAGCAGTTTGATTACCAATTCTGAATCTCCAAATATTTGGATTGATTTATACCCGCTCTAGATAGCTATTTGGCACACCTTGAGAAGACTATAACTTTCTGCCTGATTGTTAGACATTATTCCTAACTCCCAACTGAAGCAAAACTCGGACTGTCTATCTAGTGAGATAATCAGACCCCCTGCTCCAGCAATCCCAAGATTACCCTTGGACGGCCCGTAAAAAAAAATGGAATTCGAAGGAGACATCACCCACCAGGTTGAGAATTCAAGCTCACTGCAACGCAATATCCAAATTGGAGGACTCACAGGTTTCGAGGTTGATTTTTTTTTAGAATATCCCATCAATCTCTTGTCCATCCATGTGATTGCTTCAGTCAGCAACGATGAAGAAGGGACCATGGAGTTAACATATTCAACAACTTGAGATTTAATTTTTGCAGCAACGTAGTGGGGAGTAGTCGACACACTGTTGAAAAGATTATCATTGCGAGCTAGCCACAGTTTCCAGAGGACACATTTCATAATAGATTGCCAAACATTTTTCTAGGAAGATTTTTTAACATTAGAAACAGGAAACCATTCTTGCCAGAAGGGGATCCGATCACTCCAAGAGGTGAATAAAGGAACAACAAAAATCTGAGAGGGAGGATTAGACAATCCATTGAGAGCCAGTTTCCACACTAATTGAGAGAACACACAGTTAATAAAAATATGATCAGATGATTCAATGGCTTCATTGCAAAGGCAGCACCGAAATGGCCCATAGAAACCACGTTTGCACATATTTTCTCTTGTCAATGCCCTTTTGTGCACAAGCAGCCAGTTAAAAAATTTCACCTTGGGAAGACAATAGGAAGACCAGACAAGTTGCCATATCTTAGGAGATAAGCTAGAGGCATGGGGAGCTTGCAATTCAGAGAAGCCTTGTGATGCTGAATAATTTCCAGAGGGGCCCCATCGCCATACATATTTAGAGAAACAATTAACAGGATCTAATCCTGATAGAGATAAAACCAACAAATCATGTTGATGTAAAAGCTGCTCTGGGAGTTCGGGGAAAGACCAGTCCATTCAATTCCCAGCACTGTACCAAGAACAAATATCTGCTATTCAAAGGAGACCTTTGTTAGTTAACCAAGTCTTAATCTCATTGAGTGAGATGATAGTGGACAATGGAGGATTACCTAAGATTTTATCATCCCATAGAAAGATCTGGTTCCCGTTTCCAGGGACTCTATAAAGTTGAGATTGAAATTTATCAATTCCTCTTCTACACAAATTCCAAATTGCAGTGCCCGAAGGGATGTTAGAAGATTTTAAGTTTCTCAAAGAACCATCCTTTAGATATTTCCACCAAAATATCATGCTTATTGGGTGATTTTTGTTTGAATACAACTGCCAGATGAGCTTTCCTCCCAATGTTAAACTTGCCAGTTCAGGATCTCTAATTTGCAAACCACCCTCCAGAATGGGTCTTTTGAGAATATCCCAATTTACCAAGTGCATCTTTTTCTGATTTCCTTTACCACCGTCCCAAAGAAAATCTCTAAGGAGTTTGGAGATCTGAGCCGAGATAAACTTAGGGGCAAGAAGAAGGGAGGGCTGGGAGATGGGAAGGGTTGATAGGACAACCTTTATCAGAATCAGTTTACCAACCTTAATCAACCATTGGCCTCCCCAGGAAACAATTTTTGCTTTTAATTTACAAATCACTTCCAACCACAGCGATGAAGTATTAGGACCCAAAGTTAAAGGAAGGCCCAAATAAGTGACATTTTCCCACTTAGAAAAACCAGGAAATCCCAAGAAATGAGAAATTATAAGGAAAGATCTTTGGTCAACATTCCATCCATAGACAACACTCTTGTTCTTGTTAATCAAAGCTCATGAAATTAAACAAAATTTTAGTAAAATTCCATTGAAAGCGCTAGCAATGGAAAGGGACGCTCCTCCTAATAGGAGAGAAACATCCACAAAAAGGGCATGATTAATAGGATTCACACCACTGGAAATCTTGATGCTAGGGAGAGAACCTATAGACAATTCTGTTGAAAGCTTTCTGCTTAAAGCTTCCGCTATCAAAATATATAGAAAAGGAGACAAGGGACACCCTTGACGAAGACCTCTTGAAGCTTGAAAAAAATATGTTGGCCTACCATTGACAAGAGGTGCAATCCAAGGCCTTTTTGTACATGCTTTGATCAAGGAAACAAAATCTGCACTAAAGAAAAAAGCTCTGAGAACTTGGTAGAGAAAGGAAAGCTTGACCCGATCAGAAGTGTATTTCATGTCTAACTTGATCAACATGCCTTTCTCCTTCCTTTGAGAGTTGGAACGGAGAGCTTCTTGAACCTGGATCATGTTATCTGACAATTGTCTTCCTTTAACAAAACCCCCTTGGAGAGGAGAGATTAATGATCCTAATAGAGGTTTCAATCTATTAGCTAAGAGCTTGGACAGGATTTTACAAGAGGCATTACAGAGTGAAATGGGACAGAATCTATCAAAAGAAGCTGGGTTAACATCCTTTGGAATCAGAGCTAGGAAGGTTGAATTTGTGCTCCCTCCTACTTTAGCTTTTTTAAGGAAGGCTGAGATCATACAGAGAAGGTCAAGTTTAATGAAGATCCAACAAGATCTAACGAAATGGATAGAGAATCCATCCAGACTAGGAGCTTTGTCTAGATCCATAGCCCATATGACATCAACAATTTATTTTTCGGTGAACGGTTTCAAAAGCCCAATATTGTCCTCCTGGCTAACCAAAGAAGGAATATTGGATAAAAAATCAGTAGCCACCATCTCATTTGAGATTCCATCCTCATGAAATAAACTTTGGAAATGTAAAAAAGCAGCCTGTTTTATGTGCAATTGACCTTTGATAGCTTCTCCTTCACTACTTCATAGTTCTGAAATATGGTTATGAGATCATTTGGATCTGCACTATCTATGGAAAAATGCAGAATTTTTGTCCCTAACAAGCAACCAGAGACTACGGGATTTGAGCCGAATTTTATCTTCTTCCCGACGAAAGGATAGAGAGGACTTAACTTGCGTGGCTTGCTCAATCACCAGCTACATTTTGGAAACAAAAACATTTTCCATATTTAATTGAATCTCCCCTAAACCCTGCACAGAGTGAAATCTACTACTCGTTGGATTGGAGAGAGGAATTTTTATCCATTTTTTCAAGATAGATTTGGTGAAATTAAGTTTTTGTTCCCAGACAAGCCTGGGTGAGCCCATGACATACTGAGACCACACTTGAGAAATTATATCCCAGAATTCGTCCCTCTCAATCCACAGAGGATTGAACCGAAACGCGATAGGCCCAAGGTTTTCTTCTTCTTGCATCAATAATGAAATAGGGTGGTGGTCAGACGTAAGCTTAGGTAAAATTTTGGAGGAAATTTGTGAATGTTTATTAATAGCTGCAAGAAATGAAGTTTGGAAACACTAGTACCCCTTAGACACAAGATTGTTTCCAAAATATAAACCCTTTAATAACTTGATAGTCAAATGAAAATGGGAAACCATGGTTTCAAAGCCAATTCCATAACTAAATGCGCTTCTAATTGCATAATCATAGGATGCAAGAATCCATGACTTTTAGTTTAGATAATCTTGATATAGTGTATTTTTTATTAATACAAAAAGTATTTTCTATCTAGTGTAGTATAATCTTAAATTGTGGGTGGTTGGAGGATAATCTTGACATCACCTTTTCTTGTATTTTTCTTTGATGTTGTAGTTAGGACCACAATCTAAAGCACAAGATGATTTCAAATTTTCTCTTGTCTTCTTGTTTAGAATGAAAATCTATAACGCTTTCTCACTTGTCAAAAGGATCTTCATTGACGACATCCTTAGCATTATGCATTGATATTTTTCCTTGTTTGCTCTCAATGCTTATTGTACTTGAAAATCAATGTTTGGAATTCACACTAACTTTCCATTAATCTAGAGCTGTATGTATGTTATGCTTATGTTTTTATGTTATATGTAAAATGAATAGCCATGGATGCGAAATTAATTTCGAAGAAGCCCTGAGACCCTGTAAGTCTTCTTGTGGCCCTTTGAAAGTTAACTCCAAATACCTCTTCAAAGTCATCATGAAGAGTTAGCACACCACCTGAAGCATTTGCAAGAGGTTACAAAATTGGAATATGTATTGGACATGTCCTCGCGTAGAAGATATCCACAACAATATCATGACGAGATCCACGACCCAAATGATCCATCCATTTGATGGCCTTATTTTCCATGTAAGAATAGTTTGGATGGCTTAATGAATAAGGAACAACTCCAATCCAAAAGGTGTTAGGTCTCTTGCACAAACCATAATTTGACTACTGCCTCTAGACCTTTTTACTATGCATTGAAGCATCTCTGATGAGGGGCCTTGAATAAGGGAAAGGGAAATCTCAACAGTTATGCCAAGGAATCAATCCTTTATTTCCTATGGGTGTTCTCCTCCCTAACTAGGAGGAGGCATGCTCTCAAGCTTAGGCTGGAAATAAAGCAACCATTCAAAATGTCGGTCGAATGATGGGCCTTTTTTGTTGAGGTGTTTTATTGTTCCAATTTGGTGATCTATCAAGAAGCAATCGAGCTCATGTACTTTATGCAAAGGAGCACTCCAACACTCACCACCATTGGAATTCTTGAGGTGTGTACTTTTTGTTATTAATTTTCTTTTTCTTTTTCTTTTCAAGCCATGTTGCTATGGCTTTTGAGGCCTTTTCACATTTATTTGGGTATACACAAGCAAAAAATTGAATAAAATCTCACAACATATGTTTATAGACGTAGAGAGTACTAACTTTATTAGCCCCATGCATGAGTCTAATAATCAACCAAAATAACAATATATCTTTGTTTAAATAATTTTATTTAACTAACCTAATATAGATTGTGACATCATTTGAGTTTCTTCACTTTACAACTATAAATTATTACATGTAGGAAGTGGGTGCTCCATTTATATCCATCACTTGCATGTGAATCTTACCCCTTCCCAAGTTGAGAAATAATTTAAAAAATTTGGGGTAGTTAAGCCTTTTGGGGTTCAAGTTAGGAGTAAGGATTGGACAATTTATAAGAGAATTATGTATTAATTTTTATGCCATTCATATCTCAAAGTAGTTGATTTTGTTTGCACCAAGGAGGATTTTGTTATGGTTTTGTTGAAAATGCTAAATGGGAACAAAGAATGCTTCCTTGATATGTTTTTGGTATTGCTCAATCAACCTCACGATTTGAGGGAATAATGTATATGCTTGCAGTTGTTGTTATTTTTTTCTCGAAGCACGGGGGCACTTCAATTCAGGATGATAATCTATGATATAACTAAGCTTGCATCCTTCTTTCGTATTGTTTCACCTTCTACCATACACTTGCAATTGTTGTTTTGTTTTTCCTAGAGTAAGAGGGCTCTCGACCAATTCAATTTGATATGACCACTCTCATCAGCTATTACAATACTATGATATACAGTTCAATATATCGCTAAATTTACTTGTATAAACATTTCAATAGAACATTTTTTATTGATTTTCTTAGGCAAAAGTGAAGTAGTATTCTTGTGCCACCATTTGATAATGTGATCTTTCTTGTGGCTCATCTGCAATGATTACCAACTGAGTGACCCTCTATATATCACGTCACATGGAGGATAGAGAACACCTCTTGTCAAGGTGAAATCAATATAGCCCACCTACCCCCATATCGCATCCCATGGAGGATTGAGAGCATACCTCCTCTTGTCAAGGTGTAACATAAGATTGTAAATTTTATACACACACACATACATACATATATGTATTCAATGAACGCTGAACTCGAGAAGATGTTCAAGAGGGTATGTAAATTTCTAATTTTTTCTTTCTAGGTCTTTTTTGGTTAATCAATACACGTTTATTTTTCAATAAATAATGGCATGCAAAGGCTATGAATGCCATAATTCTTTTGTCAAAACTAATTAATACGTCAAATAACCTAGGAGCGATTATATGAATAACCTATAATATTCACAATGGATCTTAAATGTTTATTTATTTTATAAATCTTTAAAAGTCCATATATATGAAGATGGGTAATGACCATTAATAAAGGTTGTATTTTTTTTCAAAATAAAATTTATAAAACAAAATTCCTTTCCTTGTTTTTCTATAACTATTTTTTATTTAAAAAATACAAGGAAAAAATATATTTCAATTTTTAATAATCGAGTAAAATTAAATAAGATTTACCTCACAAACTTGCACAATATAATATTAAATCAACTTATCCATTATTCATTATAATATTATTGACTATAATATTAAATTAAGTAATCCATTATTATATTGAATACAATATTATTTCAACTCATCCACTCTAATAATAAAATCTATATATAGCCACTTGTAATATTTTTTTCTATAATATAACAATATATTTGCATACTTTGGACATCTCAACCTTGTGTCAGTCGCATAAATTTTCCATGTAGTTTCAACCATTTCTTTGACATGGCCTCACCCTTTGACTACATAACCTGTCACATAAGTGGGAGAGATTAAAGTCATCACGGATACCAGGTAAAAGCCAGGTGTAAGTTACATACTTCATTAAGAACACACCGGAGTGGTAATTTTAATTCATTGAAATATTGTTCAGATTGGTCCTACCTTGTCTTTGGTACAATGTGTCATTTGCTCCCTCCCTCTCCATGCGCAATCAATATCCATGTATGAAAGATAAACAACCACATGGACTTGGACTTGGATAACCGTTACGGGCAATCCTTAACAAACATGTATATTTAACAAACATGTACATTTAACAAACATGTATATTTGGTCCATCCAACTGACCAACAGCGAAATTAACCATTGACTTCATTGTTGATTAGTTGGATAAACCAAACATACATGTTTTTTAAACTCAGGTAACTTTCGTTGGATAAACCAAACATACATGTTTTTTAAGCTCAGGTAACCGCTATAAAGATAAGCATTTTGTAAGACAGAGCAACATATCACTTATTTTGGAGAGTAGTTTAAAAATAAGTTTATTATTTTGGAGACTAGTTTAAAAATAAGTTTACTTGTAAAATAATTTTACATCTATATATATCAACAACTATTATTGTAATTTATGCAATCGAAAAGTAGACTATGATTTTTGCAATCAAAAAAGTAGATAGGGTGCTTGGTAAAATATGTGTAAAGATAACAATTATTTGTAAATTTCTTCTCTGTTGAGCATTATGTACATAGAAGAATTAACAAGAGAGGCTTATTATGTTGCCAAGAATTCTTATGACAACCAACAATCATCTATCAATTTGATATGTTACCCAATATTAACTACATATCAGTCGTCATTCTTACAGTTCAACTGGTACTTTAACATCTCATGGCTTCCCATTAGCTCATTAGAGTAACAAATACTCTCTCAAGATCCATGCTGTTTTTTTTTTCATTTTCTGTGCTCAACAAATAGTCTGAGAATCTGAACTGTTTATTTGATTTTTAGCGGGGTCTCCTCTTTAAACATTCATTCTTCCTCAGTAGCGGGGCAAAAAACCATAACAGTAAGAAGTTGCCATCCGATTTATAGAAAGCATGAATGGAAGAACATCTTGTGTTTAAGCCCAAAAAAATCACACTGAACAATGTTATTGTAATGAGCGGCCAAAGTCTGGACTACTAAACCTTTTCTACATAAGCGCAGATTTGTATGAGTTCTTCATGCAAAAGAACAAATTTGCTTGGAAGTAGTTCCAAGATCATGAAGGTAACGAATGCAATATATTAACCGTTGCAAAAATAAGACATTGTTGTTCATCATATCAAGCATCACAGTCTTTCAGTCTGTTGATATTCAAACACCATCATACAAAGTTATGCGAATGCTTGGGATTGATCTAATTTAACAAATTTTCCAGTTACTATTTTACTCTCTCCTTGTATTTGAGGAAGGGAATCAACACAGGTATGAAGATAACTCCTCGTGCTGACATTCAGAGACAGGACAAACCCAAGACGTTGCATGCTAGTTTCAACATAAGTGGGAAACAAATTGAAACAAGAGATCTAATGTTGAAGTTACAAAGAATATAGTAACTTCGTTGGGACCTTGGTTTTCTATTTTTTTTCATACAACCAGCTGGCCTTCGACCTGTTTTTGTCACTTATCTAATCGGCTTACCCACCGATTTCTCTAAACCGACAACGAAAATGCCAGGAAATAGCACCCAGTTTCCACCATCCCTAAATGCATCACTACTTAATGAGATAATTTTGGATCCATTTTTTCTGATAACATAGTCTATTTCCACTCAGAACCTCCTTTCCATGTTTAATAGGATTGCATTGGTCTTAATGACATTGTAGATCTACATTTTACTAGTTTTTTTGTGTTCGGTTTCTCAATGGGGAAGGACAAAGAGAAAGATGGTGTGCCCGGATTTATTTCTATATGGCGCATGGAGACCAAGGTTCTCATGCGCGCGATTTGTGGTTATGGGGTTTTTCTGATAGCAGTCATGATTATACCCCAAGAGATCCCCTTGTGTAAAAATCTCACCCCAATATTTCTCAAGGAAGGTTCCAATCCTTGTGGATACAGTATCCAAATCAAAAAATGGGATCAGGTGAATCAAATGAAGAATCCAAATAGTATTCATAACAGTAGCACGACAAACACCACCATTAAAGCAATTGAGCAAGAAATTAACATCAACAGGCAGGAGTTTCGTCCATATGGGAATGTTGCATAATTGTTTATCCAAATGGGACATAAAGAGGAGGTCCAACTACATTTTTTGTAGTTGGGCTTGCTTCCAAGCCTCTCCACGTTTTCGGGAAGCCACGATTTGAATGTGAATGGATTCCCAATAGTTCATCAGCTGGAAGAATGAAGGGCAAGGCCTACAAATTGCTTCCAAACTGGGGCTATGGCTGAGTTTACACTGTTGTGGTTGTCAACCACACGTTTTCTAAGAGCGTGGGCACCGACGGCAATGGTGGAGAGCTTATTATTCATGCATTCAATGGAAGCGAGTATGGGAGACCAGAGATGATCGTTGCTCCCAAGGAAGAACGAGTCGGCCAACAATACTTATTCCAGGTAAGTGTTATGTTGATTTCAAATAATTGCTCCGATTATGGTTTTTGCACTTGAAATTGAATGTGATCATGATTGTATTGTGCAACGAATGGGGGATTGAGAAGCTTGTGTTTAGGGACGTGAAAAGAGGAATAAGAAGGGATCACAAGTATATATTGCAGGACAGAAGTGTTTACGCGACCGGAGTTCATTTGTCTGAGAATCTGATGGGGAAAACACATAATAAACTGGACGGTAAGATAAGGTTCTACCATTATCATAACACCATCTTCAGTAGAGGAGCGTCCTGCACGGAATGGGTGAATCCATCAATGAGAAATAATGTGACATTGTCGGGAGGAACTCCATATGTATATGATGGTTCCATCAAAGCTATTGCTCCCTTAATTAAACAGTTCGAGAGGCTTATGATCGGATCCCAGCTTGCATCTACTTCTCTGTAAAATGTGAATATGTAAATTCCTTCGAAAAGTTTGCTATTATGAGCATCATCCTGTAGATTCGAACTGGGCATCCGCCGGTTTACTAGAGTCCACCATAGACATTATGGAAGTCAATAAAGACAAGGATGTGCTGATCCAAGATATGGAGAAGGTGGCAGGCAAGTTGTACTATGTTGAATCTCCTGGATCACTTGCATGGGCAACTCCATCTCCATGTTGAGAAGCAAAGCCTTATGCATTGTGTCCATTAAACAGATGACTAATTGCGTGGCTAGCAGAGTTGATTATCAACATCTTATTACCGTGACAGAGGGCGGCTCCTTATAGGTCGTCAGCAGACAATGAAGCCGAAAAAAAACAACCCCTTAAAAAACAACGCCTTCGGCGTAAAAATAGATTTAGATTTTTTAAATATTATTAAATATAATACTTATCATTTAAAAAAAAAATCAAATTTTTTATTTAAAAATTTAGTTCATATTAATTTATAAAAATAAAAATCTAACTGGATATTAAAAAACTATTTTGTAAAATTTTACGTTGCATTCACCTATGTTAATCTAGGTTTACATTTTTTAGTTTTATTCATAAAGATATAAAAATAACAAGTGAAATAGCAGCAAGGCTGCTTATACCTACCTCTTAGAGATATTTTATTGTGATATTGTATATAGTTTAAAGTTAAAAGTTAAAGAAATTATGAAACATTCAAACTTGAAACAATGTATTACTTGTTGCCATGGTACTTATATTTCTATGTGAGATTGCTTGTTGTTTATAGGTTGTTGCATTACTTGTTACTTATTGTAACTGTCATTGTTTATATTTCTATGTGTATATCAATTAATTAGTTATTAAGTAAGTTCTTGAAATTAAAGATCCAAAATGAGTTTACTTGTCTTTGTGAATAGAGAGCTTTTGTCACTACCAATAGTTGAGATAAGCAACATAGATGCCTAGTACTTGGCTCTTAAAAATAGTTTAATAAATATTACGTAAGAAATGGATAT
>LPNX010823897.1:3455-39545 GCA_001517045.1 Pseudotsuga menziesii | reverse complement strand
TTAGTATGTAATGTTTTTTCTATGCAATTTTATGTGGTTGTTAGGTGTTTGTGTAGATTTGTATGTTTATATTTAAATTAGTTTGAGTGAACTTTAACTTTCTACAATTATGCACAATTTGTTAGATGAAATGGATTTAATGTTTGCTAGATTAAATAATGTTTTTTCTATGCAACTCTATGTTTGTTGAATTAAATGTTTTTTTATAATTGTTGGATAAAATGATGTGTTTTTGTATGCAATTCTATGTGTTTGTGTTTGTGTTATGTGTTTGTGTTTGTAAATCAACTTTATGTATTTGGGTATGTAGAAATTTGTATGAAATTGCATTTGTTTGTGTAGATTTGTATGTTTATGTAGATTTTTTTGTTGGATGAAATGATGTGTTATTGTATGTAACTCTATGTTTGTGATTGAGATCTTTGTACATGTTTTTTGTATGAAACTCTGTGTTTGTGTTTTTAGCTCTTTGTACTGCAACTTCATGTATTTGGGTATATAGAAATTTGTGTGAAATTGCATTTATTTGTGTATATTTGTATGTTTATATTTAGATTTTTTATTGTATATATTTTTTCTTATATATAACTTATCTATATATGTATGTATGTGTATTTGTAGTATAATATAGTAATAATATAAACACTAATTTTTATATTCATTTTAAAAATTTTTAATTTTTCTATTTTGTATTGTTATTTTATTTCAAGTACCATTTACTTTTTAATATCAACTAAAAATAGTCCATTCCATTTAACTTTTAATCAATTAAATAACATCATAACTTTAAATATAATAAAAGTAATTTAATAAATACAAATTATTCATAATTACAAGTAATCTAATTTAGTTAATTTTTAATGAATTAAAAGTAAACTATTTTATTAAATTTTTAACTAATCAAATAACATTATAACAATAATAAAATAAAGTTAATAAAAGAAACTAATTTTTAATCAAAATAAATTTTAATAAATATATAATCAATTTTTTTTTTAAATCTTAAAATTAAGAAAATCTCTCAATAAATTAATAATATTTATTAAAATATAATTATTATGAAACCAATATCAATTTCAAATTAAGAATTTATTTACTTTTGGTTATCATATTTATTATTTGCATGTATATTTGTATGTTTATATTTATCTTTTTTTTTGTTTGTTTTTATATTTTTTGTTTGTTTTGTAGGTTTATATTTAGATTTTTTTATTTAGTTATAATAAAAATAATTTAATAAATACAAATTATTAATTACTGAAAAATCTATTTTATTTAGTTTTTAATGAATTAAATATCATGACAATAATAAAATATATTAAAAAAACTAACTTTAATAAAACTAACTTTAATAATTACGTAATCAAAAAATTTAAAAATAAATAAAAAACTTTTTTTGGTTTATATAACAACCAATAAAGAATTTAAAATCTAAAAAAAAACACCCTCAAATATATATTCTAAAATTTTAAGGGTTAAAACACTATCAACATATATACATATATTTTTAATACATATTTAATATTTATTGAAATATATATTCTAAAATATTAAAGCTTAAAAAACTATCAACATATATACATATATTTTTAATACATATTTATATTTATTAAAATATAAGTAACTAAAAATTTACATATATTTTTAATACATATTTAATATTTAATAAAATATAAGTAATTAAAAATTTATTTACTTGGTCTATAATATTTAAAACCATTTAATTTAATTTTTATTTATTATGATATTTGAAAATTCTACTTTTATTATATAAATTTTGATTTTCAATACATATTTAATATTTATTACAATATAAGTATTGTGAAACAATTATAAATTTATTTACTTTAGTTATGATATTTATTAATAATTTAATATAATTTATTTATTATAATATTTAAAAATTTATTTTTATTATATAAATTTTAATTTTTATAATATTTAAAATATATATAATGACATTTTGTAATTAAAATTAAAATTGCAATATGTTCAGGGGTGGCAGGTGCGGGGATCCTCCTGGATCCCAGAGGACATGTTGAACAAACCTTCGCTTGGGGCCTAGGAACTAGGACCAATAACGAGGTTGAGTGGTTGGCACTCCTACAGGACCTACACTTATTAGTCACTAAAAATCTCCGTAAGGTAATGATATTCGGAGACTCTCGACATGTCATCTTCAAATTGATCAACGGATATCCCTCTAGATCAGTCAATTGTGGCTGCCTATATGACAAAGAAGAGCCTCTCATGACTAAATCCTATGATACATTTCACATCCTTCACCACAATAACTCTGTAGTGGACGCTTTGGCCAACATGGGGGCCTCCCTTCCACAAGGCCATTACAGCCATAAGAGAAACACTCCTATCATCAAATTCATTCCATAATGGTTCGTTGGAAGCTCTCCTTTCATTTACAAGTTAAGATGCTCTCCCTCTTCTCAGTCCTAAAACTGGCTATCTCTTTCCCTAAAGGTAGTTCTAAGGACCTCCCTCATCTTCCACCTTATCCCTCCACCCCTCCTCCTTTCATTTCCCCTTCCCCTTATCCCTCCTTTCCCATACTTCTTCACCCCCTCTTCTTTTTACCCCCTACCCTTATCCCTCCACACATCCCTCCTCCCACCGCCTTGCGTAACCTTCCAACAGCTAGCCTCCATTCCACACTGCATCTGGAAGGATCCTCCCATTCATTATGCTGTCCTGCCTTTCCTCTTTCCCCCGCCGCGTGGTACATTCTCTGCCCACTTCCTCTCTCGGGTATTGTTGGCTTAATGTCTTACCGGTCCTGGGTTAAATGCCCCTCCTCCTGGCACACTCCAAGTCTTTTCGACCATTTCGTTATGTATTCTCCCTGCAGTAGCATGCAAACTCATTTTACTCCTTCTCTCAGCTCTATTTATCATCAGGTCCCTCCGAAGCGAATTCTTCTGAATATAATTGCAGGCGTTGGTGAAGGGTGGCTACAAGAGATCCTGTGGGAAGCTCTCCCTCTCACTAGAACTTTTGTGAAGGAAATACTTTCCCTCGCAGCCTTCTCCTCTTACTCCTATAGCACCCTCTCATGTTCCTCATTGTGGTTTTCAAACACTGGTTCTGGCTCAAATCTCACGTGTGAAGCGCATACTGTCAATTTTGAGAGAAGCACAGTCTTAGGCTGTCACTGTACAGGGTGGAAGGAAGGTGCAGTTGGCACCTTATCCTGGAAAGAGAGGTAAAGTAAAGAAGGTTCCTCCCTGCAACTGGAGCTTAAAGTGTTCAATTACATTTTAAGTGGTCTCTCAGCTGATAATCAAGCTTGCGTGCTAGCAGGATCTGTTCGTGCTTTGCACTGTAATTTTGCTCGTATTGATCTTTCCTCAGGAACCGCCAGAATGTCTCAGGCTAGTGAAAATGCAGGTATCATGGACGTGAAAAAGAACCTTAGGCGTCTTTATGAGATGATAGCGATTGGCATAATGGATAACAAAGAAATAGCGGAGGAGTTCAAGAACATGGGGGAAACGGCGAGTTGCACCTCTCTGCAAATCAGCAATCACAATGCAAGGATCAATGACAATGAGAGCAATCTGAGGGAGATAACTGTTTACATGATAGGATCCAAGAAGATCTCTAGCATCTAATCAAGATGAATCCGGGAAGCAAAGTGAACGAAACCACTGCAGTAGCAGAGCAGCCAATGGAGGAAGAATCTATGGTTCAACCCAGGAAATTCAAAGGAAATCCATAACCAGTTTTATTTTAATTATGTTAAAATGTTTTATTGTCTTTTGCTCTGTAATCAATTTATAAGGGTATACATTACCCCAGGCACTAGTTGTTTTGAAAATCCTCTAAGTGTAGTTTTTTGGACAACTCTTCAGATAAGATTATTGTGCAGCAATTTTGAACTGCATGAACTCTCTGTTCTGCTATCTTATCTGTATTGAATGGCTATGCACAGCTTGTTTTATAAAAACCTTTTATAGTTTCTGTTTTTAAAAAAAAAAAATTTGCAATATGTTAATTAAATTTAACATTTTGTCATTAATAATAATATTATAAATTTTTATTTATAAAATAATATTAATATTTACTTTATTTAAAATATTTAAAAATTTATATTTATTATAAATTTAATACTTATTATAAATTTAATAAAATTGTATTGTTTAAGCAATAAAATTTTGATGATATTTATCATTAATAATAAAAATATTATAAAATTTAATAGGTTTGTGATATTAAAATAATAAGTTTTACAATTACAGAATATAATAAAGATTTAAAGTATGTTTAAATTTTAATTTTTACATTGTTAAATATATATAATGTAAATACATTTACTAAAATATTTATTTATTTTATTGAAAATTTTGGTTCATTTAATAAATTGATAAAATATAAATTAATAATATTATTAATTGCCTTAAAACGATTTGGGACATCTCAGCTTGGGAGACTAAACCACCAAATAGATGGGATGGTTGGCAAATTCCTGAATGTCCGGCACATCTCCAAGATAAAAAAAAACAGTTGAATCATCATTTATATGGCTCTGTTTCAATTTCCAGAAGACGAAAGGACCAATGCGGTTGGGGAGGCAACTCTGGCAAGTATACTGCAGCCGATGGATACAAGATTTTTGCAATTGTGCTGAACGTGCCAAAAGACCCTGCGATCTGGAAAAATATCTGGGAGTGCAAGACGTTACCCAAGCTAGATTTATTTGCCTAGACTCTGATGCATGGTAAAATCCTTACTGGTGACAACGTGATGAAGAGAGGATTCGAGGGTCCTTTTAGATGCCCTCTTTGCTCAGCTGCCAACGAAAATAGACAGCACATTTTTTTGGACTGTCCCTTTGCCATCGCTGTCTGGAATGAAACAAAAGTCGTGGGAGATCGAGTTCCATATGCTGAGCAATATTCATCTGTGCTTCCTCAACTAGGACAAAATGTATAAAGGAGATCTGGCAAAAAAAAAGGTTTCATACTCTGCTAGATGAAGATCCCAAAAGTCATCTGCGAGTGCATCTAGATTGAGCGTAATCAACGAATATTTCAAGATAAAGCTCACGCAACATGGGAAATTGCAATCAAGGTAAATAGACTAATGGGTGAGATTGTAAGTGTGCTGAAGATCCCCAAATACAAAGCTTAATTGAGATATAGAGAAAGAAATTGGTTTCAAAGTTTCAACATCTCTGCTGAAATTTCCTTGGCTACAAAACAGTTGGAGAACTAGGAAATTAGGATGGACAAATCCCAGTTTGAGAACTGGCTAAAAGAAAGGAAAATTTTCAAATTGTTTTTCGATTGAGTTTCCAAAGGAAATCGAGGAAGAGAGGGAGGCGAAGGGGTTGTTATGTGTCCAGAAGGGAAAATTGATTTAGAATACTATTGGAATATTGGACAGGATTCTAACAATATGGCTAAAGCATATGGACTCTAGCAAGGTCTTAAGCACCTGAAGGGAAAAGGAGTGGGTGAAATTATGGTCTTTGGAGATTCCCGATTAATCATTCACGCAATGAATGGGGAAAGCTACTTTAGGAATTTAAGATTAGTTAGACTGATTAATAGAATCAAATCCATATCTAAGTCTTTTAGCCAAATTATTTTTTTTCATATCCTTTACGAGTTAAATGCTCTGGCGGATAGTGCTACTAATAAATCCATGACCAGGGGTAGAAATAAATTGTATGTTCATCAGTTACTAAGTACTAATGTACCTCCTTAGCATGATTTTGGGTTAAGTGGAGCGTCTATCTTTTTGGAGGTAGTAGTCTAAGTTCTAGTTTCCAAACCAATTTGTATTTTCAGTGACTTAATTGTCAAGCTCTATTTTATAAACATACCCATTTTTGTCAAAAATAAAAAGCATGCAATTTTTTTATAATTAATAATTGTAATGATAACATCATACAATTCTTTATATTTTATTATAAATTAAATTTATAAAACATTTTAAAAAATTATAATTTATTATAAATTAATATTACACAACATTTAAAAGTGGATTAAGTAAATTTTTCATAATTTTCATAATAACATTATAATTTTTATTTATAAATATTTATTAAAATTAAAATAATACAAAATAAATTATTGAAATATTTTTTATTATAAATTGAAAATATAACATTTAAAAAATTCAAATTAAACTTTCCAAATGTTATAAAGAGATTTGATTTAACAAAATAATTTATAACGTTTTTATTAATAAAAAAATATAAACAAAATAATTTATAACGTTTTTATTAATAAAAAAATATAAACAAAATAATTTATAATTTTTTTATTAATAAAAAAATATTACTTATGAGTGTCTAAAATGTTACTTATTAGTGTTTTAATAGAAAATTATTTATAGCGTTCTTACTAGTGTCTCAAATGTTAAATTAATAATTGAATAAGATTGAGCTATATAATTTAGTCACATTACACTCATGGAAACTCTCATGGGCTTAAGTTTGATGGGTGGTCGTCTTGGTGTTAGACTTCACACACTTGGTTTGTGATAGTTCACAACAAGGTCACTCCAACCTATAAAAGATGCTTTGAACAAATGAAGTCTCGAGGATAAGAGGAATATTACAATTATGGAAACCCGCATTTGCAAACGAGGTCGCTAGGAAAACCCTAAGCAGTTAATTGGCGAGCTCGGTATTATGGTTGATGATTGAGGTTCAACCAGAGCTCGTGAGATGTGATATTTGGAAAGCCACGATGGAATATGTAGATGACAAGTTTAACGATGATCCTCGAATTTAAATTTTTGAAGCTTGATGTACATATTTAAGTTGTGTTGATACAAATTTTGTTCTCAACATTATGTGGCTTATGTCTACTAGATTTAGCTAATGGGCTCTCCACTTATGGAATTTGGTTTGACCATGCTTGTAATCTTTATCAAAATTACCATATTAACCATATTAAGTTATGGTCGTTGCTAGGAGTTTTCTTCACTTTTATGGTGTAGCTTCAACCCTCACATGAAAATTGCCTATAGAAAGTCAAATTCACATGAAGACATTACAAGTAAATTAAGCATCACTTTGTCTTAAAAAAAAAACTTTGACTAAATCTTATGAATACATTTGGAGATTGCGGTAGGACTAATTCTATCAAATTAATTTATGATAGTTTTGAATTTAAAATATAACATTAAGAAATATTAATTAATAACTTATATATTAAAACTTTATATATAGGTTTTTTTTCTAGTCGAAAATAGCAGTTCCTTGATATTCATAAAATTTTTATATATAAGTTATCAAAAGCAAACTTTACATCTATTTCAAATACCAAAATTTATTAATAAATAAACCATAATTATATTAATTACTTTTTAATAAATAAATAAATATATATTAACATTATAATCATTTTAAATCTAATTTAAAATATAAATCCTCTTAAAAAAATGTATATTTGTTTTTGGGACACATTTTTACAAGGAACAATTCAACTAATCTTTTTAATACAAATTTTAACTATTATTAAAAAACACTAAGTGTATATATTTTTTTCTTTAAAAAATATAACCAATTAAAAAAAAAAACAAAGTGCGGATACCCATTATTAAAATGTAAGATTTAAACGTATTCCCTTCATTATTTTAATTAATTTTCTAAATATACTTTTTTTCTTCTTAAAAAATTACATTTAAAATGTCACATAAAATCTAAAAGTATTCCCTTCATTATTTTAATTAGTTTCTATTAAAAACTATTTTAATATTCATAACTATCACAAAACTAATATATTATATAAATTAATAAAAAAATATTTTAATATTCATAACTATCACAAAACCAATATATTATATAGATTAATAAATACTAAATGTCAAAAAAAACATTTCATATATTACACTACAACAAAAACTGGATTTAGCGTCAAATTTAGCGCCGGATTTTAGTGTAATTTTTTCACAATTGTGGTGAACAAACTGGCGCTAAAACTGGTGCTATTGTACATTTTCGTAAAACGCCATCTATTGTATCTTTTTTCCGTCCTTTTTAACATCCATTTTTGCGTCCATTTTTGCGCCCAATTTTTTGCATCTTTTGTTACGCCTTTATTTCCACCAAATTTTGCAACTTCTATTGCGTCTTTTTTTGTGTCCTTTGTTACATCCTTGTTTGCACCAAGTTTCACGGTCAGTTTTGCATTCAATTTTGCTCCTAGTTTTCCATCGAGTCTTGCACCCAATTTTGCACCATGTTTTGCATAAAATTATGTGTCCAATTCTGCATCTAACGTTGCATTTAGGATTGCATCCAATTTTTGGCCCAATGTTGCATCTAGTTTTGCATCCAATTTTACTTATAATGTTGCATCCCCATTTGCATCTAATTTTGTATCCATGTTTGTGTCTAATGTTTCATCTCGTTTTACGTCGTATTTTGCATCTAGTTTTGCACCTAGTGTTGCATCTCGGTTGATGTCTTTTTTTTCATCTATGTTTGAGCCCAATGTTGCACCCAGTGTTGCGCCTAGTTTTGCAGCCATGTTTGTATCTAATATTGCATCTAGTTTTGTGTCCAATGTTGCATCCCATCTTGCATTCAATATTACGTCTAGTTTTACATCCAATGTTTTGTCCCATCTTACATCCAATATTGTGTCTCATTTTAAGTTTTTGTTTGCGCCAAGTGTTCCTTCCATTTTTGCACCTGGTGTTACACCTAGTGTTACACCTAGTTTTATGTCCATCGATACACCATATTTTGTGCTCAATTTAATGTCCAATTTTACGTCTAGTTAGCAGTCCACTTTTGCATCTACTGTTGCGTTTAGTTTTGGACCTAGTATTGCATCTAGTTTTGAGTCATTAATTGTGTCTAGTGTTGAGTCTCTTTTTGCATCCAATTTTGCATTGTGTGACATCCATTTTTGTGTCCATATTTGTGTCTGACATAAGGTCGACTTTTGCATCCACTTTTGTGTTTGGTGTGACGTCGGCTTTTACATCTTGTTTTGCATTTAGTGCTGCATCTAATATTGCATCCATCTTTCACTAATACATTTTTTACCTTTATAAATACATTCCAATATCATTAGGGCATGGAGCAATCGAACCACCAACCTCCTGCTTGTAAAACAGGCGCTCTTCCATTGAGCTAGCACCCTTTAAGAATCGGGAAGAGGAGCAATATTAACACATAGATTTGATCATTTGTAATTCTAATAAAAGACAATAAGATCCAAAGACATTCAAGCTTAAATTCCAATTTAATTTTTCAAACACACTAATAAGCACAAAAATATACCGTCCCCAGGAAACAAAATATCATAAACAGTTACGCAATCTATTAAAGTGGTCTGCAAAAGAGTCTTAGAAAACAACATAATGCATTGATGCATACCTAATAACCTAAAATTGATATGGACATAGAATAAGGGATGTGTTTAAGAAATAGTTGTAGAATCCAATTGAGGATGTGTGTGTTGCTACATAAATTTTGTTATTCATTGATGAGGTAATTTTGTTCAACAATGGGATGGTAAGAGAAGAACTCATGAATGGTTACTAAAAGAAGATGCCTACAAACTAAATAGTGCTACAAACTAAAGATAAACTTAGGGAATATTTTTTTAAACTGCCAAGAAGTACATACGGGTTTAAAGGATACATGAGCTAGATCCTTCACTGGATATGCCTAGAACAACAACCTCAAGAATTATTGCATTTAACCATGGTGAATATCATTATACATAAGTATAGCTTCGTCTCCAGGGCCATTGACTTGTTGGATGATTACAAGCACACAACCTCTTACAACACAAATTAAGATGAGAATAAGTGAAATTTTAGATTGTAAATGTATAACTAGATACATAAATATGACTGTACTGAGTATGACCATGCTGCTAATTTGATTTAAGAATCTAAGGTCTCTTTACTTTTTCTTTAACCCTCTCTCTCAAGGTACGTCAATTGTTTACCCAGTTGACTTGACCCTTCGGTGACAAGATCAAAACTAAAAGTATCCAAGTATAAGGCTGATTCAAAATAATGGTTATGGTTATCTAGTGATGTTATCTCCTGTACATTATTTATTATTTTTTTATTGTACATGACATTTGGTGAATCAATGGAGTGTTAAAGTTGAAAGAGATGAAAGTTATGTTTAATTTTTATTGCAGTTTAAAATTTAAATTGATTTTAGCGATATTATTCTAGAACTTGTTTAATATTTATGTTCATGCATTAAAGTTTATTTCTTATGTTAAAAACTTTCCTAACCCTAAAACTTTAACATGGTCAACCTAAACACATAGCTTCTAGGTCCATAAGGGAGTGCCAAGAGCACAGTCAAAGTTGGCCTCAAAGCCCTCCAAACAAGCCTTTGAATGATAGGTTCCCTGCATTGTCTTGGCTATGTCAAAACACAATAAGACACCTCAGTAGAAGAATGATGGATGGAAGGTTGATGCACATAAGCCCAAGTCTCCAACTAAAGGCTAGTGCTAGTGCAAGTCACTCAAGTTCAGTCAAACAGCAACTAAGAGATCAAGGAGGATTAGATGGGAATAGAATGCAATGCTTTTTATAGCGAATGAACAACAAGAAAACTTAAAAGCATTCTAAAACAGCAAAAAAAATCCTCTACACAGCAATTTAATCCAAATTGATTTGCATGCAGAGCTTTTGAGATTTAGGGTGTTTTATTTCCTGTTTCTAGCAGTAAGGATGACTTGGTTGGAGGTGATGAAAGTGTTGAAATTTGTAGCGAGGAAGGTCTTTTACATTGCTTGGTGTCTAGGGATGTAGAAAGGACCTAGGTGACTCTCCTAGACATTTACTTTAATGTTATAAAGTGAATGTGAGTATTTTGTTAAAGTGTCAGTGAAAATGATTTCATTTCACAAAAGTGTAATTTATCTCACCCATGGAAAGTGAAGAGTCACTTGGGAGGTGAAGAGACAAAGTAACTTGGGAAAGTGAAGAGAGAGTCATTCTCACAATTAATAAAAAGAGAAGTAGGAGAGTTTAGACACACACAAGTGAATGAGAGAGGTGAGAGCTAAAGAAAAGAAGAGTGAGGAAAAGACTACAGCTAGAAGGGACAAGGCACAAATTGCAAGGTGTGGAAGAGGTACTAATCCCAAGAAAGAGCAAGGATAGAAATCACAGAAGCAGTAGCTGGGCATGAAAATCAAGGCAAAGAAATCATTGTCTGTACAACAGCATATGGTCTGTTCTGTACAACCACATGTGTGAGAGGAAGAAGGGCCATACTGAATGAGTTTCTCACTGTTGTTGGGCCATATTGCTTGTGCACTTTTTGGTACTGTTGGGCATGAATTTTGAGGCTAGAATTTATTGCCGTGGAGGCTGTAATGTTTGTGGAGGTCGTACATCTCATTCTGGCACATTTTTCTAGGTTGGTAAAGATTTATATTTGTTGTTTCCAGATTTCTTTTCGGTGGGCTGAGCATAATAAAATCTCTCTCATGGATAGGTTTCCCTTTGGGGTTTTTCCAGGGGCATTGCCCAAACATCTTGTGTTAAAATGACTGGTTGAATGTGGTTGAATGTGGTTGTTTACGGTTTATGTTTCCACTGCATATAAGTTATATTCCAGTGTATTTGCAATTATCATATTCAGCAGTTAATGGTGAATGTATTTAATTGTTGAGGGTAAATTATTGAGATTATAGATCAGACCTAGGGTTAGAAAACTAACAGAAAGTTATATACAGATTTGAGAAATAGTTTATGGGTTGGACAATAATCTTTTATGGGCAGTGTTGTAGCAGCAGACCACTAAGTTCTTTTCATCCTCCAGATCTCAAACCACTACGTCCATTGTAAGAAAGGAGATCCATGGTAGCATTTGACATGTGATTCGCTATGAAATAATTAATTTCGTGGTTAAAATGTGATTTGGTCCAATTATTCTTTATTTTAGCTCCTTGAATCCATTGGTTGTCACTGATTAAATTGTGTTGCATTCTTATGGTTAGTTAGGATGGACATTCACCTCACCCTTTTTTTGTTATTTTGTTGTTACAACTGTCTACAAAATCTGATACCAACCAAGTTTAATCAAATTCATTTTAGGTCTTGAACTATTTAAGGGCAGCACAAGAGTGGATCTTTTGTATGTTGATGATCATCTTGTACTTTGTGCAAATTTGTTGATTAGATGGAAGCATTCACCTTTTCGGGACAGCCCGTGAGACTAGAAATAACCATTCCAAATGGAGAGGCTTTCCAACTATAACAAGGGTCAGTTTTCCTAAAGTTATTACACAAATCTACCGTGCATTTTGGCATAAAAACAGATCCCCAGACTTGTGATCTCTTTGGTCATGATTCTCTACAACAAGATTATTTGAAGGGTTGGTACCAAGATGAGCAACACAAACTACAAAAACACCACCATAAGATTCAAGCAAGGGTGACCAATCTCACCCACACTCTTTGGACTTTATATTAATGAACTAAAAAATTGGATTTCAAACCCCACAGGGCATTGTAGGTGGTTTCCTTTTTTACGAGGTTCCATTAAAAAAAAATGTGTGGACATCATTGTCTTTCAGCCCATCTTTCAACTTGATCCTGACAACAGAATCAATGTTGTCTAAAGGATAACCAGTATTAGCAACCTTGGTAAGACAATGTTTCCAACTTCAATTTCAAGATACTAAAGGTAAGATTTATGTTTTTCACACTTGTGACAACTCTCTTTTACAATTGAATAATTTGAGGGCCATACCTCCAGCAAACAGGACACAACCACATTGAGAGGGTACTCATTGAGTCATTACCATGCTCTCAAAACATTTTAAGAAAAGAAAACAGTCTTGCATGGTTGCACTCTATCATTTTGGTTGAGTACAGTGTCTTCCCCCTCCCCATTTCCATGACTTCCCATGCCATAGATACTCCATGGGGTTCGATGCTTGGAAAACTTCAACTCAAGTTGTAATAGACATCCATACCTGGCCCTCCAATTCTTATGCAGCTTTCTGCCAAGGTATCATTAATAGCTAGATTTGAGAAGACTCTCCCCTAAGTTCTTCATCAACACCCCCAGCTCACTAACATAAATCTTAAAGGAAGTACCAAAATAGAGATATAAAAAGCATACTCAAAGGCCACATGGACTGAGCATACTCCAAAACTCTTATCATTACTTCCACAGTTACATCCACTTCAAGGAAGGCCTTGTTTGTACTCTAGGATATAACAAATTGCAATTACCTTAAATCCTGAGAGTCCCTTTAGCCTAGCTTCGGGCTTATAACTTAATTCCCATCAGCTACACATGGAAATAGATAACAAACTTCTAAGGAAGCATCCAACTTATAGATTGTATCCAGAAACCCAAGTCATTAGAGGAAATTTGGGGTCTAAAATGGGTCTTATAACAAAACATGCCAAAATAAGTTTTTGTGAGTTGGAATTCAAGAACCACTAGAATTTCAATAAAATAAGTCAACCATAATGGTTGAATTGACATATTTGTCATTAAAAAACACTACTTTTTTTGTTCGTATTTTCGACATATCTCATTGTGTTTTTACTCAAATTTCGATTAGGAGAGCTTGTTGGATGAGGAATTTGATTGTGCATCCAACGATTATACACACTGCATACTTTTGACGGACCCCGCTACCCCAAAAACAAGAAATACCTGAAAAAATGTGATGATGACATCATCATCACATTTTTTCAGGTATTTCTTGTTTTTGGGGTAGCGGGGTCCATAAAAAGTATGCAGTGTGGGTAATCGTTGGATGAGGAATCAAATTCCGTATCCAACAAGCTCTCCCGATCAAAATTTGAGTAAAAACATAGGGAGATATGTCGAAAATACGAACACAAAAAGTAGTTTTTTTCTTTCTTCCTCCAAAATTAATCAATATTATTTTATTATTTTAACTATTATTTTATTATTTTAACTATTATTTTATTATTTTCCTTAGGAGGCCCATTTTAGACCCCAAAATTCCTCTAATTGGCAAAACTCAGTTTCATCTTCAAATGTCGTATCTATCATGAAATCTATGATACTAATCACTACAACTATAGAGACTCCCATATATCCTTGAGATATAAAAAGCATACTCAAAAGCCACATGGACTGAGCCAAGAGAAGCCCTAACTCCAAAACTCTTATCATTAATTCCGCATCTACATCCACTTCAAGGAAGGCCTTGTTTATACTCTAGGATATAACATATTGCAATCACCTTAAATCCTGAGAGTCCCTTCAGCCTAGCTTTAGGATTATATCTTTATTCCCATCAGCTACACATGGAAACCGATAATAAACTTCTAAGGAAGCATCCAACTTATAGACTGTATCCAGGAACATAAGTCAAAATTCAGTTTCATCTTCAAATGTCGTATCTATCATGAAATCTATGATCCTAATCACTACAAGTGTAGAGACTCCCACATCTCCTTGAGAATTTTCACATGGTACAAATACCAAATATGTAGCACAAAGAATATGAGAGACAGATCTTGTCAGCCAATTGATTCTAATTTAATTTCCTCTTGTACTCACATTGGCTATACTATTTTAGTCCCATTGACCTACTTTTGTAGTCATTCGTTGGACATTAACAAAATTATCTTATCTTATATTACTTCTGCTTCTAAATGGCTCCAATTACAAGAGGCAACATGAGTAAATCAGAATCTCCAACACTAGGTTAGACAGGCAACACAGAATACAACACACATAACTGGTGAATGTCAGGATTCTGGAAGCTCATCACCCACTTCTTCTTGGCCTTGGATGTCAAAAATGATGACAGTTGACAACATTATTGGTTTAGGGCTTCTATCCTTGATGCCCTTCGAACCCTCCCCATCCATTTTGTTCTTTTTAGCATTCCTGTGATTTGATTGCATCTCTTTTGGCACTATATGTATTCTTTTATTTCTTCTACAGTTCTCTGAGAGATGCTTTAGCACTCTCAATATTCACTTGTCTTTGTACTTTTTATAGTCTCTTGGGAAAATTATGGCCACTAGAGGACATTAATATTTAATCTAAAATTAAATCAAATTCCATACCTCCATAAACCTAAGTAGAATTACTGAGATATACAAAAATAAAAATCCATCTGAATGGCTAAGTACTAGAGGGCAAGCCTTGCAGTTACCTTATTCTTATAATTGCCAAAACTTGTGGTTTAATCTGATCATACAAAAATTATTAAATTGATCACTTTAATTATTTTTCCAATACAAATAAATGCATATTCAAATTAAATGCAGAATCCAGATATATGCAAATGTTTATTTTCTTCAAAGACACTCATAACCTTGCACATTACTCTTGTTAGAAAACCATCTGGCCAAAACCACTGGAACAAGAAAGACCAAGAAACTACAATATATAAAACATACAAAGTTGGTGGGCATGAAGAGGGCAACAGAATTTACAGCCAATGAGATAAGAGTGATCTATACAAAATTTGGAAAACGTCTAAATTTTGATATATTAAACCAGTTGAGACAATATAAGTCAAATAAACAGAATTGAAAATAGTTTAAACTAGCAAGAAACCACAAAGTGACAAAACATAGCATCACAACAGGCCAATGTTTAAAGCAAGTTGCACATCTACCAGATTCAATTCACAATGCAACTCTAATGTGTAATGTCGAATTTGAAATAATATAAAATGAATTCAATAACTAAAAACATAATTGAAAATTGAGATATTAGTGTGGAATCTAATAGAACATTATTGCTTACCAGAACCTCTCTTGCTACAGGAATGACACGAGGGGCATCTCGAATATATTCTTCCATTGTTGCTAGAAATGACTGAGGTGGCTGCATCAGAGATTGAAATGCAATGATTCTATGTAGTTTAGAACATGCATTAAACTAAGTTTATGTATGATCCACTAATAGCTTAGACAACTATCAATTTGTTCCCATCTAACTTTACAGAGAATGTTTCAGATGGTTCAAATACCTAACCCAATATTGGGAACTGGAAGTTTCGAACAACTTCTAGGCCTTTGCAAACTTCATAAAATTTAGAAGGACTCTCTGCCTACATGAAAAACCTACACCCATTATAATGATGAAGGCTGAAAAATAATCTATTAATTATTCTGCTTAGAAAGATACATGATGTGTCTGACTAATTGTTTAAGCAGTTGCACTCCATTGTCATACAATATGAATTTATTTGATAATGACAAAATTAACTGTAGCTTAATATTAACAGTCAAATATCTATAACTAATCAGGTAGCACATATAACTCTTACAGCCAGTTTATTGGCCAATAGACCAATTTGAAAAATAACAAAAAATAGACAAAAAAGTTCAAAAAAATAAACCAGAAACAACAGATACCTGTTGACCAGCCTTCCTATAAATATCAAGGGCTTTGATATCTTCGTGTCTTCACATCTCAAAAAACTAAAATCAAATATAGGTATCGATCAAAACATATACTCAAGAAGAAATCCACATACATCTTGTACAAAGATAATATTGAAAAACTTAAGATAAATGAGACCATAAAATGCACCTTGTCCACCATATTAATAATACCATCATTGATTGCACAATAAATATTAAAGATTTCCTTCAAGACCTACAAACAAATGAGCAAGCAACTAAAGCAGCAATGTAAAAGCATACAGTAAATGTAAAATTGGCAATTCTAGCCCTAAAATACATCATTTCTGATTACTTGCAAGTTGTGGTTAATTCACTTGGATAACATGCATCACTAATTTAATCTCAGAAAACTCAAACATCCATATTTAAAACTCAAATTTAACTAACTCCTGAATCCCTATTTTTCACGTTGCTAAAAATGACAGACAACTCCCAGGTAGTGACAAGTACTGGCAATTTAAAATTTCCTTTCATACTGTCTTGTCATCCAGATATCAGTCAAGACTCTAGAAAAAACATATTTTCATCAATGCAAAAATGTAGACTGTAGGATTATCAGCAAAACAAAGAGAATGAACTTAAAACTTACCAATGCCAAGGCATATTGAATGACATAATTGCCAACAGTTGCTCCCTCTGGCTGAAAACAATGGCTTAAATGTAATTAAAGAAATCACAACACCATGGCAACATACTAAACTGGGTAAAAATTGTTTGAGAAATGTCCATAAGAAGAATGCAAATTTTAAAAGAAGCACACAAGAAATAGTGTAGTTACTAATAAATTCCACTAATTGTTAAAAACTCAACACTATCACACAATACCTGGCAGCCAACAAGGGGGTAGAGTAATTGTTACAAGGCAGGTAGATGCTCTAACAAATCCTCATTATCCAAGTCTCTTGTTCTGCTATGACCATGTGAACAATGGTAAAACAAGAAATATATCTTCAATGTGATCAAGAAAGAGCAAATTAAATATAATTTACATTAAAGCCTACGTATGCCACAACACTGCATACCTTATCCTGTCCATTTGATGCCTTTGATTGTAACCACTCAGCTTCTACATCATACTTCAAAACTCTATAGCACTCCAGACGTACTTCCAAGAATAATGCATATGTGTGAACCCATGCAAAGCAGTCCCAGGCTGCAAAGAATAACAAACAAATTGCTACAATATCAATATCAATAGTATAACAACGATACTTCCTATAGTCATTTGTATACATATAAAGAAGGAAATCAATGATCAGATAACAGAAAATAATCCTGGATTTGCATCCATGGAAATATCATTTATATCGTATTATAAAGTGTTTGTAACTTTGTGTTATGGTGGAAATTTCATCTTGGTTTCCATTAATTTACATTAGTGCAGTTTAATGTTGAAGTTGAGTTTCAATTAATTTACATTAGTGCACTTTGATGTTAAAGTTGAGTTTCCTCCTATGACAGTTAACATTTATGCCAAAGCTAGTCTAGGGTTATTTCCCACTCTTAACAACTATATACATGAGGCAACTCAACCTCAATTTGATTATCAAGCATCAAAGATGGTCATCCTATATAATGTATCAGGTTGATTAAATCTCTGATCTGCTTTCTCCGAAGGTCCCACAACCCATGGTTTATCTGGCAGCAGAACATGTTTTGTCACTTTCCAGTGTGACCATAGCTTTCCACACTGTTTGCAGCCCTCTTGCTGTTTGTTTCAGTCCGATTCAAGCAGTTTACTTGGCGTGATTCACCTCTTCAACGAATTCACAATAGATTCTAGGGATCTTCTCTGCTGACTTCATGTTTATGTTCAAGATGCTACAGATTCGACCCTCCCTCCTGCATTCTCCCTGAGTGAGCTAAAGCTCACCTTCCTGAGCAGGTAGATACAACACAGCCCATCCCAAGTTTTCCCCTCTCCTCATGCATATAACAAACCCATAAGTTAGGGGCCTAATTTTTTCTTTTGTGGGTTTTTTTGAAGAAAGACTCAATACTGTTCTAGTTCACTTTGATTTTCAAGGAATCCTATAGGAGAGTTGGTAAGTTTGTGTGAAGGAGACCCAAATTCAAATCTTCTCCGCTACCATATTACACTCAAAAACTGGAGAGTGAATATTTATTTTGATACAGTGACTTCTAAGTTCTATATTTTTAAAAGAACAGGGTCCTTTTATTTATGTCACTATACTTTTGTGCATTACCTTCTCAAAGGGCGGCATAGCACATTTATTTATGCACTGTCATTCCTAGTGGGGGCACTTGCGCTCTGTGTGGCCCACTTCAATACTTGGGGTTTGTTTAGTCTTGATAGTAGTGTTTGGATCATATTTTTTTTTATTGACTTCCACTATGGCTGCTTCACACAAACCATAAAAAGAAACCATATCCAGATTTCGAGGCAGAGTAAAACACAAGCATAAAGGGCAAGAACTCACCTTTCTTCCTCCATTGCCAAGGAAAAAATATCGTTCACCGGACAACAGAAGAGACTCTACAGTCTGTGTAGCCCTTAGGGCCTCCTCTCTAGCCCTCAACTCATCGATTCTCTTTGCAGTGAATGGATATCCCTCAACACCATATTCTTCAATGATCTCTACACCTTCAGTGGTTATAGATTTTCCCTCCTTGTCTAAAAATACCAAGCACGAAATGCCATCGACCTGAAAGGATTGGTTAAGTTTCTTCCTTGTATTTTCATCTGAGAATGGGAGGGAAAGCCATGGCATTGTGTGGTGGTATTCCTCGAACGACTTCTCATCACGATCTACAGAAATGAAGACGATCTCAAAGTCCCCCTTCTCCAATAACTTTTTATAGATTTCAGTCAAGACGGGGGTGAAATATCTACACAGAGGGCACCAATGGGAAGAAAAGTACTGAGCTACATATTCTTCCTTGTATTTTCATCTGAGAATGGCAGGGCAAGTCATGGCATTGTGTGGTGGTATTCCTCGAATGATTTCTCATCACGATCTGCAGAAATGAAGACGATCTCAAAGTCCCCCTTCTCCAATAACTTTTTATAGATTTCAGTCAAGACGAGGGTGAAATATCTACACGGAGGGAACCAATGGGCAGAAAAGTACAGAGCTACATATTTCCCTTCTAGTTCTTTAACGCTCACCTGTTGATTACATTGGATTCAATTCATGAATGCAATTTTCGACCAGAATGAAAGAAACCACAATTGGAATATAAAAATAAAAATAAAAATCATACCTTCTGTCCATCGTTTCTGATCAAGAAATCACGTTGATCATTGCAAAGCAAAGAGCTCAAACTCTCGTAGGTTTCAGCCCCATGGATGACTGGTGTCTCCTGTTCAGTTAGCTCAACCATAGTAGGCCAACAACACACAATCTCTCGCTCTGTTTGGAATACACTTTCTCCGGTTCTTTGACTTTCTTGCACCCCGGACTTGTCGAACCCTATAACCTGTGAAGAGACAACCACCCTGAAGAGACTTTCTCTTGCTTCAAATTTGAGTATTTGTTCAGGAGCGATGTTCTCCTCTATCAACAATTTTTTTTTTTGGAAAAATCTTTTTTCAACTCCTTTATCATTTTTTGGGACTCCCACTACCTCTGCAATCAATTCGATCCCAAATCTCAGCAATTCCAGTAATGGGATGTCAAGGCATTATTAGACTCTGCATAGGAGTGGAAGGAGTTCTGGTCTTTGAAATACTCAAGCTCAGCGATAGGAAGATAGGCACGAATCTGACTGGATTACTAGATCGCTTGTTTGCGAGATGGCTGATACAGCAACTTTCCGATACAATAGGCAAAGAACCCTAGGAAAGGGGCAGAGCTGCTCGACCATATGGGAGAGGGAGTGAAAGCTCTGCATGAGTTAGTTGATCCCTTGCTTTTAGCAGAGGATGGTGCCCGTCGAAAGGTTTCTAAAAGGTATTAACGAACGAATGACGAGATAAAAAGTGGGGTTGTGCTTGTAAGTAAGATTTAAGAATGCTAAGGTTAATATTATAGACAGCAACCTCAATCTCATAGTTTATGAGAACTTGTGGCTAACTATGGATGGAATCTAACTTTGTAGGCAGGTAGGGAAGAAGGTAACAAGGACCAGGGAAAGAAGGAGAGTCACCAGCTTTCCCAACCTTAAGGCACAATGCTATCTTGACCGGCCACTGAAACACGATTGGGCCATCCCAGCACCAAGCGTTCTAGTCCTTAACGACTTACAAGCTAGGCAGAAGAAGAAGAAAAATAAAAGGAAAAGAAAGAAAGGGAGTTGTGGAAGGTGAGAGCCAAGTTAGAAAACGACTCCCACTACCTCTGCAATCAATTCGATCCCAAATATCAGCAATTCCAGTAATGGGATGTCAAGGCATTATTAGACTCTGCATAGGAGAGTGAAATTTGCATGTCCCTGGGCGCGTGGTAGATTGGATAGAGTTTTATGATGATAAATGCAAATATTGCACCGACATATGGTTTACCACTTCAGTTTGACCATTAGTCTATGGATGAAAGTAGTGGAAAATTCAAGGTTAGCTCCTAATGATTTTCATAAAGAATGCCCAAAATATCTCACAAAAGGTGAGTCGTGATTAGACATAATATTTTTAGGAAGAAAAATGGATAACCCAACAAATTAAAAGAATATACAGGCTAAGTAAATAGTAGAATTAGTTTTAGGACAACGAATAAACTTATCCATTTTATTTAGTCCATCAACAAACACAAAAATGCAATCCTGGAAATGAAAAGTGATAGGAAATATACTAAAAAGTTCCATGGAAAGTATTTCCAAAGTATGGGTATGAATGTTTTGGAGAAACTCAAACCATGATTCCTATTAGTTGGTTTTGAGTGACAACAAACTACACACCACCTCATAAAATGAAAAGCATTTGGTTTCTTGTGATTCCAATAGAAAAAATGATAAAGATGGTGAAGCGTCTTTTTCTTGCCAAAGTGGCCACCATAGAAGGAATATTATCCCTATTTCATTAAATAGGATAGGTGATCATGAGGTACAAATAAATTTTCAAAATTGTACAATAATCCTTCTTTGATATGAAAAATATTACAACATAACTATATTTTATGAGGCTAAATGCCATAGACTGTAGTAAATGTTCCCAAAATCAAAATCATTTGGATACTATGGATCCTACATATTAAATACCATATGTGAAGCGGTGACAACAATTAAGAAATGAAAGGAAGGCAGCTGGATCAAATAGTCAACCATCAAATTTGTGATTCCCTTCTTGTACTTGATAACCAAATGACATTGTTGCAAATAGAATGTGCTCTTCATATGCCGAGCTTCTTCAATTTTTTTGGGAATTTAAGAAATTTCAAGGTACATGATCAATATGCACAATTGTTTCTTTTCCCATGAGATAATGTCTCTATTATTTGATAGCTTCAATTAATCCATACAAAAATTTATCATAAATGGATTAGTTTCACTAGTACAAGTGATCAATTTTGCCACGGCAAAACGTGGAAATATCCACGGAAAAGCGTGGATATTGCCACGTCTAAGTGTTTTTTTTCTGTGGAAACAATTCCGTCGCAATAGAGACGACCCCTAATTTGTGTTGCAAGAGCGACAATGTTCTATATTTCGTTAGATGTCTAATCCGTCGCTATATCCACGCCTGGCCGTCTCTGTATCCACGCCTGGTCGTCGCTATATCCATGCTCTGTATAAGGTTTTTAAAAAAAAATGAAAACCCAGGAATAAGACATCACTATAGCCATGCCTTCTCGTCTCTGTATCCACGCCTTGACGTCTCTGTATCCACGCCTAGTCGTCGCTGTATCCATGCTTTGTATAAGTTTTTTTTTTTTAATGCAAACCCCAGGAATAGCAGTGTGTGAGATTTGACAATGACTTCCAACTCTTCAATAGTCTTTTCAAGTCCCTTATGGTTTGCTGTTCATATTTTCAGTTAGCTACGTGTTTGTAGATCTAACATATAAACCAACACTTTTGTGATTTTTTTGTAATTTACGGCTTTCTAGGATTTTAGGTTGTAGGTCTGCTTAGCATGAATTGAAAATTTAACATCGAAGATGCAGTATGAAAAGAACACCTTTAAACCTTTTGCATCAAATAATAACAATACAATACAGGGGATAAGGAAAGAAAAATACAGAAACAGAACAAATGAAAAGGAAAGTTGAACATAATAAATGATTGGATACCATTCTCACTAAAATTAAAAAATTCCCTAGAAGTTAAAACTGCAGAGAGGCGGAGCTCAATTTAAAAATTTGCACTACTTACCAGCCATTTGTCCCGAGCATATAACACAGTGTTCAACATATTCTCAAAGAGGAGAAAGTATCCCATCCATTCTGAAATTATGATATCGACGTTTTGGACAAGTAATTCTATTTCCTCAATTTTCCCCTTCAGAAAAGTAATGACTTAATCACAAGAAACCACAAATATAATGTCAACAAAGACTGTTAGGTGGTTTTGACGAAACTGATAGAAAAAAAAACGAAAATACTTCAGTCCTTACAATCACTGTAGCCGTTTGCTTTGACAATTTATTTTTCCATGTTAGCCATGTGAGAACATTCAACCTGTAGGAACCAAAACAATGCAATCAACGCATTAATTAGGAAACAAATATCAACTCTCTAGATTATCTTAAGCACCTAAATGAATAAGCATACACCTTGACTAACTTAGTATTCTGACAAAATACCACAAGACACCCTGCCATATGTTTTATGTGTTGAAAACTAATGAGAAGACAATGATTCTGCTCAAACCTCAAAGACACATAAAAAATCTTTAAGATGTAAAAGGAACAATGACCTACTGCATAGACATGTTTTGCCCCTCCTTTTGCACAAAAAAGGGATAATATCCCTATTCCAGCTACAACATCAAGTACAAATTTATCTTTGAAGAGGAAAGAATTTTGATAAATTACATTTTGGTATGTTTTAGTTCTAACAGTATCTTTCAGCATTTCCTGAAAACACAATTTCCCAAGATAAAACAACTCAGTCATGTTTTGGATTTGAATTTTGGGTTCTGATATCTGCTTCACCCAATTCAAATATACAACATAAAATTTATGGATTTGCAAAACAAGCATAATCTTCAAATTGCCAGTAATATATTTAGTATAACCAAGGTCCAAACCATAACATAATAGACTATTTGACTCTCACAAATCTGCAGCAAGGTAGATGGTGCCCGTAAATTCTTGTTTGCCACTGCAAAGTATGGTCCTATAAAATAGACAATACTTACATACAAACATTACCAAGGCCCCATAAAGTGACTTAAACTCCATGAATGAAGCCTTAAAGCCCCATCTACTGGCAACGGCTTTGATACTCTAAAAGTGGCATAATTATACACTTAAACTCTTGCTGGCCAATAAAAACAACTCTCCTTGCAAAGGAGATCTACATAAACCTCAACAGGTGTAAATCACACCCTAAAAGTTAAAAGCTTTTGTTAGTCATAAGTTTGAGATCCATGAAAGCAGACACCATATACACGCATGAAGACCTAGGTCCTACAAGACTACTACAATCATGACAAATACACCGTACTACAGACCCCACCACAAAAAAAACAGAATATGGCAATATGCAGAAACTACAGAGCTCACAATGCCCACAAAGTTATACCATGCAAGCAGTACATATACCCCAATGGGTAATACTGTAAACTAATACTGTCTTCAAGGAAAGACTAAATAGGACCTGACTGTAAATGGCAATGGCGAATGAAATGTCCTCAGGTATTTCTGGCAAATAGTAAGTAGACCTATTGAGGGCATAGAGAAACTCATACAGCTGAATCTTTGACTATTAATACCAGCATAGATCCATCTTAAACCCCATAACCTTTTTGACAATGCAAAAACTTGAGGAAAAGTTTGCAACTTTGCACCTCAAGGGATTTGATCCTTTCTAGCATTTGATAGATCTGGGGTTAAGATGAATCCACCCTAGTTTTTAAATGTATGAGAGAGTCATTTTATTATTAATAGTAGAATTTTATTTATTTAGGAAACATGATCACACATACATGGGATACATCGATAGAAAAAGCATGTTTGCCCCAAAACAACATAGCAGGTGTAATGGCAACTAGAAACAAGAATTCATGGAAGCACTAAAGGCCCTAGTAAGACAGCCATGTAGCAATCAAGCATAAGGAACTGAAGATCATGGATTATATTCCACACATGCCACAAATACTACAAGGGTTGGGCTAACTAGAATCTAGAAACACAAAAAGTAGTATATACACCAACATAGACGGACTATAACCCACATTGAGAAACAATGCACAGGTTTAATTTTAGAGGTTGCACATTTTTTTCTTTTGAACTGGAAAAGCTCAGGGCTCAAAAATAACTCCATACTTCTTTGGAACCCACATTCTCACCATGGCTTGGGAGGTCCTCACCAAGGACCTATTGCTACAAGCAATCTGCAACAAGTAACCTGACAATCGAAATAATTTCAAATGTGGACTGTATACACACACCTATATATACATGTCGTATGTATGCATGAATCGCCAAAGCTTACTTAATGAACAAGATATATGTTTATACGTATACTTTACTGAAATAAAAATTCCAAAAATACAAGTATGCCAAACCACAGATTCTGCAATACTCACTTCGTGTATCCTTACAAAACAAACAACAACCACCAACAACAAAAATTATTAGAATTCATGCAAGCTGAATTTATGGTTTGGTCTCTATATCCACGCTTGGTCGTCGCTGTATCCACGCTTTGTATAAGTTTTATTTTTTTTTAAATGCAAACCCCAGGAATAGCAGTGTGTGAGATTTGACAATGACTTCCAACTCTTCAATAGTCTTGTCAAGTCCCTTTTGAAACAAGTCATCAGGGCTAACCTATCCCAGAGCTTGCAATGACTCACTGAACCTCAGCAAAAACCAAAATATAAAAGCCACAAGGGTTAGCTCAATCAAGCAATGCATCCAACCAAGGCATGCTTCCAACAGGGACGCTATTGTGGCTGGCATTTGAGCTTCCCTCCATCCCGATAGTCCAGGTAAGTGGAGGGTAATCTAACAATGTTTTCCTTGGAAAAATCAATGAACTATATAAATAACATATTTTGGCTTCCATAAAATCATTGACTGTGATCATTGCCTACAGACAGCAATTAGATGAATGAAGATAGCAATTGTAGGAAATGTGTGGCCTCACATACAGAAAGCCAAAGTTAAATGTGCAAATCAAGCATCTTAGACTTACTACAATGCAAAGAAAGATCACCTGATCAATATGACCATACTAATGAAAACATGAATTGTGTATCAAATTTATGCAAAAGATTTGACAATCATATCCCATGACTATCTACAGCCAAAATAGAAGTTAAAACTTCACTTAAAGAAGAATCTTCTTTGTTCATCATCACATCGCAGCAGATACAAAAATATATAAAACAAGATAGATTTACGCAAAATATACATGTAGATCACCTTTTATTTTTCTCTGTTGTTGTTTTTGTTTGTCTCACAGTGGATCTTCCTCTTACTGTAGAATTCCTCCCTAAATGATTCTGCCTCATCCATAATTTGTTGCAACCTCTCCTTCTCACTTCTCTCCTTTTCTTCAAGTCAGATTGCATTTTGACTGCATGCCAAAAAAAATTCCACAAATATGAGAGTATAGATTCAAAAGAAAATTTGTTTCAATTCAACATGTTACTAAAAACAGACTATGATAAAGAGAACCTATGAAATCTAATCAATTCTGATGGAATCCTATTTGTAAGTTCTAAAAAGAATTAATGAGCTTTTCTCAAATTAACCCATGCTTATTTGATTAACTAGAGGACAGTTATTACAGCCAAAGAAAAACATGCAAGTGTGGTTATGTACTAAGAAAAATAAGTTGTAATAAATCCCAAAGGCCACCATGAACTTCCCTTGGATATTACCCTAAAAGCATGCTTGAAAATGATGTATAGCAGCTAAGTCAACTTCCAATGACCCTAAAATGAACAAAATTTCATTTACTAACTGTTACACTATGTTATCTATCATCAAGACAAATGGCTTTTCATTCTTCAAATGCATTTGAAAAAATCAAAATGGCAGAGAATATTTTTTCTACCCTCAGCAATGTAAGTTGTCCTCCAGTGGAACTTAACAGCACACAATTGGTTTGCTGGTCTTTGCTAATTACCCCTTTATTGGGTATATAACATGCCACCCCTACTCAAAATGCTTTATCCAGAATGCATGGCTGAAATGACCATTAGTGGCAATGATCTTTCCTGGATGTGCCAAGAGGATTTGGACACAAGGACACACTGGGGAGCAAGTAAATGCAGATCTTATTATCTTGATATCTAAAGGAACATGAAAGGAAACTGAGTGGTCAGCAGCTTATAACTTTGCTTAATGTGGCTACTTCAATCAAGCATATAGCTGCCCAAAGTGTTCGACCTGAGCAAACAGGGTTTCTCAAAGGCCATTTCATCCTCGATAATTTTATTACTCCTAGGCAAGTCTTGACTGGGCAAAGGAATCCTAGTCAAAAGGTCATTATCTAAGGTTGATTTTCGCAAGGCATAAAACAAAATTTAGTGGGATTCCATCATCAATATGCTCTAATGGTTGGATTCTTGAAGTTTTCTTTACTGAAGCAGTCAACCATTTCTTCAAATTCCTCTACTAGTTTGTGTCAATGGACAGCTATCAGCAACATCTCTGCTTCATCATTCCCATCAAATGGGAGTTATCATCATCCAAGATCACTTGACTGCTCCAAAACAATTCATTGACTGAAGTCTTCTTCATCGCAGTTGTGTTTGACTGAGGAAAATTTGTGGCTAGGTTTTTATTCTTTATCTCTTCCCTAGTGTGGCAGCTCCAAGCCTGCTAGGCTTCTTCCTTCACAGCACATAGCAGCTCACGGTGGAGGGTAGTCTCAGTGGTGAGGAACAGTAGCATCAGAGCTGCTACAGCTCACGGTCAAGGCTTGTTATAGCAGCAGCAGCTTTCGGTGGTTAGAGCAGAGCTCATGGTGGGGGCTATCTACAGCAGTAGCAGCTCACGGTGGTGGGACTAGAGCTCACCGTGTGGAGTCTGAGGTAGCAGCAACAGGCTGCCAAGGTAGAAGCAGCCCACGAAGGCAGCAGCAGGCTGCCAGTAGCCTTCACTAAGGTGGAAGCAGGTACAGGGAGGTGCAGTCCACATGGCAACAACAATTTGGTCTTAAAGGAGGAATATCCTTTCCATGTATCTTCAACGCCCAACCCATTAGCCTTCATTATCCTATATGGTCCATCTCTTATTTAGACATGCTGCGATTGGCAGATTTGGTCATATTTTTGGATATAGCTCTTTACTATTTAGTCATGTAATACATAAAAGGTTTGCCATAACACCATTTCCAATCCTTCCAAGCTGGTCCCTGGCCATCCAAATTTCCCTTGAACAGAATCAAATCAGAAATAACCTTGCAAAGTTCTAGAAAAGTTTGCTTGTCTGCCTAGAAAAGCTTGCTTGTCTGTTGTTGGCAATCTTTATGTAAGATTGGTTTCTCTTTAATTCAACCACTGTCTCATCTCCTTATCCCACAATTCTCCCCAAGGGTGGAAACTGCTCTTGGCTAACCTCTTTCATAATAAAAAAAGGAATTAAACCAATCCAACCCATCTTACAGAAGGTTGTTCAGTTGTCTTGCATAAATACTCAAAACCATTCTATTTTACATATCGACATTTTTTGTCATAACTAAATGCGCTATTTTGGATGTGAACTCATTATTTTGTTGAGTAATAGGAAAAGTCATGATCCTAGGCTAGGCCCTTTGGATATTAATTGTTTCATTGTACAAGGTCACTTGTGTTAAATAAGGCCTGATTAGAGTAACAGTGAACGGTCACTTGCATCAAAAGTTTGTACATTCACCACTAGTGGAAGCAACTTTATGGAACAACATTGGTACTTCTGCTACACTTGCAATCTGATTGTTTCTAAAGGGTGCTGTTCTATTTGTACCAGGGTGTGCCACAGGGGTAACAGAGTTGTTTACTCTCGTTTAAGCCGTTTCTTTTGTGATTGTGGAGCACGAGGGGTAAGAGGGACAAGATGCCTCTGCTTTCTGAGCTTTCTGGAAAAGGGAATAATGTTTCAATAATGTATACATCTCTCTACAGAGTCAAACTTTAAATTTAAAAAAGTAACACTTCATCTGGCTAATACAAGGATACTCAAATACCATCTTGTCACTTCCAGAATCAAAGCTTCAATGATAAAAGGTTAACCACAATAATTACCTGAAAAAGAGGAATAGAAGCATTTGTCCTTTTAGCTTGGGGATTCTTCATATAATGGGACTCATCAGCAATGAAAATCTATAGAAAATATAACAAAGCAGAAACCAAAGGAGTTACATATGTATATCACATTTGCAATGCATAAAGAGAATTGGCATATGCATAATCCAACTAAGTTTTACATGCTGCTAGCTTAAAACACTTCAAAATTATTATTCTGCATAAGAAATATTTCGATCTCAGTAATTGAACATCATCAAATGTTAAATCTTACTTAATGGTTCATAAGTTATAACTAATGTAATCTATAATAATAAAAGGTTTGACTTCTTTAGAAATAAAATAGGGTTTTACATAAACATGTTGCAACCAAAACATGAACTAGAAAGAACAATCTTGGAGGAATTTGAGTTTATGGGTACACTGTTAAAAAGTGAATACAAAAATACACAGGGATATGTGAACTATTATAAATTGAGTCATTCAATACAACAAATGAAATCCCCTTATATTTCATTCATAGAGTGGTTGTACGACCTATTTTACCAGCAATCGTAAATACCACAGCCTCGAACCAATGAAATGTAACTGTACAGGAAGACATCATACCAACATGTAGATGGTACTACAGCTAAGAAAATGATGTGTTACAATCTCTTACCTCTCTAAAATTCTAAATAAGGGGGAGGTGACCACTTGAAAGTTTACATGAAGATATAAGATATGCTAATATTTATATACTCGATAATAGCATATCTCAAATTGTTACAAATTAGTTCCTCCTAAGACATTATATTAGAAGATAAAATACTAATTAGAATAGATAGCAATAGTAAATAATAAATATCACATCCATGAACAAATCAAAATGATAATACCAAAACAAAATAGAAAATCAGATATAATAAAATCCATATACCCAACTACTCCAACTACTTTATACTTGAAATGAAGCAACTACACGAAAACACTGACCAATATTCTTGTACAATTCCCCTTGGACAAATCATCAAGAAGATTGAATTTGAGTCTTTCCCCAATTATTTCGACATTTTACACTCCAATCATAACTAGAGAGATTCACCTCAATACACACCAAGACAGTCATTTTAAAGGCACAACAGAGAGATTCACCTCAATACAGACCAAGACAGTCATTTAAAGGCACAACAGAACACAGGAACTAAGATGGAGAGTATTCCCGTATGTGTATAGATAGAAAGATACATGGATGGATGGGTATAAATGTTATGTATGTATAAGCTACAGTAAAACATAAGCATCCAACCAAATATGACTACTTGTAGAAAGTTAATACATTCATGAAAAGAAATTTGCAACTATAGATGAAGGAGGAAACACTGGGCACTACATATGCATTGAAGACACAAAGATCATCTCAAAGATATACCACTATGGAGAAAGGAAGATATGGGAGGCTATAGAGACTGAACTGAATCATAATAATATTGACAGAGATGAGGGATGGAAAACTAGAGAAGCTTGAAAGCTTATAAAAACATGAAATATAATAAATGATAATTGAATCCAACAATGAGAATTAAGGTCAGCCTATAGGGTTTGATTATTACATGTTGGATTTATTATTAATATGAGGACTAAACAACATTATATTCTGAGCCTATTTGACTCCTGAAGATGGTCCCGTCTTTGGGATTGAAACGTCAAGAATTTTCTTAACATCTTAAAGCAGTTTTCCTTCTTTCTTTCCAAATATTGGATGCATATAATGAAAAACCTAAAGGAAACCTCTTGTTGAACTATCATATTATGTGGAAAAAAGAGCACATAGCAAATTAGATGGTGCAGTTACCTTAAAATCACTGTTGACCAATATCTCTTGTATCTTGGTTACAAGCTCATATGATATTATGTTGAAAACACCATCAAGCTGAATAGTCTGTTTACGAGATGTCTGTACAATATTGAAGTTCCCAATTTTTTATCCTGACCACTGTGACATCACAACCTGGACATCAATGTGCCCTGTTAAATCAAGATAATATAAGACCAAATCCAGAGAAAATACTAAAAGACACGCAGAAAAATAATGAGCGGTTCAAATCTTCAATGATCACATGTTCTAAACATTAAAACTGATTATGAACAAAAATACAGACACATTTGAACAATCGCACCAATTTTTTGTGTTATATCAATAAAATATTAAAAAATTATAATGATATTCCTAATGATCTCAAACATGCAAATAAATGCTAGCCCAAACTCAATTTGTCTATTCTGAAATGAAAGTTGATCCATAAATAATTTAATAAACCTTCATCTTTTTGGATCCAACTCTTAGTACACCACGTTACATATATAAGCATGCTTTAACCTTTGTTTTCACAAAGCATGCTTTAACCTGTTACATGAACTTGTTATGAGGCATTACTTATCCATCGAACTTGAAGAACACCTAGTAAATCAAGTTCTGAAGGCAGAGAATATTTTTTCTACCCTCAGCAATGTAAGTTGTCCTCCAGTGGAACTTAACAGCACACAATTGGTTTGCTGGTCTTTGCTAATTTCAAGACTGACGTTGATTCTTCGGCACATGATTCTCCACTCTACAACCTTCCCATCCTAGTTGATGTTCAATATAAGAAATAAGTTAATACAGATTACACAAGGAGGAACTTTTCAGCTTCCCACAGGAACAGGCTATTTAGAATCATGGGTATATCATGTGGTACAAAGTGTTATAAATGTGAATGAGGGAATCACAGAAGAGCATGGAATGACTGATCTCTTTCAGCAACTGATTGACATTAGTGGGGTTCATAACTGGGGTATTGTAGAACACAAAGTTCTTCAAGAGAGGACACATTTTGGATAGAGCAGACATCTAAAGATACTTCATTACTCACACTTTGTGAGTAGTTAGTTTTTTGTGTATTGAAGGATGGGAAATCAAGCGTTTTGCTGAAAATATTGACATCCCTTTCGAGCATGCATGTCGGGGCACTGCGAAAAGTTGTGCTTTTTGTTCTTGATGGAAAAGAATGCGAAGATGATGCACTGTTTTCACTAAATTTGCTGCTTCAAGCAGGTTATGACAAGTCAAAACAGGTTACAACATTATGTTTTTATTTTGAGTTGGCCAATTAAGGAAAGATATAAACCTTGAATGAGTTGGTGGTGCAATGATTATGATCTTCTACAAGGGCCCTGTAGTCCTTGCAAAGCCTAATGGGCATATACTCAGCACATGGATGTTCAGGGACATAATGGTGTTTGTGGGCTGTTTATTTCTATCTGGCTGGGTTACTTTTCAGGTGTTTATCCCTCCCTTGAACATATGTACATAGATAGATAGAAAAACCACCACAGAGGAGAGTGAAAATATAACATATTATCATTGACAGATTTTATATTGTTTTGATTATAGGCTCCAGTGCTGAGTAAATATCCAGCTCAACTCTCATTAACAGCAATCATGTGATTCCAAGGAACAGTGCTGTCATTTTTTGTGGCTTTAATCTTTGGGCCAAAGGCCTCTTCTTGGAGGTTAAAGTGGGACATTGGGCTTCTCAGCATTCTCTTCTCTGTGAGAGTCTAGTCATTGTAGTTATTGCTTAAACATATTTTCCAGTTCCATTTGTTGAAATCTTGATAAATGCCAAGTTTTAAATCGTGTTCACTCTGGTATAGGGATTATGTACCAGTTTTGGATACTTTGTATAGATCTATTGTATCTGTATAAAGGGACCAATCTTTGTTGCATTGTTTCACCCCACAACAACAATAATGATTGCAATCTTGGAACATGCCATCCTTCACATAAAATTTTATCTCGGAAGGTCAGCAGGCATATCTTTCCCTTTTATATTTATCATTTGAAGTTGGATGTCGTTTCACAGTTTGTTAACAACTTTGCTTCATCTGCAGTTTATTGGGATCAATTTTTATCATCATAGGTCTTTTTACCGTACTGTGGGGCAAAGCAAAAGAAAACAACCTAGACAAAGAGGGATCCATCAACAGGAGCGATATTAAGCAATCCTTATTACAAGATGAAACCTCTCATAGACCCTAGGGTGTCTAATATGGGAGCAAATTTCCCTTCACAAGATGGAATCAACTCTTTCCATACAGAAAGTCATGGTTTTGATGGATATAATTCATGTTGAGTAACTCAAAATTAGACAGATACCCTGTGGAAGCATTGTTCCAATGGAGACACAACTTGGATTTTGATGCAGGGTCTCCTTCTTCCTGTAGTTTGTGTAAACGATTTAAACTCTGTGTTCTAATTTCTAACTAGACTGGGCTTCAATCATGAACGGATATCTAAATGCATATCATCAGCAATTTTATTCCTTCATCCAGAACTGAATATTCATGGCTATACTAGCAACCACAAGATTAAATACTTCATCTCTACACTATTAACCAACAAACCTCCAACGATTTGGTAAAAATAATGGCAAGAACAGATCCGTGTTAACAATGATTAAGGCATTCAACTTACAGATCGCATAGTTTATCCTCCACAAGGGTTGGTGAACGATTTAATTTGCAGATGAAATCAAAATGCTCAGACAGATTCAATGCCAGGGTTCCCCAATGCATGTCGACTCCACACGTTCTCTCAATCGCTCAACACCAAGTTAGATTGAGACATTTGCCATGCATTTCACTAGCATCAACATATGTCAAGCAGCCGTTTCTTCAATGTTGAGTTTGTTCAAAATGCAACCAGTTAGGGTAATGAACATGTCAAGTCAATATTCAACAGAAAATTAACTAGAAACAGAGCAATACAATTTGTGAATGCAGGTTTTCATAGTGGTTCTTCATTGAGATGTATGTTTCTGAATTTCTCTATGTTGTGGATTAGCATACCAAATTTGTGAATGCAAGTTTTCACAGTGGTTCAATATTGAGATGTTTGTTTTTGGATTTCATTGTATTGTGGGTATCCCAAAACCCTAAATGACCTCAATCTCCAAAAAAGAAAAAAATGTGCGGTGCTCTGGTGTGCTAATAATCAAGCAGTCCTATAATCGCTTGCCTGTGATGGTCTAGAAGACAAAGGATGACACTACTAGTGTAAACCATGCAAGCACTGAACATTTTCTGTGAATGAATGTGCCTATCCCCATTCCCGTGCCACAGCAGAAAGTGCAAAACAAATTCAGAATATCAACACCACAGGGGCAGATGATGGTTCAATTGGGAAGCCATTTTCACATAAACAGAACAAACTGAGGAACTGAGAACCAATCTTGACATCGTAGAACTTGATGTAGAAGCATGACTTGGGTACATTGACTTTTCTCTCCAGTGTGGCTGCAATGGCTGCGCTAAGCTTGTTGGTATCGAACCCCAACCCTCCAATGGACACCAATTCCCCATACGCTACCGGTTCCTGAGTACCCCCAAATGAAATCGCTACGGACCCTTTTAGTTGCACCATCACATACTGCCAAAACATAATGTTAAATACATTAAACCCCCAATTAGCAATATTGACAAAAGGAGGGCTTGTATTTGGTATCCATCCATTATTTGTAGGTGTGACCATATGATTTAATTAAGAAATGATTGGACGTGGTTGCAATTTGTGTGGGGAAGGAAAAAGGGTAGCCTACACATTATGATCCCCTAAATATAAATTTCTAATTTGTATCAATTGTGCAAAATCATCAAAATATTTCTCGGTACTAGTGTATTCTAATTGTTTGTTTATACTTCCTCCATTCATATGGTTATTTTGTAGATTTGAGTATGTTTAGCATTGTAGTTTCTTTCTCTTTCCCTTATCTAAATCATCCTCGGTAGGATTTCTTGGTTTTCCTAGGTAATAAATCATTTGGTATTTTTTTGAGGTTCTTTGAAACATATGGCTATTGGTGCTTATATGGCATTTACATTTTTTATGCTTAAGCAGAATTGGATATTTGGAGAGAAGTACCATGGTTGTTTCAATTGATTTACAAAACCACTACAATCAATGGTAAGAGATCTATTTGTGTTCAACTACAATGTTATCCTTCATTTTTCATTTCTACTAGATGAATGCACTATGGAATACACTTAATGTGGTTTCATTTTATATCTTCTCCAATTGTCGAATTCTCCCCTTCAAGAACTTGTTGGATGGTTTTTGGTCTATTAACAAAGAATGCTTCTTTGGTGTCTTTTGGAAGTTGATTTAATGGTAATATCTAGTTGATTAGATGTTGGAGATATAAGAGTATACATTTTCTGATGTATGGTAGGCTACACTCAACATTTTGATGACCAAGGAAAGCTTGATATTTTCCTAGATTTGGTGTAGTAAGAACTCATGTTTTGTTTCATCACTTTGTATATCAGGTTAATATTTTGTCTATATTATATTTGAAATATTTGCAGTTCATAGTTTTAGAAACAAAATTTTGTGCACAATGGCATCTACTTTCTTAAACATAAAAACATAGAGATTCTTGGAATTGTAGCAATATTTTCCAAATTCTATTGTTCAAATCAACCTCTAAAAGTTAATTTAAAGTTTTTTCCTAGCCCCTCTTGTCTTCCCCGTGATTATGAGCATTAGAGATTTAAATGCCATTCTTCTGTACTTGGTTGGATTTGGAAATGTCGCTAATTTGATGCACAATGGATCCAAATTGTACTAGTTTTAGTTAGTAAACATTTTCTTAATGTGATCCTCATATTTTCTAAAATTTTTGCTCATTTCATCTTTGCAGGACTAGTCTATGGGCTGAGTTCGAACTCAAGCAAATCTAAATAAGTGTAATGAAGTTTGACAGGGGTATGAAACTTATGGTTTTGTTGCATTTCAAGATCCACCAATGTATGGTTAAATGGCATACTTTGTTTTTGGATTGATGGAATCTAAGGTATTCTCTATTAATCCATTTAAGGTGGTCCCATAGAATCCCATATTGACAATGAATCATTGTAGGGTGGCACCTCATGAGAGTGTTCGTAAAATCAAGTGGCTCTTTCTAAATGAAACTAAACCTAAATAAATTAAGAGTTGCATAGAGAACACTCTAATATTATAACCACACTTGGAGATGTTCAATCAATGGAACATGATGCAACAGAAGAATGGGCACTGACTTCGAATTGTTTTTAGAAGGGATTCAACTATTGGAACAAGGTTAGAAAAAAAGATATCCTTTATGCTAGACACATATATTAATATTTAGATACGGTCTCATCGCTATAGAGATGGTCAGGCATGGAAACAACGACGTCCAAGAGTTTAGGCGTGGATACAGAGATGTCTAAGAGTCCAGGCGTGGATACAGCGATGGCTAGGCGTGGATACAGCGATGCCTCGTTCCTGTTACATCGGATTTTACACCAAAAAGTAAGAAACGTGGAAAACCTTCGTGGAAAAATCCGTGCTTTTGTACTAGTGTT
>LPNX010823881.1:33125-80801 GCA_001517045.1 Pseudotsuga menziesii | reverse complement strand
TTCTCTGTCCTAAACTTGGATGTGTCTCGAAGTTCACAAACCCGGATTGATTTTAAATTCAAGTTCTGATTAACACTGATAGATCAGAGCCCAACAATGTTCATAAGATTTGGTCTTCCAAGAGTGAAAGGAAATAGAGGGAGATGGGTGTCACCCTGCGCCCTTCCACCCCTAGCCCACCCAAATTTGTTAGTTCCATAATATCCAGAAGCATCCTTAAAGCCGCCTTAGATAAAGAATCTACATCATAATTGTTTTCCTTAGGGACATGTGATCCTCTGATGTGTTGCTGACTGGTAGAGGGAGTGCACTGACGAGGTCTGGGGGATCTCATCCATCTCATGGCAGCGGATATGGTATGGCCATGTCGATAAAATATTGTGGGACAAGGGAAGGTCCCATGGGTCTGCATTGATTTGGAGTCCAGGGTTGCACTAGTGTTGGTCTATCTCTTAGTAGCCCTCACTAATACATATGAGAAAATTTGCGAGGGTTTTTTGTTGTTATTTCCACGTTTAGTCGTCTCAATTGTGACAATAACGGTCACGATGTTTTGTGGCACTTATTTCGTTGCTATAATGCCAAAATTTATAAGCTGTCGATATAGAGATGAAAACTAGCCTTGAAATTGATTTTTTTAATTCACTTTCTATGTTTCATCACTCTATCGTCAAACTTATCGTCCCTATAACAACGAAAGTATGGCAAAAAACTACCAGCAAAATTTTGGTTCCACAAAAAACTATGGAACAGTTTCAATGAATGTTTTTCTCTCTATCGACAAATTCTGGAATTTGAACATAAATTTCTTCCACGCAAAACTGTGGAAAACCAATCTCTATCAACGAAATCTGCAAGTTGAGCGGTAATTTTTCCACAAAACTGTGTTGCTATAGAGACGGTATTCATGGAAAGCCACCTAGGGTTTTGATGGTTTTGTAATACCCGCGATGAAAGTTTGGTGATATTGCGACAAAGCCTGGGGGTTTAAAAAAATAAAAAAAACTGTGGAAAGGCACATTCCTTTCCACGGTTTTGGATCTTCAATAAGTGCTTGTGATTGATGTGCAATCTCGTGGACCTTTTAATTCTATTTTAGACTAGATTTAATTAGCACTACAGAGCATATTTCCAGAAGGTAATTCCGAGCCACAAACTGGGGCAAACCTACCATGCGATTTGATGTTTTAGGGATGAGTTTAATACATCTAAATGACATAAATTTTTAGATCTTATAAAACAAGAAATGAAAGATGAATTAAGATTTAAAATGGCATAAAAGTTGTGATTAGTGCCTAACAAATCCAATTTAGGTAGATGGGGTCAATTGATGATCTCATGGAGGCTTTAGTGATTAAAGAGTAGATAGGGTTGAATGGTTCAAACCCAATCTGCTCCTTAATAACTAGATCCACTTCAGAAATATTCAATAGGAAAATCCTAATCTAGACATTAGATATTTGTCAAACAAGATCCACGAGGTGGAAATGTCACCGCAATGCCTAAAAATTATTACTACAAGACAAATGCTATAGAATGGCAATATACCTCTGTTTCAACCCCAACAAAGCTTCCCATGCCAAACCAAGAAATCTATCATAATACACTTGTAATATAACTACAAATGGTAGCTTCAGAGATGGAGGATAAAGGATAATTTCTCTTACTAGGTTTTAAAACTTGAGACTCCTATTCCCCATGAGAAGGTTGGAAGAAGCTTGGACGATAGGAAAAGAACCTCCATTTCCACCCAAAAAACGCTTCTCGTGCAATATTTTGGTTTGGTAGAAACTAAACGTGAACAAAAAAATTCCAAGCTTTTGGTAGAAAATGAAAAATAAAACACAATTTTGAATAGTAATTTAAAGAAATGATGAAGAAATGGAGCCAAAAGATGAAAACAAATAGTTTCGATAGAGGAAAGTGATTAAAAAATAGAGGTGGGCAATGCACAGAGAGAACATAAGAGTTCTAAAAGCAGGGAATGGTACAACAAGAACACAACAAAGACAATTAAGTCTAATATTCTTATGTTTCTATACAAACATTGGATAGGAAGCATGATGAAGAGGCTAGAAATGAAAATAGGAAAGTTATATTATATGACAGGTACAAGAAAGTCATATAAAATATTAATGCCTAGGGAGAATGTAGGCAATGTAAGAACCCTTACCTTATCAATCACCTTTCGCTAGGTCCATTGGCCCATACCGCTTGCAAAGAGTTGTCTTAATAAACGAAAAACCACTATGTTGGCTGGCAATTAAATTTATAAATTAAATAAATAATCCATTCCTAGACCTATACACAAGTGGTCATTTTGCTAGGCATGGAAAATATCAAAGTACTCTATGAAATAAAAAATGGGCATATAATTAAATCAGCTAATGTTGTCTAGAAAGTGTGTTCTTGGGGTAATTCCACCAAGAGATGTGGTTCTGGAGTCACATTCCACATGTCCTGCGAAGGAAATCAACAATCAATCTATCCACCACACATTTTCCACCAGAATATCAACTCGCATTTAATTAATGCTATATTACAATACCATTGCCTCACTGATGTGGAAACTTGTGTTTGTATTCGACAAGATTTCTTTAACCATTGTATTAAAATGAAAACAACACACAAATTTTAAAGTTTAAGACAGAAATATATTAAATACACATATAAATAGGTTTTTACTGGAAATGTGTGGACATTGTTAATACCACCATCCTGTCAAACAATATAAAACAAAAAATAGAGGAAAGAGTCATGTTGTCTTACTATATGAATAAAATATCACTAAATACTTTAGATAAATCTTTTTTATCTATGAAATGTTAACTTTCCAATAAATAATAGTCCGCATGGGTGTGGGTCATTGGCGGTTCAATTGTTATGAAGTCACCTATTGTAAATTGGAGGTCACGAGATCGGATCCCACCACAGTTGACCTATGTCCCATGTCTTGCTGTGAGTGTGGGGAACCTAGGGGCATAGTGGTAGTGGGAATGGATCCCCGGACCCCATGTCATGCGAGTACCATCCCAGCTCCAATTGTCGATTCCCCTAATTACTAAAAAAAAAAAACTTTCGAGTAAATAATATTTAGATATGGAAATATTTGTTCTAACAGAATGCACTTTGAGGATCTCATGGAATGCTTTTGTAGCGCAGATATAAATACATTTTTGTTGACTTATAAAACAAACTAAAGAAATAGTTTAGGGGAGGAATTTCAGGGATGAACTTGCAGAGCTACGAGCATGGGCTTGTTGTGAGAATCATTGCATATGATGTTTCCATTGTTATTCATTCTCCCATTGCATCTTCCACATAGACGTGGGGACCCCAGTGGATCTTTCTTAACCCCTTTTCTATTATTTATTTCTCAGCTTTTCTCCTAACAGTCCTTACAAAATCAGCGACCGACATCTTTTCAATGACATCCTCCAACTACAGAGTTAAATTCAAACCATTAAGAAGAAAAACCCTGAACATGAATTTGTTCCCCTCAGGTTTAGGCTTGGGTTTCTTCTTAGGAAGCTCTCCAAGGTAGCCCTCATTGCTGCTTATTTTCCTTATGGTAGAAGATTCTTCCATCTTGGACACAAGAAACGGAAAATTGCAGAGGGAATATTGTTCTTCTATCGCAACGATTGCCTACAGTTAGAATTTGCAAGAATTGATGCATGAGACCCACTTTCATTAGTTTATACAAAGAATGATATGGATGGGGTCGATGTCTCACTAATTACTCAAAGCAATTATGCATGTACAACTCAAGACAAGCTTTGGCGTTCCACAATTACTACAAAGCTCTGCTCAGTAGCCTCAAAGCCACTATGAGAAAAAAAAAACAGTTCTCTATAGAACATTCGAGCTTCAAACTCCAAAAAATTTCCATTATCAAAGAAAAAGTAACAATTGTACTCAGGGTTTAATTGAATTGTAGTACATCCAGCTAAGACCTATGACGTCTGATACACCGCCAACGCTGGAGGATCCGATATCAAAACCTACGTCACTGAAATATAGCCCAATCAACAATCAAATAAATAATATTAAAATAATTATATTTAATATAAAATTTTAGGGGAGGAAGTTCAGGGATGAACCTGCAGAGCTAGGAGCATGGGATTATTGTGAGAATCATTACATATGATGTTTCCAGCTTTATTCATTCTCCAATTTCATCTTCCACATAGATTTGGGGACCCCAATGGATCTTTCTTGACCCCTTTTCTATTATTTATTTCTCATCTTTTCTCCTAACAGTCCTTACAAACTCAGCGACCGACATCTTTTCAACGACATCCTCCAACTATAGAGTTAAATTGAAACCATTAAGAAGAAAAACCATGAACATGAATTTGTTCCCCTCAGGTTCAGGCTTGGGTTTCTTCTTAGGAAGCACTCCAAGGTAGCCCTCATTGCTGCTTCTTTTCCTCCTGGTAGAAGATTCTTCCATCTTGGATACAAGAAACGACAAACTGTAGAGGGAATATTGTGTTCTTATATCTCAACGCTTGCCTATGCTTAGAATTCACAAGAATTGGTGCATGCAATGGGATTTAGTTAGTTTATATAAATAATGCTATGGTTGGGGTCGATGTCTCACTAATTACTCAAAGAAACTACGCATGTACAACTCAAGACAAGCTCTGGCGTTCCATAGTCGCTACAAAGCTCCGCTTAGTAGCCTTAAAACCACTCTGAGCAAACAAAAATAGTTTTCTATAGAACATTCAGGATCCAAACACCAAAAAGTTTCCATTATTAAAGAAAAACTAACTACCGTTATCAAGGTTTAATTGAATTGCAGTACATCCAGCTGACACCTATGACGTTTGATACGTCGCCAACACTGGAGGAGCCGATATCAAAACCTACGTCACTGAAATATAACCCAATCAACAATCAAATAAATAATTGAAGATGATATCCATTGACCAAGAATCAAGTATCAAAGACATCCAATCAACCATCCATAAGTATCAAATAAGAGTACTAAACAATAGTATAAGAATTCTCTTCACAACTTCTGCTTGTTTTTTACCACAATTAGATCTTTCGGTTGGTTGTTATGAAGTCATTTATATTAGTAGGCCACTGCATTTGAGATGTATGAATTTGTAGGAATATCTGTGTATGCTAACCTCTTATGGTTTAGTTGATAGAAGAGGAGGAAGTGGAGCTTGTGGAAACTGAAAGAAATAAGGATGGTGGAAACACACCCGATCCTTCTACAGATGCAACTATCAATAATGTTGTAAATGGTCATGCTTCCCATACTGGATTTACATCTCCTGCAGTTGATCACTCACAAGCAGAACTCACTAAGGTTGGTTTCTCTCTCAACATATTTTTTGTTTGACTATAAGATTCCTTGGTCTGTCCTTTCTTGGTAATATCTATCTTCTTCCAATTATTGCACATTGCCCTTTACAATGAGTATTCCCTTGGTTCCAGTTTGACATTTAATATTAGCTTTGAAAAAGGGTTTATTGAATTCTAGTCTAGTAATGGCTAGGGAAGTTCACAGTAGTGCCACAAATTTAATTGCAATGAAGTTAAATCAATTCCATTTATGGTTCTGGACCTAAGTTACATGATATGGGGAAACAAGTTTCCATTGGACTTGTCTTTATGGCTGGTAGTGGTAACTGGTAACACATTTCTAGTCTCTACCACACATTTATGTACCAAAATGTTCATGGCATGACACCTATTCTGGTCTTTCTGGCAACTTAGCCATGGACTCTAGTGCCATGGAAAATTCATTTGGTTGCAGGGAACCTTCTTTCTATTTAATTACAAGGACAAACAACTATATCTTCTACACAATTGAATTAGTGATCGTTTCCTTTCAATCAATCACTTCTATGAATGAAGAAGACATACTAAGTTGATTTAGTGCTTATAGATGCAAATGTAAATGATATCAAGTCAATGAATTTAATTCAAGATATATGGAATTAGTAGCAAGGTCATCCGGTAGCACTTTAGCATACAAGAGATCATTAGCCGTGTAACCATATACAATTCAATTGCAGTATTCAACCAACAAATAACATTCCATTCAAGTATGAGGACTCATATAAATATAGCAGCAATAATGCAGTATGAAAGCTCTAATGATGACAATTTTATAGTAGCAGTGAAGGTTACCAATGTAAGGTGTATAAGAGTTTTAGTTTTGCATTCAATGTAAACCACACCACTCCAAACCCTGAACACTATTCTTATCGATATAGGACAACCACCAAATGAATGTTCCATACTTGTAGCTATGCAAATAATTTAAATGTTCATACTTTATTTACCTCTCTTAAACAATATCACCATCCAACTAATAGTTAACTTTTGATTCAGTTCGGTGTTTACTGTGGTTGCAGGTAGGGAGGGCTGTCAAAGTTTGACAGTTTGTAGTTTATTGTAGATTGTAGACAGTAGGTGCAAGTGTGTTGATATAGGGCTGTTATAGCCTTGTTTTCGAAATGGTTGTTGAAATGGTAACAACCAACATAGATTCTGTTAGTTTTTCATCACATTAAGCTAGCATTATGATCTTAGGATCTTTTCACTGAGAGAATAACAAGCACAGCAATAAAACATAAGCACATCACAAGAGACAAGAGACACAAAGATATTTTTCCTCGAGGAAACCATAAAGGAGAAAACCCTGCAACTTCTTCTAAGATAGAATCAACACCAAAACAGTAACAGATCTCCCAAAACAGCAGTAGTCTTCTTCTTCTGTCTAGTCCCAGTATTTCCTTCTTCACTAGTGCGCCACCCTTGAGAGAGTGAATGATGTGTGTCACAAGTGATAAATAGAGAGGCTCTCACTCTCTATTTATATTCTTCCCTTCACTTGAAGTGCACTCAATCATGTCGGCCTAGCTTACCAATTACTTACTAGAGCCTACATCTCTATGAGTGTATAATAACTCTAGTGCCCCACCACTTGTGGGGACTTTGCCTCCTCCAACCAATAGGAGGGTAACACAATGGTGGGGACTATTGCCCTGACTTATAATGACTCACCTAGGGTCGACTTCACTAGGATAGTCTAATAACCCAAGGGCCCCACAACTGTGGGGACTTTAACCCTTGACCAATAAGAGGGTTACCCACAATGACTTGACATGACTTTCTCATTATAGAAACTTCTTTATCGGAACATCGGGGCATGACATGACTCAAATACATTACAATACATCTCAGAATAAACATCGGGTTACAATAGATAAGAAATACAAGTGAATACATTTCGAAGTTACAATTACATCAACACTCCCTCTTAACTAGGAAGGTATTCATTCGACACAATTTATCAGCACTGGTCTTCTTCTCTGTATCAGCTGGATCATCTCGTCTTCAAGTCATCATTGGATCTGGATCATCCCTCGATCTGGATCATCATGGAACATCATCACTGGATCTGGATCATCTCTCGATCTGGATCATCATCGAACATCATCACTAGATCTGGATAATCTCTCGATCTAGATCATCATCACTGGACTGGATCTGGATCATCATTCGATCTAGATCATTACTGCTGGATCATCATTACTGGATCTGGATCATCACTCGATCTGGATAAACACTGGTGCTATCTCATGATTCTTCTCGTCACAGGAAGTTCTACAGAGCCAGCCCTTTTTCATGCTGGTTGTAGGCCTAGCCATCATGTAGGTCTTCGCCTAGCACTTACATCTGACCTGCTTGTAAGAAAGGCACACCCAACACTTACATCTGATCATATAGGAACCAATCCTATAGTCACATCAGAAAGGCCCAGCACTCACATTCATTAGCATGATAGGACATCACATCACTAACATCTGTGAAAAGGCTCAGCACTTACATCTGACCTACTCGTCAGAAAGGCACATCCATCCAGAAAGGAACACATCCTATCACAATGATGGAAGACTCCCATCCAGACAAGAACACATCCTATCACAGTGATGAGAGATTTCAGCACTTACATCTGACCTACTTGTCAGAAAGGCACATCCATCCAGACAGGAACACATCCTATCACAGTGATGGAAGACTCCCATCTAGACAAGAACACATCTTATCACAGTGATGAGAGATTTTAGTACTTACATTTGACCTACTTGTCAGAAGGGCATGCACTCACATCTGACTTGGTAGGAACTAAATCCTACACCCTCATCGGAATGGCCCCCAGTCCCAGATTGAGCTACCTGGTAACGGACTAGGTGCCTCCACTCTCCCGAAGAGCGGCAGTAGCCCTTACATCTGTCCTACTCGACAGAATGGCCAGCACTCACATCTGTCATGGAAGGAACTAAATCCTTTATCCATGAACAGAATGGCTCTGCCCTTACATCTGACCTGCTCGTCAGAATGGCGGTATCCCTTACATATGTCCTACTCGACATAATGGCCAACACTCACATCTGACATGGAAGGAACTAAATCCTTTAGCCATGAACAGAATGGCTCTGCCCTTACATCTGACCTACTCGTCAGAATGGCGATAGCCCTTACATCTGTCCTACTCGACAGAATGGCCAGCTCTCACATATGCCATGGGAGGAACTTAATCCTTTAGCCATGAACAGAATGGATCAACCCTTATATTTGACCTACTCGTCAGAATGGTGGTAGCCCTTACATCTGTCCTACTCGACAGAATGGCCAACTCTCACATCTTCCATGGGAGGAACTTAATCCTTTAGCCATGAACAGAATGGCTCAGCCCTTATATCTGACCTACTCATCAGAATGGCTATGGATCTCAGCACTCATATCTGACATGGAAGGAACCAATCCTCTCACCATGACAGAATGGCTTAGCCCTTGCATCTGACCATGGAAGGAACCAATCCTCTCACCATGTCAGAATGGCTCTGGGTCTTATCACTTTCTCTTGGAGGAAATATCGTTCTGGAGAACACCAAGTCTCTCTTTGAAGTACTTGAACTTCAGCCTAGCCAATGGCTTAGTCAATACATCAGCTATCTGTTCCTCCATTGCAACATACAGGAGCTTCACTGCTCCTCTCTGCACCATATCCCTGATATAGTGATACTTGATCTCGATATGCTTTGACTTTTCATGGAACACTGGATTCTCTGACAACTTCACGCAAATCTGGTTGTCACAATGTATACAAGTAGCATCCAACTGGAGATCAAATATATCAGACAGTAGCTTCCGCACCCATACTGCCTCACAACTAGCTGAACAAGCTACAACATACTCTGTTTCAGCTGTACTCAGTGCCACACAGAATTGCCTCCTGCTAAACCAAGAGATCACACCTGATCCCATACTAAAGCAACATCCTGAAGTACTCTTCCTGTCGACGGCACTGCCTGCCCAATCTAAATCAACATAACCCTCCAGGTTAATCTTTTGATTCGCATTGTACTTGAGTCCATAATCAACTGTACCCCTGCATGCTTTGCAACCATCAGGTGAACATGTCTCAATGTGTTCACAACAAAGCAAATATCTGGTCTCAGGTACATTAAGGACCCAATCATCTGACGATACATCGTAGCATCACTTGTCTCTGATGAAGCATCACTCAATAGCTTCAGGTTCGATGCCATAGGTGTGGTCATGCAGTCCATCATCCTAAACCTCTTTAGGATCTCTACTGCATACTTCCCTTATCCAAGGAAGATTCCATCTGCACTTTGCCACACCTCCATACTTAGAACAATAGTGCATCGACACATAACAGGAGTATCACTGGTCTTCCGTCTTCAACCTTAAGGCAAAGGTTGGAATCCACTTTACTCTCAGTAAAGCCTAGAGTCATCAGTAATCTATCCATCCCATCGTACCATGTCGAACCTCAAGATCTTCTGCAGTCACTCCCTCTGAAGCGGAGCATCATACTCCCTCTGTCTTTCGTACTCTATGCACTGAAAACATTCTGTACTGGAGTAACAAGTAGCTTCCTATGCTACTAATATTCTATGTGACCATCTAGTGTATAGACTTACATCTTCAACCTTGTAGCAAAGGTTAAGATCTTCATCGGGCTCATCATGTATGTGTTTAAAATCTTACTGGTTGCAAATGTCTCTTTGTAGTCTAGGCCTTCCTTTTGTGAGAATCCTCATGCTACGAATCTTGCTTTGTATCCCACGATGTTTCCATATACTGCATGATGGAACTATGAACTTCTCTTCAGGTCTCGATACTGCGCCCTGATATCATTCTTCTTGAACTAGTCTTCCCTTTCTTCTTGGTGGCCAGAAGGTTCTGCATTAATGATGTCACTGCACTAGTCATATTATTCTTCATTTTCAAATGTCGTCACTTGCTCTTCGGAACAAGTCTTCATTCTTCTTTGCTTGTAGGTGATTATGTATGTGATATTTCCTACAAGTCAAATGCATTTATATGGTTAGAAACATTTCATAAGGAACATTCATACTGGCAAATTCTTATGCATAAATATATGATCATGCAACTACTTTAGCCAATACAACATTCATCCATATCTTACTGAAACTTTCTAGATTCCTTCCATCTCTACTAGGAAAACATTGAGATTGTGCACTAATACAATATGTCAGCAAAGAGGTTTCATTCTAGATAAGTAGCAATGGAGAATTTGTATAGCACCATGAGCTACTTACCCATCACATGCATATTAGTAGTATACTGTTGTTAATGCAAACATCCTATCATGCATAATACATCAACTGAATATAAACAAATGCATAACAAAATAATATCATGAAATGACAATTGAATACTTATCTTTATTTGTTTCGTGGGTAGACTCCTTCTTGAGTCTTCAGCTTCATCGTCTTCTTCATTCATGATAGCATCGTTTCTTATCCAAATGCTGAGGTGGATAAGAGGTTCTTCAAGAGTTGAGAACTTCATATTCCTCATTGATTGAGGGATCTTCTTTGGATGGTAAGAGCTTGATCTTCAGTTGCTCCCATCTTCTCTTCTCTTCTTATGAGTTGAGCTTCTTCTTCTTCCCAGAGTTTGCTGAAAGTAATCACTTCCTTCTAGAACACATTCCTTGAATGAATCAATTCCACGATCCTAGGAGGCCATTCAAGGTGGCCATCACCACTTTTGCATTCTTCACTTCTTCTTTTATCGCTTCAAGTTGTTCTTTGATTTGAGAGACTCTTATGATTGCATGGTCTCTGCATTCTGGATCTTTACATTCTTCAACTGGTTTCTTAAGGTCATATTCTGATTTATGTTCTTCCCTTCAAATAGCTTGGTCAAGGAATCAAACATCTTCAGTGTCTTTGGAGAATACACTTGTAGTACAAGTTGATTCGTGAAAGAATCAGCAATGATATTCTTGGCCTTGACCAAGTTCTTCTTCTGTAAGGCTTCTAGCCTCATCTCCCTCTAGAACTGGAACCTCTATGCTTATGTAGGTGTCCAATCCATTTTCTTCAGATAGATCAAATACTTTTATGCTTGGAAGTTGTGAACTTCACCAATATTATCATCAAACTGATGTGATAGATCACTTTGAAATGAGAACCTCAAATGAAAATAGCAAAGGATTAGATCTTACCGACTTGAGGTGTCTGTCTTGGTTCCGTAGTTGGATGATCTAGGGTTTGTCACAGAAACACTAATTTTCAAAACTTGGAATATTTCAGATCTGATTGGATAGACAGATATATCTCTTCAAATGGAGTTGTCCAATGTACTCCTTTTTTGAAAACAGTGGAGGGAAGCTCCCGGAACAGGAAGCCCTAATTTTCCAATTTCTTTTGTATAAATTCCTGTTACTGTTTCTGTGATATATCCACAATTGTGGCTCCTTTGTGTATGAAATTTCGTGCTAAGGTAACCTAACATGTCCCTGATCCAACACCATAGGTTTCATCATAATTTGTTTCACGATTTGGCATTTATGATCCTTTTCCCAAGGTGACCTATTATAGGACTGTTCAGAACATCGAAGTTGTATGTCATGCCACGTGTCACTGGTTCATCTTCTGAGTCTGATATTTGGACCACCAAAATTAAAGTCCATTCCCTTTCTGGAACATCTTCAGGAATTCCATTTGGACCTCTTTAGCCCAAGATATTGCAATTCTCCCAAGGTGTCCTGTTTATGGCTGATTTCTGGAAGAGGCTGGAACCTTAACTTTGAGAGATCATATCGCCCAGAAGAGAGCGAATCTGAGGCTGATTTTTGGAAAAAGTGTTCATCAGGATTTTATCTTCGGCCCCTGCAATTTTCAGATTTTGATACTTCTCCAATATCAGAATATAGCGACTGTACCAAAAGTTAGCAGTTTTAGTATTTAGGGTTTCTCCTAGCTCAGGGTCAAACTAGGGTTTGACTTTCCCGGAGTTTCACCCAACCAAATTTCTTGATCTAGGTCTCTAAACTTTGGTTTTGATGAGGATAAAAATCCTATGCTGGTCTCACTCAAAAATTCCTCTTCTGTAGAAAGCCCTAATTTCCACATCGAAACTGAAATTGCTTGAAATTGAATTCCACATCGACAGAAAGATGCACCCTTCAATGGAGAGTCATCCTAGCATACTTTTGCTGAAAATATGTGGAGGAAGATCCACAAACTAGGAATCCCTAGTTCCTGTAGCTGCACAATGTCTTCTTCTTAGGTTAGCTCCGATCCCATGTTAGTTTTTCATCACATTAAGCTAGCATTAAGATCTTAGGATCTTTTCATTGAGAGAATAACAAGCACAACAATAAAACATAAGCACATCACAAGAGACAAGAGACACAAAGAGATTTTTCCTCGGGGAAACCATAAAGGAGAAAACCCCGCAACTTCCTCTAAGATAGAATCAGCACCAAAACAGTAACAGATCTCCCAAAACAGCAGTAGTCTTCTTCTTCTGTCTAGTCCCAGTATTTCCTTCTTCACTAGTGCGCCACCCTTGAGAGAGTGAATGATGTGTGTCACAAGTGATAAATAGAGAGGCTCTCACTCTCTATTTATATTTTTCCCTTCACTTGAAGTGCACTCAATCGTGTCGGCCTAGCTTACCAATTACTTACTAGAGCCTACATCTCTATGAGTGTATAATAACTCTAGTGCCCCACCACTTGTGGGGACTTTGCCTCCTCCGACCAATAGGAGGGTAACACAATGGTGGGGACTATTGCCCCGACTTACAATGACTCACCTAGGTTCAACTTCACTAGGATAGTCTAATAACCCAAGGGCCCCACAACTGTGGGGACTTTAACCCTTGACCAATAAGAGGGTTACCCACAATGACTTGACATGACTTTCTCATTATAGAAACTTCTTGATCAGAACATCGAGGTATGAGATGACTCAAATAAATTACAATACATCTCGGAATAAACATCGGGTTACAATAGATAATAAATACAAGTGAATACATTCCGAAGTTACAATTACATCAACAGATTCCTCTCAAATAGAATACCTGGTGGCCCTTTAAAGAAAAAACATGGCATGGATTTATCTTGGAACCTAAGAGATTTAGATTTTCAATTCCACAAAGCACCAGTTATTGTATTATAATTGACAAAATAGCCACTTACATGTCCTATTAAAAGCATTCACATTCTTGCTTTGAACTGTCAATTCATGGGAGTTTTGACATGATGCCCAAAAGGAATGAACAAAACTAGAAACAAACCCACATTTTGCAGACATGCCAACTAGATAAATACCCACAAAATTATATGAATCAAATCCATATTTTATGGTGAGCATATGAACTTGCTTACCCTGATCATAATTCGTGATGTTTGCACAAATCAGAAGCACCGTTGAGAAAGTAAAATCATTCGGCCTCATCCCCATCATCAATGCTTGCCAATGAATCTTGAGAGCCTCTTCATCTTTCCCATTCAGAGCATACCCTACAATCATATAGCTCATAGTGATCAATTACCCACCAAAGGTGAAATGAAAACAAGCAAACACATGCATGGCAACATTAAAATATCTCATTCCCTTCTTCCTTTTCCTCGATAACTGTTGGTTTTATTTCTCACATTGAATTTCCCAAGTTCACCTGGATAGCTCATGCTTCATGCTTGCAAGGATATTTGAGCCATTTCATCTCCACCACATCCACAACAATGAAAAAAACCATGAATAAAATAAAAACACAATAGGTAATCAAGAAAAACATAGAAGGAAATGAACTTGAAGGTCTAAACATTGTTGTCATTCTGGAGGTGGGGCAAGTGGTTCTAGAAGCATGGGCTCACATGCAAAGGGAGTGGATGATGCACTAATAGGAAAAGTCCTTCACCCACCCTTCCTTTAAAAAAACATCATATCCTGTTCTAGATCCTTCAGTGAAAGTTCAAAATTGAAAACCCCCAAATGGGAGCCGGAGCATATCATGCACGTGTGTTTTTGAATGCTAATGAGCTAGTTTGCGGGTGTTTTTGAATTCTACGTTTTTTTTTATTTGCATATTTTATATTTTTTGTTTTGTTTTGTTTTTTTATTTTGCATATTTATCTTTTTTTTAGTTTATTTTGGGGTTTTTTTATTTGCATATTTTATATTTTGTTGCATTTTAAATTAATTATAGTTAAACAACTCTATGTTTTTAATTTAGTGTATTTTAATTTAATTTAACTAGAATTTTGTCATAATTTGTATTGGTTTCATTACTTATAGTGAGATCCTATACATAAGTCACTTCAAGGACAAACACAATGATGATGTCATTGATCATGATGATGATGAAGATGAAAAAGATGATGGTGATGACGAAAACAACGATGATGATGATCATCATCATTATCCTCATCAGCATGCTTGGCATTGTCATCATCGTCTTCATCAATATCATCATTATCATCATCTTCATAATCATCATCATCATCATCGTTATCATTGTCATCACGATCTTCATCATCATCATCATCTTCCTTATCATCATCATCATAGTCATCATCTTCATCATCAACATCTTCATTATCACCATCATCATCATATTTGTCGTCATCCTCATCAACATCTTCATCTTTATCTTCATATTCATCATCAACATCATTGTCATCCAATTCATCAGCATCTCCATTATCATGATCATCATCATTTTACTTATCATTGTCATCATCTTCATCATCATCATCATCGTCATCATCTTCATCATCTCAATTTTAAGGGGAGCTCAGTGAATGAATACATCTACATGATAGGAGGAGCATCTAGTTGAGTGAAAAATTAAGGATTTCCCCTAGCATCATCATCATCATCATCCTTATCCTAATCATCATCTTGATAATCATGATAATCATGATCATCATCTTCATCATCCTCATCCTAGTCATCATCATCATCCTCATCATCGCCCTCATCATCATCTTCATCATGTTCATCATCTTCATCACCACCACCACCACCACCACCACCATCATCATCATCATCATCATCAACAACAACATCTTCATCATCATCATCATCATCATCATCATCATCATCATCATCATCCTCGTCATGCTCATCCTCATCCTCATCATCATGATCATGATTGTCATCATCATCGGCATCGTAGTCATCATTGTTGTCGTCATCATCATCATCATCGTCATCATCGTCATCATCATCATCATCATCATCATCATCATCATCGTCATCGTCATCGTCATCGTCGTCTTCATCATCATCATCATCATCATCATCATCATCGTCGTCGTCGTCCTCATATCCCTCTTCCTAATCAACATCTTCATCGTCGTCATCATCATCATTTTCATCATCGCCCTCTTCATCATGTTCATCATCTTCATCACCACCACCACCACCATCATCATCTTCATCATGTTCATCATATTCACCACCACCACCACCAACACCACCATCATCATCATCCTCGTCATGCTCATCCTCATCCTCATCCTCGTTATGCTCATCCTCATCCTCATCCTCGTTATGCTCATCCTCATCCTCATCTTCATCATCATTCTTGTCATGATGATGAAGATGAAGATGGTGATGATGAAGATGGTGATCTTGATGATGATGAATTTGAAGATGATGATGATGAAGATGACAATGATGATGATGATGATGACAACGATGATGATGATGATGAAGATGAAGATGATGACGATGATGAAGATCATGATCTTGATGATGATGATGATGATGATGATGATGATGATGATGATGACGATGACGACGATGATGATGACGATGAAGACGATGTTAGACACAGAGAGGGGGGTGAATCAGTGTAAAGCCAATTTTAAATCTTTTCTTAGCTTGTCACAATTAACTACCAATTCATCATTCCAATATCATTTCATAAACATCTTTCACTTCATCATTCACATACCATAAGCATTTGAATCATCAAGAACCATAACACAAAAGAACACAACACCATATAATTTTGTAATCTTTTTGTATTAATTTTGGACCGTCTACAACCGTGAGGTAAAATTAGCACCTACTAATACAAAGAGCACCTACTCTTCATCCAAGACCCTGCCTAGTTTTCTTAGACCCTGCTAAGAAGAGTTTGATGTATCCTAACCTCAAAAGCAAGAGAAGCTTGCTTTTGCAATTAAAGCTCACTGTCACATCAACATCATCTGTCTCTTCAATCTGTTCTGCTGTTGGTCAGTACTGCTGATCATCTGATCATCACTCTCACCAACACTGCTGCAACACACTTTTCAATCTTCTCTGTTCATCAACACCTTGTCACTGGTCATGTCTTGGCTCATCATACATTTCATCATAGGTGAGCATGCATCATCAAACCTACAACATTATATCATCATAAATGTATTCTTTACCACTGCATTATGCACCAAAAGGTTCATCATCATCTGCATACCATGCTTGTCCATTCAATAGATCTGGGTTGTGTACTGAAAATATCACTGAGCATGCTCAGCATATCACTGATCATGTCAAATTAAACATATCTCATTAGCATTATGGACTGTGATCCTTTGATCTTCAATCTTGTTCAATCTCTGATGCTCATCCTTCACTGCTGCTAATCAACCACGTCATCAACATACTGTTCATCAACGTATCGTCATCATCAAGGCATGTATGTTTCATCAAGGTTCCAAGATTACCATGTATGTTTCATCATGGTCATAGGGTACTGTCACATCATTCTGTACAAGGCACCATCATACATAAAGCATAAATTATTATAGGATATGCATTATGATCATCACAGGGTTTATATCATCATGGTCAAGCTTCAAGTTTGTAAACTGTAGTAGACTGCCATTATAGCTTCATAGAGTTTTCAGTATCATCATCATGGTGTTCATCATCGTACATTTCAATATGAAGGTATCAACATACCTTGAATAAAGTCCTTCAGACTTCTCACCTTGGTTGTATTGATCTATTGTAGAAGACCTTACTCTTCTACAAAGCATCAAAGAGGGATCTATCTGCTCTAAATTTTTATGCCCAAAAACAAAAGACCTAACACACTGCTATGACTACTTCAAACATCTCCAAAATTTATTCATACTTGAATTCATAAGAAAGTCCTCAAAGATTTTCAACTTAAACAAAACTTTGCTGCTAGTTCAAACTACAAGTACTCCACCTGGGTTCATAACAAGACAAGTCATAAAGCAGACTCCTTCCATTTTCCAATTATCATCATACTTAGAAGGCTTCATCAGCATCAAGTTTGCTATGTACTTGTATCACATTGTCATATCAAAATCATGCTAAATCACTCCATTGTATCAACATATTATCATTACACAGAACTTACCTTTACATGTGCAAAACACCTGTGTATGTCACACTTCAAGCTTGGACTGTGGAGGAGTGTGTAGATTTGCTGCTGTAGATGACTGTGGAATTCACCTTACACGAATTTGTGGCTGTTTTCTTTCTTAGGATGTCAAACTAGGTCTTGCAAGATATAGGACTGTGAAATTAATTTCAGGATTGTTTGAGTGTGAAAGAAGACTTCAACACTTTTATGTCCTAATGCTGCTCCAAAACCAAGTAGACTTGTTTCAAGGTAGGTCACCACCATTCATGGCTCTCAAGCTCATGAAATGAGATCCACATTTGTCCATAAAATCTGCTAGAGTTTATTAACCAATTTGGAGTGTCTTTGGGGATTCAACATCTTCTAATTGGTCTCGGATCGTCACAAAATTCTTTACCAGCCAAATTCATGCCTTCATCATTCTTTTGAATTCAGCTTGATCTAGATTTCCCATACATTCCTAGAGATGTACCCTTTCAAGTGTTCACACAACCAGGGCTAGTGTTGACTTCTTATTTAACCTCCGATTTTTTTACTACTTCTACCACTAAGATACATTAAAAAAAGTCTGCTGTTACAAAAATAGCAGTGAACAGAACCCAAAGATTTGCACTGTAAATTTCTTGCAAACACTAGACTGTACATTCCCGGAACTTGGACTGTGCAAGGGTCCTTATTCCTTAAAATTTTGGGACTGTCTATATGTAGTTACACCCAAAAATTTCACCAAAAAAAAACAAACGGGTGTGCTGCTGCTAGCTGCTTACGAAACATTTACAGTCTGCAAAATTTCACCTTAGAGAACACCCCGAATTTCCTCAGTGGCTGCCTCAGTCCTATAAAGAATTTCCTCAGTGGCTTCCCATCGAAAATCAAAGATAATAAAATACTATGAATTTCCTCAGTTTGCACCTCCGAAATTACAGAGCCCATCCGAAATTTTGCGTGTGTATAAAATGAAGTTTGGATGGGTTATTAATACTGGTTTTCCGTTGAGCCGACATGTAATAAAAAAATAATTTTATTTTTAATTTAATTTTTATTAAAAGAATTGACTGAGCCGACTTCAAGATCCATTAGGTCATTTGTAATTTTTTTTAATTTACCTTACACTAGGGTCAACCCTTACCATATGTAATTTCTTTTTGTTGTGTCATACAACCACTCGTTACCATAAGTAAGGGTGTCCTCATCAAAGGGGTGCCATTTAACCCACTAGGGCTTTCATATACATATTACATGTATGCATTTTCCACATCATTAAAGTTCATAGACGGTCCACCATATCATCAACACCAAGGGCGTAATAGGTGTCCAAGTGTCATAATCTTCAAAGTCATTAAGTGTCAACACCTTCACCCCACTTTCAAGAGTACAAGGATCATCATAAGTGTGTGGGTGCCTTCATCATTCCATCTAACTATGTCAAGTGTGAGTAGTGGGCTCCAAGACCATACCAAGGACCTTAACCACACACGAGGACCTCTAAGGGTCAAGATATCTTTTGTGGGGTTGCTAGGTCTTCTTTTGGGGTACCATGACATCATCATAGCAAGAATGACCACAGAATGGGTCATTAATGCTTCTCTAACCCATCTAGGGTTTCTCCAACATCCATCAAGGCTTTAGGACCATCTCCAAGGTATTCAACGTCATCAATGGAGTCTTCAACATCTTCAACAAGGTGGCGGCATCAAGATTTATCCTTGTGGGTACAAGGACCTTGTCAACTAGGTACAAGGTGCTTCAAGGAACAAACCCACTGTGTAAGGGATCAAGGCACTGCAGGTGGGACTTGGTGGCATCAATGACATCCTGTGGGGCCATTACAAGTCCATGTTGTCATCAATGACAATTTCATCAACAGATGATGATGACGATGAAGACGACGATAATGATGAAGATGATGATGATGATGCTGGTGACAATGAAGACGATGACATTGATGGTGACGACGACGATGACGACGACGATGATGATAATGATGAATATGATGATGAAGACGATGACGATCAACATGATGATGATGATGAAGATGAAGATGATGATGATGTCGACGATGATGAAGATGTTGATATAGATGATGATGATGATGGTGATGATGATGTGACGACGATGAAGATGATGATGATGAAGATGGTGATGTTGATGATGACGACGATGATGGTGACGACAATGATGATGAAGATGATGATCACGGAGATGATGATGATGATGAGGATGATGTCCATGATGATGAAGATGGTGATGTTGATGATGGTGATGATGATGACAATAAAGATGATGATAGATAGCCAAATTGGTAGCATAGGTTATAAAGGATATTCAACATAGCTGAAAAATTCTAGGTAGCCGAAGTTTGTAGTGGAGGTTTTCTTTTCTGGTGCTTTACGATATATAATTTGCACTGGTACATGTGTTTAATAATATATGCAGTGATGCATATAATCGAATAATATGTATTGGTATGTATTCAATATTTTCAATGCACCCGTGTATATTGTAATGTCGATGCACCAATGCATACATTGTTTGATATAGGCACCAGTAAGTATAACATAAAAAATCAACGATGTATACTTTTTATTGTAAGTGCATCAGAACATATTTTTTATTATACATGAATGGATGCATATAAAATGCATAAAATGAGATGGTGCATAATTGATATTAGAAACACATTGGTGCATATATCATGTAAAGAGAATCAATGTGTATATGTCCTAAAAACAACATCGTTTCATACATTATGTAAAAGAGCACTAATGGGTAAAATACTTTGTTGGCTTAGTTCAAGGAAATGTAAAATAGACACCAACTAGTTGAAATAATAGAATTTGTATGGTTCACTGATGAACTTTTCTACAAATCATATATTTTTAAAGTAATATTTATCTTTATTCCTTAATTATTGTGCTGGGATAAGCATGTTGATTACACCTTTGTTCATAGTCAGAATGTACATCATTCATATATTGAATCAATAACATAAAATTTTGTGACATTAGAGAATACGATAGATGAAGAACCCATTTTATTATATAAGAATAAGAAACCAAAAATTGGGACATCATACAATTCCACGATAATCAAAATGTCATTTTTACATTATTACAATTATTGATACTTACAATTATTTATATAATATATGATACAATTTGAATGTGATTGTCATTGATGTCAAAGGAGTTCAGTGAATGAAAAAAGGATAACCAAAGACATGATGGCAGGATAAAATCAGTGAGAGTTGTATCTTCTTCTTCAAGGAGTTTTTCTGAGAACTAGGGCCATAGTTAGATAGATATTTCAACAAACTATGAGATGGTAGGTCATGGCGGGCATTTTCTTCTTCTTATGAATTATGATGGTCATTTTCATAAGGCACCTTCTTTAGGGAAGTTCTTCAACACTTGGTCAAAATCACCAAATTACCATACCGTTACCAACTACTACCAAGCTCCTACAATTAGAGCAAGGGCAATAACATTTTCCATCTCCCCTCGCATCTAATGTCACTCTAAATCGAGCAAGATTCCTTGCATTTTCATTCATAGTGAAAAATCCTTGTAGTGACAAGTAGCTGTATTACCTACACCATACCAAACACTAACTTGTCAAATACATTAGATATAAGTATATTTCTAATTGCAGTATATTATATACCAATTTCTATAAAGAAAAACATGAAGACTGCGATGGGGAAATTAGTAAAAATTTCCTTAGGGAAATGCACGTCGTAATTTATAAGAGAATATAAATGCCCACACCACATGGGGGTCTTGTAGATTGTTGTTTTTCCTACCTGACCATGTCTTCAGTTTGTCTTGAAAGTGCATGAGGGAGAAGTTATGGACCTGCTAAAATAGGGGTTTGTTCCAGAGCAAGCAAAAATGGCTAAGTAGCTTCAGAAAGATGCCCACCCTAAATTATGGATTAAAGCAAATGCCCGCAACACATGGGGGTCTTGTAGTGTGTTGGTTTGTCTACCTAACCATGCTATTATTTCTCCTTAAGCATGTGTGAAGAAAAAGTTGAATCTTCCAAAATGAGGTTTCGGAATAAATTTTGGAGAAAGTCTTGAAGATGACTAAGTGTTGGAAAACTGGCTCATATAGCCTTAAGAAAATTCCCGCAACAAATTGTGTGTTGAAGAAAATGCCCGCACCATATGGGGGTCTTGTAGATTGATATTTGGAATACTTGACCATGTCTTTAGACTGTCTTGGAATTAGCTGAGGAAGAAGTTATGAACTTTCCAAAAGAGTGTTTTAGGAAGATTGGACCAGACTAAGAAAATTGTCTGTGTTGGAAAAAGTGGCTCATGTGTCCTTGGGAAAATTCATGCCGTACCTTATAGGTGTATGATAAAAATTATATGAAGCTATCATCCTATAACTTGTTAAATAGGATGTCTCACCATGGTCTCAGTTCTCAAAAAAGATGTTTGATGACAAAGATAATGGTTTGCCAAAACAGAGGTTAGGTTGTTTTGCACTATTCCGGTACTAGCAATACTACATCAGTGGCCTTAGGGAAATGCCCACCCTATTTGATAGGATGATGAGAAAATAATATGAAAGTGTTAGGCTATATCTTTTTGATGGGTGCATCTAACCATGGTCTCAGTTATCATGTGGAGTGTTTTATGACAAAGATATAAATCTGCCAAAAGTAAGAAAAATATTATTTTGCATTTTAAGAACACAAGAAAATTGGTTTTTCAGGAAATTGAAAAGGCATTTTGAAATGCCTGCAAGGAGGGGATATTGTGATGATAAAATTTATCATGTAGCATAGTATTGTTCCTTGGTGAACTGAATTTCCATCCATACCTTCAGGTTGTCTTATGATGGTCTCATATGCAAAATATCAATCTGCCAAAAATATAAAAAATAATATTTTTCATAGTGAGAACAAAAGAAAATTGACCAAGTGTTAAAAACAGGAGTTTGAGAGGTCAATTGGAAATGCACACCAAGGGTTGTCTTTCTGCAAGTAAATTTATCAAATGTAATGGATCCATTCTTTGGTAAGTTTTCCATCTGCTCCCAACTTCAAGTCTCCATAGAGTGTTCACACGTGTGAAATAGGATTCTGCCAAAATGGGAAGAAATATGTTTTGATGTTCAAAAGAGGTTGAGAAGCTATTTTGAAATGCTTGCTAGAGGTTGTGTGTGTGTCAACAGATTTATCTTGTGATATGGTCTTGTTCATTGTTGAAATGGATATCTATCCATGCTTGTAGGTTTCCTTATGGTGATCACATGACGGAGAAATTAATTTTCCAAAGTAAAAGAAAAATTGTTTTTACAAGTTAAAAACAATTTTGTCCAAGTGTTAAATTAAACAGTTTGGAAGCCTATTTTCAAATGATCTCCAGATAATGCATGTGTATCAAAAAGTTCAAAAGATGACATGGATATGATCCTTATTGAGGTGGCTATCCAGCCATACTTTCGGTTTGCATTATGATGGTCATATATGCAAAAGATGGATCTGCAAAGTTAGTGAAAAATAATAAACAGAGTTTATTAAATAAAAAGCTACACGAATGTATTTAGAAAAATAAGCAGAAATTTAATAAAAAGAATTAAGAAAGAATTTTGAAGAGACACATCTTACTATTGGAGAGATGCAATGTTAAGAAGAAGTTTTAATTGATTACTTCATTAAAACAACAAATAACAAACAAAGATTCGAAGAGTTGTCTAAGCATGATGACATGGCTAAGTAGCCTCAGAAATATGCCCGCCCTAAATTATGAGTTAGAGTAAATGCCCGCAACACATGGGGGTATTATAGTGTGTTGGTTTTTCTATCTAACCATGATATTATTTCTCCTTAAGCATGTCTAAAGAGAAATTTGAATCTGCCAAAATGAGGTTTCAAAATAAATTTTGGAGAAAGTCCTGAAAATGACTAAGTGTTGGAAAACTGGCTCAGGTAGCCTTAAGAAAATGCCCGCCACAAATTGTGGGTTGAAGAAAATTCCCGCACCATATGGGGGTCTTGTAGATTGATATTTTTCCTACCTAATCATGTCTTTAGACTGTCTTGGAAGTAGCTAAGAAAGAAGTTATGAACCTGCCAAAATAGTGTTTTAGGCAGATTGGACCAGACTAAGAAAAATTGTCCAAGTGTTGGAAAAACTGCCTCATGTGGCCTTGGGAAAATGCCCATCATACCTTTGAGGTGTATGATAAAAATTATCTGAAGCTATCATCCTACCGCTTGTTGAAGAGGCTATATCACCATGGTCTCAGTTATCAAAGAAGATGTTTGATGACAAAATTTAACAGTTTGGAATCCTATTTTCAAATGATCTCCAGATAATGTGTGTGTGTTAAATATTTCAAAAGGTGGCATGGATCTGATCCTTGTTGAGGTTGCTATCCAGCCATACTTTCAGTTTTCATTATGGTTGTCATATATGCAAAAGATGGACTTGCAAAGTTAGTGAAAAATAATAAACAGAGTTTATTAAATAAGAAGCTACAAGAATGTATTAAGAAAAATAAACAGAAATTTAATAAAAAGAATTAAGACAGAGTTTTGAAGAGACAATCTTACTATTGGAAAGATGCAATGTTTAGAATTTTTTTTAATTGATTATTTCATTAAAACAATAAATAACAAACAGAGATTCGAAGAGGTGTCTAAGCAAGATGACATGGCAAGGTGTAATTGCAACAAGACATGAAGGACGTAGATGACGAAGGACATACATAATGACATTGACAAGCAAGAATGACAAGCATGGAACATCTAGAGAGTCAAATGAACCATTATGTGGTCATTTTAAGATGACTTGGGCAATACAAAGATGTTGGTGCAAAGATGACAAGGAGACGGTGACATGACAATAGACAAGCAAACTTGATGACAGAGATGGATGCGAGCATGATAAGATTGGTAGAAAAAGATGTTGAAATTGAGTTGAAGCCTTAGCTCATTGATTCACCCCCACCCCCACTATCAGTGAGCATTGTGTCTAACAGACTTAAGTTTTCATTGATGCCAACAAGTGTTGTGCAATGGCCTTTGATTTACTCACAAGGAGACCTTGATAGTTTGGGCATTGGAACACTAGGTGACCCAAATGGTCCAAATGAAAGTTGTCCTTCTATTGTGGAAAGTAATTAACACTGTGTCAATGACCAATAGCTTAGTGGAGCATCAGGTCTATAAAAAAACGAATTGGCTAGAGTCATTGTTGACTGGACCCTCTTGTTGCAATTACTCTGGTTTAAATAAAATGAGGGATTTGCAGGGTTGTTAAATTCGTTCGTAAGGTACATGGCCCGAATAATACAATTGTTATTTTGAGCCTCAATGTTAGTTTATATCCCCCCAAAAAGGATGCATGCTTACCTTTTATGAATTCAAGGCCAAATGATTGTTGCAGAGTATGACTGATCTCTCTATTTTGGATATGGTTGATAAAGAAATTCAGGCTCAATTCGCACTCAATAAATCACCAAGAACCTTGTCGCAACTATAGAAAATGTGGTAAGTGATACAACTTGGCATGCTCTCACAAAGGAGTTTTAAACTGTCCATATAAAAGGTAAAATTATCTATGTTGACATCGCATAGGTAACTAGGTTGCAGTAGTAGAGATAGTTGCAATGAGGTAGTCAGTTTCATGGCAATTACTATTTATCCATGGCCACATCATAAATGAACAAGTGTAAACGTCTCTATGTAAAATATAAGGGAACATGGATGGCCTAAGGTGGGGGTATAGGTGGCCTCTGTCATATACATAAAATATTATACCACACATAGCCAGTCAGACCCAGACCCAAGAAAAAGGATGCAACAGCTGGGGAAAAAAATAAAATCTATTTTATTATTATTGAGGGTCGCCATTTCAGGATTTCTCTCTATGATCGGACATAATATAGAAGAAATATTTTTCTTTGACGTTCAGCGCCATCTTCATGCTTGCTGGCTTGAATATGAACCGAGAATATGGACCGAGGGAGGGTTGGAATTCACTTCTCACCCAAAACAAGTTTACTCTGTTATGCAAATAGCGAGATCTTCTTAGGTAGATGTGGACGAAAATGGATGAGTTGACCCACGCGTAAATAACCAAGAGTCGTTGAAAGATGGCATGGGTTTGGAGGGTTTGCAAAGATAGCCATATATCGTCGATATAGAGACGAAAGTTCATCGAAAATTAAAAACATCGATATTTCCACTGTTTTCCTGCCATGATAAAAAAATAAAGTATTAATGCACGAATGTTCAAAATGTGGAAATATTTCATGGAAAAATCTGCCCAAATGTATTAGTGCCTTCATGAGAGTGGCAGTGGGAAGAAGGAGGCGATCCGACAAATAGGGTCTAGTCTCATAGGAGGTTGAAGAGTATGGGCTCGGAGACTGAGCGCCTATTGTATGTATAAGGCTAAACACCGATGATGTTGATACTTGAAGAATCCCACGAGGGTTTGAGTCCCCTTGAAAAAGTAATGAAACCACCCTCTAATCAGATAGTAAATGGGGCATTAGAAGATGAAGTGCTCCTTAGTCTCGACCTCCTGTAGATGGCATAGTTGACACATCCTATTTGGTCAGTGAATATGGTGGTCTATCTATAATCGGAGTCTATGAGAGCCCACTTTGAACTAGCTAAGATGAATGCAAAGAGAATGTACCCTGTGTCGAAATGTATATTGTGGTCGAACGATGAACCCATCCCTAAGATCCAATAAATGCTCGGCATAAATTTTCATCTTTGGGTGTAACCCACTAGGGGGCTAACCCAAGTGATATCGATAATCTTCCTATAAATGTAATCTTTCAAGATCTTATTCAACATCTATTTGGTTGGTTCTCTACAACTTAGTATGGGAACATTATGTAATGTTACAATATATATATATCGACTCACAAAATAAAAAATTAAAACCAAATAAAATATAAGTAAATAAATCCATGTCCACTAAAACCAACCTTACATAAAAATCCCTTAATCCATATTTTATTGAGAATCGATTTCTTTTTTAAATATTAAAATATTAAAAAAAATTACTCTTCAAAACTGATTCACCAATTCTTGAATATCAAATGTTTCAAGTCTCTATACAAGACCCTTTGGCTGGTGAAGCGCCTTACTAAATATTTTATCAGGACCATAAGAACGACATATAAGCTATGAACATACCAGTATTATGCAGAAAAGAAAGCGGAATGGAATAGATAACATCAGCTGAGCACCATTGACCTAGCTCGGCTGAAGGATGCCATCGATTTTAGGAAAATGGACAACATGGGAATCTCTTATGTATGCTACTAGGATTGGACCAAACCACTTACTATCTTCTTTGGCTCATGTTGCATAGGCTGGCTCAAAATTTATTCTTGTAAGTGCTTTATAGATATGGATTTAGTGTATTCACACATCCACAAATTTACGTTCCTACCAAGGAAAAAAAATAGTTCTTCCTGCCAAATTCAAAACTTCGAAGCGTCTGCATGCTTCCATATATTCCTCTCCATGCTAAGTGAAATTGAGCATAGAAAAGGAAGGAACACCAATGGTGAAGAAAGCAGTAGTTTCCATCCCAACAAAGTGCAAGGAGCAGAAGTGGTAGTTCCCATATACTCTTCCACTAATTGACCCTTCAAGTTCTAGAACAGTACTATTATTTTACGGTGAACTTGATTTTACTTATATTTTTGAACTATGATCCTGGTTACAACTTGTAACGTTTTTTGGTTTTTTGACATGGTAATTAGCAGAGGTAGATGGTTGACCACTGAACATTTGAAATTTTTCTAAGAGTAATTATGTGGGAAATGGATGAAAATTTGAACTTGGAATATGGATAAAAACCTTGATAGTAAGTATGTGGGAAATGGATGAAAAATTTGAACTTGGGAGTCCATTTTCAACTGGACGAAAACCTTGATATTGTAACCTGTTTCTTTACTATTAAAAGAAATGAATTTTTTTCTTCTTCTGAAAACACAGATGCAGCCTCCAGAGAGCCCCTCAAGCCACTCGTACAAGATTGGAGAATGAGCGTGGAATTTCCATACAAACCCTAAGGATTCCATCTCGCCTAGGTAATCGATTCCCTGGAAGGTTCAAAACGCCATGGCCAGTGCCACTGCCACGCTCTTCTTGAATCCCCCACCGGATCTGTAAATCCCTCGCTTTTCTTTATGCAGCCTTTTCCTGGAAGCCATCAATATAAGACCAGGGAAGCCTCTTTCCCTCTATTTCTAGCTCCCAATATCCCAACCTAGACTCCCATTTCTCCCATGGAAACTTAGAGAGAGAATTCCCTCGTCGTGGGCTCTGGATTCATACTTGAAGACTCTCAACTAGGTAACCATCATTCACTACAACAAAACCCTGTGATTAGCTTCCTTTTTAGCGTCCACTATTACTTTTAGTGTATTTTTCATCATTTTTTGGACAAAGTGGACGCTTTTGCACGGGATGATGCTTTTAATGGTGTTATTTACGTCCCTTTTTAAATGTTGGCGCTATTTTGGATACTAATTAGCATCCCAATTAGCGTCCTTATTAGAGTCCCAATTATCGTCCCAATCAGCATTTCAATTAGTGTCCATTTTAAAAGTTGGCACTATTTTGGACGCTAATTAGCATCCCAATTAATGTCCCAATTAGCATCCCAATTAACATCCCCATTAGAATCCCAATTAGCATCCCAATTAGCGCCCCTTTTTAAAAGTTGGTGCTATTTTGGATGCTAATTAGCATCCCAATCAACGTGCCAATCAACGTCCCAATTAGCATCCCAATTAGAATCCAAATTAGCATCACATTTAGCATCCTAATTACCATCCCAATTATTGTCCCTTTTTAAAAGTTGGCTCTAGTTTGGAGGATAATTAGCATCCCAATTAACGTCCCAATTAGCGTCCCAATTTCGCTTCTAGGTAAGTTGATTTGTAGTGTGCAAACATTTAAAAACAATATAAACACTCCAATTTCACTAACTTAACTTGTTTTGTTTATTCTAAATAGAACAATGTTTTATCATAATATTTTTTAATACAACAGGAATATAAGAATTGGAAGAGAATGTTTTAATCAAAAAAGTTATAAGAAAGATAATATAAGTGTAATTTTAAGATAAAAGTTATAATGATCCGAAGTAAAACAATCTCAATCAAAGTGATGCACCCAACATAAGAGGCGAAGTGAAAATTCCATCCTCAACATTTGATGTTGAGGTTGTTCATGATATTTTTCTAGCATAAATTCTGTCTTTTTTTTATACAAAATGTACATCTTTATAAATATTTCAAGTATTTTTCATAATTTTGAAGATGATATTAGATGTAAATTGTTTGGTTGTAGTTTTTGCAATGGATATTAGATGTAAATTGTTTGGTTGTAGTTTTTGCAATGTAATATGATATGGGCATCAAGTGAGGTCCACAATATCCATTGAGGTAGCTAGCCGAGGAACTTGAACTCATGACCTCTTGCTTAGAATTCACGACTCTCAACTACTCAAACTAACCCATTGGACTATCCCACTTGATTACCAAAAAAACCCAAATATTTAAGAAGTGGTGAAGTTTTCAAAAACTAAAAAATGTATTAATATGAACTTGTACCATTAATGTGATATTATTGAAGCAAAAAGTCCCAAATATTTCCATTATTAACTAAAAGCATTACTACATTTTGTATACAAAGACATCAATGAATTATTTTTGAACTAGTAAAATGGATATTTCTTTAACTTTATGTTTCTTCTCATTACAAAATGAATTATCTAATGATTAGACTATTTTTTACTTTTCATTGGATTTTTGATGGAATTGGCGATTAAAAATGGCTAGATCATAACTTTTCATTGCCTTGCATCTATTTTTTATTGTAAAATTGGAATCAACATCCTAAAAAATTGTCATGACAATCAAATTATGCAATCTCGACACCTTACATTTGAGATTTGAAAATTTATGGCCAGATTTTGAGAAAAAAAATAGTTGAAAAAAAGAGAAAATCATTTAATCTTTAGACTATGTCATTACAAAATGATAAGCACATCATTTTTCAATTCAAAAGCACAAAACTAATTATCAATGAATGTGAGTTTTTAACTAAAATGTTAAATCAAGACATTTGAAAAGATACCACAACATATAAAAGTGTTGTAAATACTCATTTTAATAACAAGATGGTTCTTTTTATCACAAAGTGTCAAGTACACCTTTAAGAATACACAATCAATTATTAGTGGATATTAACCAAAATGCTAAATAAACATTTGAAAAGTACCCACAATATTGAAAAAGCGTTGTAAACTTAAAATACTTAAAGAAATATTCTTCTACCTATCATGATTGACGCCAAAAACATACCCTTCCTTAATTCTCAAAAGCTTCTGTCAATACATTTGTTGATATGGACCATACTTATAGAAAAAAATTTCTTCAAATTATAACATTCAAATAAATATCATCAATTGTTGGTGGGGCTAGATGGATTTCATTCCATCTACCTGGGTTCAATTCTGTTGAGACATATTCTTGCTTGTATGCCCAGCTGACGATTTGATCAACCTATGAACTACGAATGTGGCGAGGTTTGTTGAGATTTCCTGTATGTGGTAAGATTTCCTTGATTCCTTCAGAATATCAGGAAGGTTGTTTTTCCGCTGAGAAAAGAGTCAATGATACGCCTTTGGTGGGGCTAGATAGATTTCATTCCATCCACCCGGGTTCAATTCCATTGAGATGTATTCTGGATTGGATGCTGGACTGATGATTTGCTCGACCTACCAAACTAAAAATGTGGCAAAATTTGTTGAGATTTCCCTTATGTGATAAGATTTCCTTGATTCCTTTGGAATATCAAGAAGGTGGTTCCTTCTGCTGCAAAAAAAATATGATCACTTACAACACTCGAAAAATTCTATTCAATCAAAAAGTCGTGAAAGTGTACATTGAAAAATTTGCCTAAAACATAAAACACATATAACTTCAATAAATTTGTGATGTCATATATATATATATATATGACATCGCAAATTTATATATGACTTCTCATCTTCATGCTAATTATTTAGAGTTTTTTTGTTTAGAGTTATAAATGTATGTATTGGTTTGATCAAATTGGAATGGAAATCAACATATTATCTAAGCACCTCCACCCATATGCAGTGGAATTTAATTTAATGTTTATAATTATTACTGATTATTATTTTCTTATTTTTGTCGAATGTTATATATAATCTCAAAGTGTTTAATATAAGACATTTTAGATAATATGGTTACAATATAATGTGCTAATTATGTCTCTATTATTAAAGTATGTATATATGAAAAAGAGACTACCACCCTCTAAACCATTCAAGGGGGACTCCTAAAGTCCCTTCCCCAACAAGCGTGGCATCATTAAATTTTCTATGGCTTCCCCTAAACCTACTTGATGCCTTTTAATAGGAAATATGGATAACAATTTTACAATAGCTTAAATTTTATTTTCAATGGTTTTAACCCCAATTATGGCGTTTGAGTTAAAATATTAATGGTAAAAGTGAAAATGTGATAAAGGCACTCTCAAGTTATTTGGAGTTCGAATTGTTTTTCCATGCTATATATATATATATATATAACCAATAGTTTCAAAATTTAAATTAAAAAAACATTCCATGCCTCACTTTTTAACCATGAAACAAACAATGACTATTAAAAAAAATAAAAATAGTCATTTTGCTTTACGGGTAATACAATCTTTACAAAAGTGTGCATCCACCACAAGTTCTTCATTTAAATTTTTTTAAGGGGCTTTCCAAACCTGCCAGTTTCGACCTTAGGCTTGGAAAGTCAAATAAAGCATAGAAATCCACAGTGCATATTTCAAAATCACACGTTGAAAATTAAAAATTGTGTTTAATCTGCTCACTGTGTATATTATCTGAAATTCCATTGATTCATTAGAGCTTCTGCACAGGTTAACCTGCGCTCTACAACATTTGATATGAGTGGGAATTTTTCCCTGGTTATTTTAACCCAGGTTAGGGTATTGAATGTTCTTGGCAGTGAACATTCTTTCCATTAATCCATATTGGACTTCGAATCGCCGCTAAAGTTTTTCAAGTTGGGGTGTGTTATCAGTTCTTTTATTTATTTTTAATATCCTCCAATGGCCGTCTTGTTCTGATGCATTTTAAGCGAGGTTTCAATGCAAATTTTCAGTGATTCTAATTAATTATTAAGTGGGTTTTTTTAATAGCTTGATTCTTGCTGTTTTTGATTGATCTTTTAGAGGGTTTAGCTAAACTTATAGTGGATTCTATAGCCTTCAATTTCACTTCTAGGTTTTATAGCCTCATTTGTTAGTTTGGATTCTTATTTAACTATGGTTTTTATAGTAATCATTTGGTAGATTAATAAAACATTTTAGTGGATTTGACGCCGAGAATTGGTGGGCTCGATCCATTTGTTAGTGGTAAATCTCCGCTCCAGATAAGTCATGCTTTCATATATTTTGTAAGGGTTAATAAGTAATTATTTTAGTGGGTTTGTCAGCCTGAATTTCTGGTATAGATACTTATATCAAGTGTTTTAGGGTTGTTCTCAGTTTTAGGCAGTTTTGGATTTTGTTTGGTGGGTTTGATCCATTTTGCAACGGGTTTTGCCTTATATTTAGCTGGGTTTATGCAGATTATTTGCATATCATGGATGACCAAGTGATCACACCTGAAGACATGTCTCCATGTTCTTCAAATTCCACCACCACTACCATTTATTTTCTAGGCCAATCTGTTATCCCTGTGATAAATAAACTGCAAGACATATTTTCATAGCTGGACAATGCCTCCATTGTTGACCTGCCCCATTTTAGGTAGTCAGAGTAGTGGTAAATCTAGTGTTATGGAAGCTCTTATCAGAAAATATTTTCGTCCCTAAGGAAGAGATATTTGCATGCGAAGGCCTCTCATTTTGCAGCTTTTTCAATTTCCCCCGCAAATGGATGAGGCTTCTAGATGGGGTGAATTCTTGCATCTTCCGGGAAAATGCTTCACCCACTTGTCAGTGATTCGCAAGGAGATCCAGGTACTATACATTTATGTGCAATGTTATCTACATTTGAAAATTGTCAAATTTATATGTGAATGTTGTTCATTCAAGAACTATGCATTTATTTGCAATGTTGTCGACATTTGAAAATTTCCTAATTTAAAAGTGAATGTTGTTCTTTTCACAATGCTATACTTTTAGCGACCAGGCTCTGTGATTGGGCTAGTTTTTTGAAATTGTATTCCTAAAGGGATTCAAAGTTGTTCCTTTCTAATGCTATGGATTTAATGGCCAGAATTCAGAGCCAGATGATCAATTTTTACTTTGTTTTGATAAGCTTAAAACTTCAGGTATATTTGCAATATCATAATCATAACCTTGAGTGGTTGCCATTTGGTTTGTTTCAAGAATCTTCAGAGGAGATTCAGTGATTGTATCATTGCATGGAATAAACTTTCACTGATACAGTGATATGTCATTAATTGTAGACAATTCCTTGGAAAAATGCTAGTTCAAGAAACTTACTATTTTAAATTTTAGATTATTGATAGCTTCTTTTTGTGTCAGGAAAAATATTACACGCCTTAGCCCAAATATTACTAATTTTAAAATTTTAAAAATTGCTATTTTCCTTGATCAACTTTCAGTACCAGAGTTGGCTTTTACCAGCATGGATCCATCTTTTAGTTCCAAATCTATTAAACACCAATAGGGTAAAAAAACCCATGTGCAAATCTGTTGTTGCTTAAAAGTTTGAGGGTTAAGATGGCTCCATGATAGTTTTTTGCTTTCATTTGAATAATTTTTGTTTAAATATTGAAGTTTATAGGTTACATTCCATCATTTGCTCTCACTGAGCTGTCCTCAAACGTTTTGGACATTGATGGTTTATTCAAAATTTTGAGGATGTATAGAATTTGACTGTGAACACTCCATTTTATTTAAAAAGGTCTCCATCTTCCTTTCCAAAGATATACTAAATCTGGTAATGATATCCTTGACTTGCAAACTCATGTAGGAGGCCAATATAGAAATGGTTCTCGTCAAATGAGAATACAATGAATCCTTGACACATAATTTTGGATTGCTTTCATCAACAATAACTGGTTCCATTCTACTAGGCCGTTTTGATGGCCACTATGCACTTCCATTAAATGCTTCACATATTGATTATTGTATCAATGGCCAAAATCGCATTCCACAATCCACTATCAATAGAGAGACTTGGCTTCCTAACTTTTGTTGCCATGCCACCGTGCTTACTTTTTTGAGCATTCTTTGGCTATCCATTGTTTCTTTTTGAACACTATGGTATTTTTTTAGAAGGGCTCCATGTTCTTGCACACAGAGACTCTAAAGCTTCTACACGACCTCCATGTAGATTTTAGTTAGATCCTTTAGGTGTATCATTTTAGAAAAAAAAAGGTTAATCTTTTTATGCTCATGTATTTTTATGTGTATATGCATATGATTGTGTAAATGCCACTGATATGATGGTGGAATAATGGTGTCTTTTTATTTTGAAATTCTAAGTTTTTTTTGTGCCCAAATAATGCAGGCAGAAATAGAGAGGGAAGTTGGAGTAAACAAAGGTGTCTTGGATAAGAAAATTCGGTTGAATTTTTTTTCTCCAAATGTTATTAATATAACTCTAGTGGACTTTCCTGGTATAACTAAGGTTCCAGTGGGAGATGAACCTTCTGATATTGAATCCTAGATTAAAATAATGATTTTGTCATATATCAAGCATGAAACATGCATCATTCTAGAATTTTCACTTGCAAATGCAGATTTGTCAAATTCTGATGTGCTCCAGATGGCAAGAACTACTGATCTTGATGGTAAGTACATTAGTTTTGTTGTTTCCATTTTAACATGTCTTCCTTAATGAATGTTTTTTATGTTTCTTGGTTTAAATGTCCATTAGTATTTTTTTTAGTAAATTGGGATTGTTGGAATATAATCCGTCGGGATTATACGTTATTGTAAATATTAGGAATATGAAGAGACTCTCGGATGTGTGATCCCAAGAGTCATCGTAGATGTATAAATAAAGGCATTCTATGGAGAAATAATAAGAATCGGGAGTTATTCATTTCAACAATGGAATCAGATCCACCTGCCATAACTCTTGCTGCTGCGTTCCAGTCTTGGTATGCTGCCTGCATGCCAGTCCATTGCCAGAGTGCTGCTTCATAAATTTGTCCACCCTCTGCTCATCCTGTTCTGCTTGGAGTTGAACGTTTGTCTGATATCACTCCATCATTCATGCAACATGCACTCAAAATTATTCTACCTATCTACTAGTCACTTGTCCACTCTCCTGCTAGCCTACGTGTGTAATGTCCCGGTTTTGACCCCATTTGCATGATGTATGTATATGTAATTAATCGTGGTGAGGAGCTAAAGGCAAGAGCCCCACCATCGATTTGGTTGTGTATGTTTTGGAAATAGGGATAGTTTCCGATGGTATGTTGTGCTATCCGACACATTATAATTCAGCATCATGTAAACATGCACATCAAATAAAATTAAAACCACAACCAGCTACGACAGTGCAACGTTGAAATGAAAAGGGCATGATTCCAAAGGATAAGGGGTGGGGGATGTCAAACCTTGGTCTTTGGGGAGGGGGGGACCCATGTGTTACCACCTTGTGTGTTTGCCATCTTCCCTTGTCAACCTCTTTAATGTTTTTGTTGAGTTGTTGAGGTAATTATGGCTGGTGGTGGTTGGGGCAGTTAATGTTTTGGGAGTGGGATGGCAGGACTGTTAGTCCCTTGTCCACACGCCCACTCCACCCACGGTGGCATTCACTCTTCTCTCCCACGGTTTCCAACCTACACGTTGTTGGTCTGTCCATCCTCTCGACTGTCTGTTTTTCCCTCATGCACTCTCCATCACGCAGGAGCTCTGTGGTCTGTTCGTTTTTCTCTCGGATTGCCTGTTCATCCGCGCACATGAGTGGAGCTGCTCACTCTCACGCAGGAGCGGAAGTCTTGCTCATCCTCACGCACAGGTAGTGGGCCTGTTCACTCTCACGCGTGGGTCGGTTATGCATCCATCACGCACTCTCCACCGCGCGTTGTATCGGGGGCTTGTTCGTTCCTCACGTTGGTTGTCCATCCACGTGCCTGAGGGGAGCTGTTCACTCTCACGCAGCTAGGAGGGGAGCTGCTTATCGGTGGTCATTCACATTCATCCACAGAATGGAATCGGGTATGTTTTCCCCTGTGTTTTGCTGTTGGGTGCAATTTTTCCTCACGCACAGACCGTTGGAGTCGTTCTCCCATGACGTGAGTCGTGCTCACTAATTACGTTCTGGGACTGTTGTCTTCCCCGCATGTTTTGTTGGTTGTGGTGTCCAATTTCATTTTGGGTCACTATGGATTTCCAATCCGTGGGTTGAGTTTTCCTCTGTCCACACTGGGAGTTGGCCTCTCCTCTGTTCTGTGGACTGTGTGATGTTTCCCAGCCGTTCCATTGGGGAATTGTGTGTGTTGTTGGCTGAGTTTTCCTGGTTTTGGAACCGTGGATTGTTTCCATCATGTCCTTGTGAGTTTGGGCTGCTGATATACCCTGGTTTGGGTGTTGTTGCTGAGTTGTTTTGGCCACGTTAGGGCCAAGAACAACTCGGTGTTGTCAGGTGGATTTGAGATGTGATCATCTTTTGTTTGGGACTATCCTTGGTTGTCTGGCCTTCTTCACAGGGCTGTGAGGGGATTGTTTTGCTGTGTGTAAGCAGTGGTTGGTCTTCGAACTGTGCTGGCTTGGCCGGTTGTTGATGGCTTGATAAACCCAGTGGTGTTGGTTTGGCTGATTGTGTCCCTCGGCTATGTGTAAGCCGGCGTTGACCCTTATCCTTGGAGGAATCATGCCCAGCTCGGGGGTGGCAGCGTTGCTGAGAGATTGATGAGCACACTGGCCTATGGTTGGGTGGAACGTTGCAGTGACGTAGCTGGTTACAGGATTCATCACCAAAAGATAAGTTTGTTGTCTATATTTCATCTCTGCAAATTATGTTGATGACAAATGAATTATAATGAACATGATTAATGATGGAATGTAAGTGTGTTTCTGCTGTATGATTCAAGGATTATGCATCTGTGCATTCTGGTATGTTTGGCATTCCTGTTATGATGCATGTTTAAGCTCCCGATTTCAGCATTGATCTCTTTTGTTTATGTTCATGGGGCTGTCTGCCTGTATGCTTGGTGTTGGTCACGTCCTCTTCGCTGGTCTGAGGGATGGGGACGTGATAGAGTGGTATCAGAGCAAAGGTTGCAGCAGTGGGCCTTTATGGCCCATGAAGGATGCAGTGACAGAAGGTAGAATTACCTTCTATGTCCAGCAGACCAGCAGCAAATTCAAAAAAAGGTCTAAGTGTTGGAGTAGTCGGAACACTTAGCGGAAAAGACTTCCGCTGTGGCAGAAGGGATAGTGAAATGGACTTTCGCCGTAGTGGAAGAGTTAGGCAGAAGTAGGCCGACAGAATAAAATCAGAAGGAAATTTTCCGAAGTGTTGAACAGTCAGCGGAACACTTAGTGGGATTGACTTCTGCTGTAGCGGAAGAGCTAGCAGAAGCGCGCCCGACGGAGGATGTTTGGAGGGAAAATTTGAGGAATTCGTCTAAGTGTTGGGCGGTCGGGCCACTAACAGGAAGACTTCTTCCGTTGAGGAAGAGCTAGGTAGAAGGACTTCCGCCGTTACGGAAGCACTAAGCGAAAGCATGCCCGACGCCGGAACAGTTTGGAGAAAGCCGCAAAAATTTGACTAAGTGTCCCACATCGAAACAATTAGCTGAATTGACTTCCGCCGTTGCGAAAGGGTTAGTGAAGTGGAATTCCGCCGTTGCGGAAGAGTTAGAGGAAGCCTGCCCAACGGAGAGCCATTGGAAAGAAAATCGCGGGAATTTTCCAAGTGATTTGACGTCGATCGATAGAAAAAGTGATTGAGCATCCGCCGTTGCAGAAGCCAAAGGCACTAGCCAGCTGATGGAAAAGATCGCCGACGGCGAAGTTAAAATTCTTCTAAGGAAGGAAAGCAACCGCTGATCGGAAGAAGTTAGTGTTTGGTGTGCCGTCATTGTGGAAGCCAAAGACACTAACCGACCAATGTGAAAAGGCTGCCAACGCCGTGAAAGAAAGTTTAAAATTTTTCTAAGTAACGATTGGCCGTCGGAAAAAAGTGGTTCATGAGCCACCGTTGTGGAAGTGAAAGCGCTAAGTCTTCCGATAAGAAAGACTGTCGATGCCGATGCCAGTCAAAAAGTTAGTTCACCAATCGGAAGAGAAAGTGTTCCGTGAGCCGCCGTTGCGGAAGCGAAAGCACTAAGTCTTCCGATGAAAAAGGCTGTCGACGCTGATCAGAAGGAGAAAGAGTTCCGGGAGCCACCATTGCGGAAGCAAAAGCATTACAGCTTCTGACCAGAAAGGCTGCCGACGCCGATCGGAAGAAGAAAGCGTTCCATGAGCCGCCGTTGTGGAAGAAATAGTGGTTCCGAGAGCCGATTCTGCGGAAGAAATAGTGGAAGCGAGAGCTGATTCTGTGGAAGAATAATTGGGGAAGAGACCCGATTCTGTGGAAGAATAATTGGGCAAGCCCCCTTGACCCCCGTCATCCTCTGAGACAGTCATTCTCGTGAAAAGATGAATGGTGCATCAGAAATGAGATCTGCAAGTTATCGAGTGTTCCTCATTGTATGCATTGACTTCGCCCGATAGAAAAGTCTTCTGGAGTCTCTAGACTTTCTCCTACAGGTGGCTGAAGTTGGAACTTAGACCAAAGTATAGTTGTGTGTAACAATGCAAATATTTGGTGAAAGTCCTCATTCTTAGAAGTGGTGTGGTTTTCACACCCGAGGTCGGAATGAAGCATGTGGATAGGCATTGAAAAGCTTATCTAGTGGGGAACAAGGGTAAGTCACCAGAATCTGAGCATGAAGCAGCAAAGTGCCAATGACGGCCGCTGCTATCAAATGGACAAATCTGGACAATTGCACACCCAGAAGTAGCAAGGACTATGAAGTCAACCAGCTACTATGTGGAAAAAGGAGTTCCATGCCAGGATGAAAGACTTAAAAAGGGAAGTTTTCCTTAAAACCCTGTCTTGCTAAATATGTTGCATTTCCTAAGTTTTATGCTTGAAATGTATAAGGATATGTTTTGTATGAGCCACTAATGATAATCATTGCTTTGATGTTGGCATTAGTGGCAAAACCAACGATGACATGGACATAGCTGAATATGTTGCTGATGCTAACAATCGTGACCAACAACCCTTTGGAGAAAGGGATAAAGCAACAAGCCCAGGGTAAAAGTTGGTGAGAAGATTCTGCAATCTCCTGCAAGGACCAACCAAATTGGTCATGTCAAGGGTGTAAGTACGACCCATGCAGATAAGAGTTTGCTTGTGACAAATTCCATGGATTGGTACAGGTAAGAGACCTCATACCATGTGGATATTGGAATATAGAAAGGTGTCATCCCTATACATGTTGATGATACTGATTATAATAATGCATCCTATATGAAGTGGAAATGGTTAGGCCATGCATGGTATGTTGAATACATTGGGATGAATGCATGTGATATTATGAATGACTAATGACTGAAATGATGAATTGATGACAATTCAGGAACCATTTCAAAGGTTGTTATGAATGTAGGATAGTCATGATCAGTTGGCTACCAGAAATGCTCTATTGAAGAGCAAGGTAGTATGAATGATACGCTTGTGGAGTAAGAGTATCTAAACCTTTCATTTAAATGTTTCAGGTAGATTATTTCGAGCATGGCATTGAGAGGTAAGACCCTGAACAATGCCAGAATCTACCATGTGAAAGAGCTTGTTAGATTTGAATTGTGAATTTCAAATTTAAGAAATTGCTGACAACTACTAGTCACTATTGGCTTGCACAAGATTGTGTTTGGTTGGTTGAAACTCATGTTTCAGGTAGATTATTTCGAGCATGGCAGTGAGAGGTAAGACCCTGACCAATGCCAGAATCTACCATTTATGAGAAGAGTCTCATGGTTGTAAAAGTAGTTAGCATGCATAATGGGTTGTTAAATTTGAATTGTGAATTTCGAATTTAAGAAATTGCTGACGACTAGTAATCACTGTTGGCTTGTGTAAGATTGTGTCAGGTGGACGCATGGTAAGAGGGTATTTATATTATGTTAATGAGCATAAATTATAATGGGCATAGTAATGCTGCTTACAAGAAACCCACAATTGAGCAAGTCAATTTCTATAATAGATAGAATTGCAAATCCCTATTGAATTGATTACCAATGTCATTGCTTGGTTATGGAACAATCAATTGGGATTGTATTATCAGACAATGATTGACTGTTTGGCTATTTAATGAATGTGTCAGGGATACACACTGCAGGAAGACCATGTGTGATGGCCTGCAGAAGCCAAACTTCATGGGAAGGTTTTCCCTTATCTTGGAAATGGGTTTCGGGTGAAATGCCATTGGACATTTTGGAAATGTCTCATCTGCACTACATGTTCGGTAGTAACATGAGTGAGATGGTATGAATTATGTCGGTAAGACATGTGTGAATATGAAATGTAAAAAGGAGTTGGGATGGCAAACTGAGGGACTGTTAACTCAGGGAAGTAGCCTCCATTCCTCCTTAACAAAGGCATACTGCGACGGCAAATGGATAAGTGTTCTGTGACCCTTGCTAAGAATATGCATGTTTAATTATTAAATTCCATATGCAGAACATGTCTTGATTTAATATCCATTATGACCAATTGCTTGAGTATGAATAGGGCCTACATGGCACATACTGGAGAAGAGTGCACACTTTTCTGATGATGATTCATGAAAGGGTTTTCAATATTGATTACACTCTAGGGAGTGGACGCACTCCTGGTGTCTCAATACTTGATAGTGAATGATGAGAAATATGATTACGATTTTTTTTAAAAGCAATAACGCTAATGGGTTTGCTTGTTTTGCTTGTGTTGCTTGTGTGGACAGGATAAAGGTAAATGGTAAATGGTTGTTGTGAGGGGTTGTGAAGTAAGGGTTATTGTTGATATAAGTGTATGTTGGTATAATTGTATGTTGGGATGTTATATGCCTGAGGATCCATAGTAGATCCTAGACCTGGAAATGGTCATGGTAAAGTTCCAAGCCCAGTTGACATGAGAATGTACTGGTTGGACATTAATTATTGATGTTGAGGAGAAGCCTGTGTACTGACCTAACATCTAAGTCCATAGGCGATCCCAAGGCTTGCAAAGCGAAGTAGGATCCTGTGGACGAATGAGGAAACGCACAATACAAATAAGTATTGGGTTATTTTGCTTATGAATATACATGTGTATATGATTTGGTTATGATGTTTTCAGCTCTTGTTCTAGAGATAAAAACGATGAGAATAAACTAAACATGTGAATTCATTCAATGTTTGGATATAGGTGTCGATGGAAGTGAGGACTATGAGAGCATCCTAGAGATGCATGTGGACATGTGACTGTCCTGGAAAGCTCGGGTTGAGCGGTAATGAAAAAGGTGCTAGTAAGACGGGGAAGTCCTAGCAGCCGAGACAAACCATGTGGAAAGACTCCATGGTTTAGAGGTCTGGAATAGACCAAAGACACTAAGTGTCATGACCAAGAAGGATTGGTCCAGCATTCACAGTGAAGTGAAAGAGGCCGAGAGCATGAAAAGCCACTGAGATGGTGTGGGTTCCAGGATGGAACAAAATAAAGAGGGGAAAAACTCTTGCTGCTCTCTCTTGCCTTTTGATTATATATACATATATATTTATGCATTTTGAAAACAAAAGATTGTTGAATGCATGTATGACTGGAAATGGAATGTGTGTATTTGCTTAAAGTAAATTATGAATGCTGGAATAGTTAATTCCCTACCCAAGAATGGACATGAATGAGCTCGTGTACCTATTAGGAAGGCATGAAAAATATGAAAGTCTCCTTCATGAGACTTGGGTTTTCATGCCAATTGGGCAATTAACTGACTGATTTTAATGTCTATATTATGCTTGGACTAACAGAATTTCAATGGTGCATTTCATAGGTGAGAAAAGCGAAACCAGGTGGTGCACATTGAATATGGCAGCAGATCAAAAGTTGTTGGACTTAGCTGGAAGTCTCCTTCAAATGATTGCCAAGACCCAAGGGAATCTTGGGGAGATGCTCAAGATACAAAGAAGGCAGAATGAAATGAACCACCAGATTTTGCAAGACTCTATTGGTTTGCAAAGGGAGGTGAAAATCCTCCTGGGAGCAATCGACAAGGGAAAGGAAGGTGGACCAGTGATGGGACAATCATCCAAGTGACCCGATAAGAAATGGTCCAGGCATGAAGACTCAAGGGAAATTGAGCAGGTAAAGATGAAGCAGCCAGTGAGATGCTGGAGATGTGGAGGACATCATTTACGCCGGGACTGTCCGATGAGAGAACATGATGAAGGCAATAGCCACAAGGTTCCTAGACTCTAGGATCACCTGGAAGCTGAGAACCAGCAGGAGAAGTCCATGGAAGCCAAGGGGATTGGGCTTGAACGTTCAAAGTAAATAATTGAACGTGGGACAGATCTGCAAAAATTTGAAATTTTGATGTGCAATTGTATATGTATTGTATATATGTAATGGAACACTGAGGACGGTGTTATTCCAAGGGGGAGGGGAATGTAATGTCCCGGTTTTGACCCCATTTGCATGATGTATGTATATGTAATTAATCGTGGTGAGGAGCTAAAGGCAAGAGCCCCACCATCGATTTGGTTGTGTATGTTTCGGCAATAGGGATAGTTGCCGATGGTATGTCGTGCTATCCGGCACATTATAATTCGGCATCATGTAAACATGCACATCAAATAAAATTAAAACCACAACTAGCTACGGTAGTGCAATGTTGAAATGCAAAGGGCATGATTCCAAAGGATAAGGGGTGGGGGATGTCAAACCTTGGTCTTTGGGGGGGGGGGAACCCATGTGTTACCACCTTGTGTGTTTGCCGTCTTCCCTTGTCAACCTCTTTAATGTTTTTGTTGAGTTGTTGAGGCAGTTATGGATGCTGGTGGTTGGGGCAGTTAATGTTTTGGAAGTGGGATGGCAGGACTATCAGTCCCTTGTCCACGTGTCCACTCCACCCATGCACTCTCCATCATGCAGGAGGTCTGTGGTCTATTCGTTTTTCTCTCGGATTGCCTATTCATCTACGCACATGAGTGGAGCTACTCACTCTCATGCAGGAGCGGAAGTCTTGCTCATCCTCACGCACAGGTAGTGGGCCTGTTCACTCTCACGCGTGGGTCGGTTCTGCATCCATCACGCACTCTCCACCGCGCGTTGTCTCGGGGGCCTGTTCGTTCCTCACGTTGGTTGTCCATTTGTGTGCCTGAGGGGAGCTATTCACTCTCACGCAGCTAGGAGGGGAGCTTCTTATCGATGGTCATTCACATTCATCCACAGAATGGAATTGGGTATGTTTTCCCCTGTGTTTTGCTGTTGGGTGCAAGTTTTCCTCACGCACAGACCGTTGGAGTTGTTCTCCCATGACGTGAGCCGTGCTCACTGATTGCGTTCTGGGACTGTTGTGTTCCCCGCATGTTTTGTTGGCTGTAGTGTCCAATTTTGTTTTGGGTCACTATGGATTTCCAATCCATGGGTTGATTTTTCCTTTGACCATGCTGGGATTTGGCCTCTCCTCTGTTCTGTGGACTCTGTGATGTTTCCCAGCCGTTCCATTGGGGAATCGTGTGTGCTGTTGGCTGAGTTTTCCTTGTTTTGGAACTGTGGATTGTTTCCATCATGTCCTTGTGAGTTTGAGCTGCTGATATACCCTAGTTTGGGTGTTGTTGCTGAGTTGTTTTGGCCACGTTAGGGCCAAGAACAAGTCGGTGTTTTCTGGTGGATTTGAGATGTGATCATCTTTTGTTTGGGACTATCGCTGGTTGTCTGGCCTTCTTGACAGGGCTGTGAGGGGATTGTTTTGCTGCGTGTAAGCAGTGGTTGGTCTTTGGACTGTGTTGGCTTGGCCGGTTGTTGATGGCCTGATAAACCCAGCGGTGTTGGTTTGGCTGATTGTGTCCCTTGGCTATGTGTACGCCAGCGTTGACCCTTATCCTTGGAGGAATCATGCCCAGCTCGGGGGTGGCAGCGTTGCTGAGAGATTGATGAGCACTCTAGCCTATGGTTGGGTGGAACATTGCAGCGACGTAGCTAGTTGCAGGATTCATCACCAAAAGATAAGTCTACTATCTATATTTCATCTCTGCAAATTATGTTGATGACAAATGAATTATAATGAACATGATTAATGCTGGAATGTATGTGTGTTTCCGCTGTATGATTCAAGGATTATGCATCTGTGCATTCTGGTATGTTTGGCATTCCTGTTATGATGCATGTTTAAGCTCCCAATTTCAGCATTGATCTCTTTTGTTTATGTTCATGGGGCTGTCTTCCCGTATGCTTGGTGTTGGTCATGTCCTCTTCGCTGGTCTGAGGGATGGGGACGTGACAATGTGCATTCAATACTAGCATTACTCCCTTGACCTGTGCTATGGATTGAGGTATGAAACGGTCCCTTAGATACAGTATGCATTATCTACTCCCTCAATTTCATGCCTGGTTGTGATTGCACTTTTCCAGAACATTTGAATTATTGCCCAGACATTTTCTATATGTGTAACTCTGATTTTGCATCACCATCTCATTTATCACAGGGCTTGGTCTCACTCTGCAAGTGAGTATAACGTTCTCATTTCCACTCCCACTCTGTTGCTGCGATTATCCTTTCACCATTCCATTTCCACCCATCGTGCATCCACTCAGATGCTTTAGCTTGTCCATGTATAGACTCCCTCTACCTGCGATCCCGATGCCAAATAGAAATCTCAAACGGTTTCTTTTGACAATCACATCTTAAATCTTGTTGTTTGGTGTGACTGCATTCTCTCTTTATGCTAGTGTCAAGACCTTCTCTACCTGCGGTCGATTTCCTTTTGTGTTGTGGTCTGTAAGCTATCCTAGAGGGTCGTAAACCATTCATTCTTACATTTGTGTGGAGTTGTAATATACCAAGGTTGAGTAATTTGGAGAGGAACAATTATGGCAACATATTGCAAAGATGAACCAGACACTTGCTGCTTGAAGACAATGAGGATTTGAGGAAGTATTTGTAAAGGATGATATTTTGTTGAAGACTGCCACCGTAATGAGTCTTATTTTTCTGTTGCTGCAAGTTCATTGAAGACCAATGATTGAAGGATGAAGGATCACGCCTTCTTATTTGCATGAAGTGCGTGGAGATTGAGTGGGAATTCTGCAAATCTGAATGAAATGAGAATAATGTAATTTCCCCTTTGATGTATGAGCCATGATCGTTGTATATTTGATGAGTCATGCATGCTATGTATGATGTGTTGGAGAGGTGGATTTGAATTATATTTGTTTGGAGTTGTTGCGCTTCTCTTTTCTGAAGCGATTCTCTTCCTTGTGAACTGCTGCAAAGTGAAACTGTGACTACATTGCTAGAGAAGATTGTTGGTGTATGTCTGTATTTTGAAGAGTGTTGTAGCATTGACAAGAAGGCTGCGTTCTAATCTCTTGAGAAAGCCTACTTTTCTTTGACTTGCTCCTTTGCATTGGTGAGAGATTGTTTTCTACTAGTTTGAAAGCCATTGAAAGCATATTTAAAGTTGGTATTGTAGGCTTGAGAGGATTAAGTTTGTATTTCAAAGTTTGTATGACAATAGCAGAGACATTGAAATTGTTGTAAAGCTTGAGGAAGGTGGTAGAGACTTAGATCTGCACCTTTACTCTTTCTTCTTTTTTTCCTATTGTTTTAGTTGCAAGATTCATCACAGAAGATGCAATCTATAGGAGAAAATAGCAATAGAGGCAGAGGAAGAAGAAACTTCAGAGGTAGTCCAGCAAAAGATCAGATTTGAAGTGCAAGCGTTGTGGAAATATTGGACACACAGCAGATCAGTGTTGGGCTTCGTGGGACTCCATCAAAGACAGACATAACCAGAAGAAAGATGACAATAAGAACCAAGATGCTAGTAAATATTCAGATTCTGCTCATTGTATTGTTGCACATTGTAATCTTGGTATTAATGAAATGACTTCACTTTCATCTTACACAGATTGTTGGCTACTTGATACTGGTGCAACATCACACATGACTTTTAGAAAATATTGTTTTGAAGAGCTTAATGAAACAATAAATGGCATAGTTTACTTTGCAGATAAGTCAAGTCTTAAACCAAAGGGAATGGGCACCATTCGGCTGAAGATGCATGGATTCCCTGATTTCTTATTGAAGAATGTTCTGTATCTTCCAGAGTTGTAGAGAAGCCTACTGCCCTTGGTGCAGATTCGACAACAAGGCCATTCCATCCACATGTTTGATGGAATTGTAGAAATAAGAAAGTCCTCTGACAACCAAGCCATCATGACTGGATACGAAGATGGGAATCTGCTGAAGCTAAAGGGTTCATCTGCAAGGGTTCAGAACTATGCCTACCTCTCTCAGCATGGAGAAGGTAATTTGTCATCAAGTTTATTGTGGCATGCAAGATTTGGTCATCTGAATTATAACAGTCTTCATTTGTTGAGAAAGAATGGTGTATTTGGTTTTCCCACCATTCCCATAGAGAAGAGAAAATGTGATGCATGTATATTAGGGAAACACAGTAAGCTGCCATTCCATGAATCTAATTTCAGAGTAAGTAGGAAATTAGAATTAGTGCATTTTGATTTATGTGGCCCAATGCCAACTCCTTCTGCCAATGGGAATAAGTATTTTATGATCTTTGTTGATGACTACTCAAGAATGTGTTGGATTTACTCATTAAAGACAAAATCAGAAGCATTTCAAACATTCAAGGACTTTCATGCATTGATAGAAAAACAAGCACAATCTAAAATTGGTACACTTCGTACTGACAATGGGAAAGAATACACTTCAAATTATTTTGAAGATTATCTTCGCCAACATGGAATTGCACATCAGACTACAGTTCCCTACAATCCTCAACAAAACGGTGTAGCAGAAAGAATGAACAGAACCATAATGAATATGGTACGCTCAATGATGTTTTTTAAGAATGTAAAACTAATGTTTTGGGGTGATGCAGTGAAATGTGTAGCCTATTTGAGAAACAGAAGTCCCTCGAATGCTCTTGACAACAAGGCTCCACATGAAATGTGGTTTGGCCATCTCCCTTCAGTCAGGCATCTCAGAGTTTTTGGTTCCACCTGTTATGCCTTGATTCCAAAGGAGCAAAGAAACAAGATTGGTGCTTGAGGCAGAAAATGCATTTTCCTTGGGTACGAAGAAAACTCCAAGGCATACCATCTGTATGATGAGGTAAAAAAGAAGTTTGTTATTTCCAGAGATGTCATTTTTCTTGAGACTAATAAAAATGACCAGTCCATTAAGAGACAGCTTGATCGTTTGGAAAAATATCCTCATCCAAAGAAATATTTTGAAAATGAATATGAAATTCCAAACCTTGAAGGGGGGATTCCTATTCTGGATCAACTTTTGGAATCTCCATATGAAGCACCAACTCCCCCGCATGAAGAAGTTCCTGCTACTTCACCTAAACAAGAGATTCAACTGGATGATGTGATTGAGAGAATTGGAAGACTCAACCTTGAAGAAAATGAAGCACCACCAGCTGATCAACCAGGACCATCATGGAAGATTCCTAAATGGGCCACAAAGACACTTGAAAGTGTCCATTCGGATGAAGTTGGAAAGACCGAAACGAGAAGTTCAAAAAGACATGAAGATGGAGGAGAAGCAAATAATTCAAGTGATGACATGGGTGTATCATTTGATTGTGAATTTAATTTATCTGCTAACTTTGAACCAACTTCCTTTGAAGAAGCTTCTACTCGAGTTGAGTGGAAATAAGCTAT
>LPNX010823881.1:6103-32628 GCA_001517045.1 Pseudotsuga menziesii | reverse complement strand
CATATTCCTATCTCAGAAAAAATATGTTGGAGAACTACTAGACAAATTTTGCATGACAGAATGCAACCCTGTCTCTACTCCAATGGAATAGAAAATGAAGCTCACATCAAGCGAAGGAAAAGAATTTGAGGATGTGACCAAGTATCGACAACTTGTAGGAAGACTTATCTACCTTACAACAACTAGACCGGATATTTCTTATGTTGTTGGCATACTTTCAAGGTTCATGCATAAACCTTGTGAAGGACACTGGTCAGCTGCAAAAAGAGTTCTAAGATACTTGAAGGGGACTCAAGACGTTGGACTCAAGTACTCTAAGGTGGATGAATTCAAACTTATTGGGTACTCAGATTCAGATTTTGATGGTGATAAGGAGACAAGAGTATCAACTTCTGGATACACTATGAGTCTTGGATCAGCAGCTGTCTCATGGAGATCACGCAAACAGTCAGTTCCGACAAATTCAACAACAAAAGCAGAATATGTGGCTGCAGTTGAAGCAACGAAAGAAATAGTATGGCTCAAGAAGATACTTGGATATTTGCAAGAAAAACAAGAGAACTCCACTCCATTATTGATCGACAATACTTCTGCAATCAAGCTGGCTAAGAATCCTAGATTCCATGATCGAACCAAACACATCAACACAAAGTATCATTTGATTCGACATCATGTAGAGGCCAAGACAGTCCATCTTCAACATTGTTCCACAAATGATCAAGTTGTAGACATCTTCACCAAAACCCTTGGACGAGAAAAGTTTGAAAGATTCAGAAACATGCTCGGACTTACTAACACCCCTTCGGATTAAGGGGGGGATTGTTGGAATATAATCCATCTGGATTATATGTTATTGTAAATATTAGGAATATGAAGAGACTCTTGGATGTGTGATCCCAAGAGTCATCGTAGATGTATAAATAAAGGCATTGTATGGAGAAATAATAAGAATTGGGAGTTATTCATTTCAACAGGGATATCTAATTTTTTACCATAAATCTTTATGGCAGGTCACCAAACTATAGGTTTGATTACAAAGGTAAAATTGTTACAAAAAATATGTGGAGAACCTCCTGTAATGAACAATCAAAATGCATGAAAAAACAAAAATATTGGAGCAAAAAAGAGATTTTATTGATCGCGGGCCACTTTGAGGGGGCAACCTCCTTTGAGCAAGCTCAATACAAAATAACTCTTCAATGCTTTCATTAGCCTCAACACATACTTATATACTAAGTCTAATCTAAACAACTATTACTCCACATGAATGTGGGATAATACATCATACTAATGGGATGAATTACAAAGCATATGCGTTCGAAAAAATATACCAACAAAATAAAGAGGGGGGTTGACATGGGTTCTTAACATCCCCTCCCTCTTAGAAAAAGATTTGTCCTCAAAGATTTAGATGTGGAAACTGTCGCTGAATTTGAAGGAGCGGTTCCCATGTAGCATCCTCTACTTGCATGTCGTGCCACTGAATTAAAACCTTTGTTATGGCCTGAGAGCGAAGCTGACGAGTGCACTTATTGAGGATGGCCTCCGCTTCCAAAATGATGGATCCTTCCGTATCCAGATTTGGTAAAATAGTTTGTGCTCTGATGTTGGTGCCAATCACTTTCTTGAGACAAGAGACATGAAAGACTGGGTGAATGTGAGAAGGAGGAAGTTCCAATTTATAAGCAACAAACCCAATCTTCTGAAGAACTTTATATGGCCCATAGAACTTTGGAGCCAGCTTCTGATGCCCTTTGAGTTTCAGGGAGGATTGCTTGTAAGGATGCGAACGAAGAAAAACCATATCACCGATTTGAAAGGTTTTCTCAAAACTGTGTTGATTGGATTGCTACTTCATGTGATTTATTTCCATGTGAAGATTCTCTTATAGAATGTGGAGAATTTGATCACGATTTCGCAGAACCATGTCAACTGTTTGAACTAGTGAACTATGGGGTGTGTGTGGAAGGAGAATTGGGGGTGGTTGCCCATAAACAACTTCATATGGAGTCATTTTAGATGCAGTATGGTAGGAATTAATGTACCACCATTCAACGAGAGGGAGCCACTTTGCCCATTGATGTTGTTGTTCAGAGGTGAAGCAACAAAGATAAGTTTCCAAGAATTTGTTGGTGACTTCAGTTTGACCATATGTTTGTGGGTGATATCCTAAACTCAATTTTAGTTTGGTTCCAGTGAGGCGAAAGAGTTCGGTCCAAAAATGACTTGTGAAAGTTGCGTCCCAGTTTGAGACAATGGAAGAAGGGATGCCATGAAAACGGAATATTGGGTCCATGAAACTTTGTGCGACTGAGGAGGCAGTATATGGATGGTTGAGAGCAAAAAAATGACTATATTTGGAGAGTCAATCAACCACAACCAAGATTATGATCTTGCCTCTAGATTTAGGGAGCCCGTCGATGAAATCCATCGAAATATCTGTCCAAATCCTTGTAGGGATGGGCAAGGGTTCGAGCAAGCCGAGGAGGAGTGTAGTTTCACCCTTGTGGTGCTGGCAGGTATCACATTCAGCAACCATTTGTTGAATTTCCCATTTGATTCCCTTCCAAAAGAAGTTACGTCGTGCCTTCTCATACGTTTTGAGGAACCCAAAGTGCCCTACCGGTGGAGAAGCATGGAGTTCATAGAAGACATCCTGGTGAAGATCTGTGCTCTGGGGAAACACCAAGCGACCCTTGTATCTCAAAGAAGAACCATCCCAAGAGTAATGTGGTACAAGAGAAGGATTACTGGCCAACTGTTGGATGATTTGAGATAAGGAAGAGTCATTGACATAGCCTTGTTGACCAGATTGTAACTAATTTGGAATAGGCATAGAAATAGCTGAAAGAGAAGCATGGTCATCAAATGTGTGGGAAAGAGCATTCGCCACAAGGTTGTCCTTACCCTTCTTTTAAGTGATCTCGTAGTCATAACCCAAGAGTTTGCTAACCCATTTTTGTTGTGTTGGGGATGAGACTCATTGTTCCAGGAAATATTTTAGACTCTGGTGATCAGTCTTGATGCAGAAATGATTCCCTAAGAGGTATGGATGCCACTTCTGTATGGCATGCAAAATAGCCATCATTTCCTTCTCATATGTAGAGGCGGCTAAATTCTTACCAGACAGGGATTTGTTGGTGAATGAAATGGGATGTTCATCGTGGAGGAGGATAGCACCAAGTCCATTGTCGCAAGCATCACTCTCAATAGTGAAGGGCTTGGAAAAATCAGGCATAGCGAGAACATGTGTGGTACACATAGCTTGTTTCAGTTTCTCAAAAGCACACTTAGCAGCAGGTGTCCATGCAAAACCATCCTTTTTCAGTAGAGCTATTAATGGAGCTACAATCTTCCCATAATCCTTGAAAAACTTGCGGTGGTAGCCAGTAAGTCCCAAAAACCAATGAAGGCTCTTAAAGGGCTGAGGAGGTGGCCAATTTTTCATGGCATCGATTTTGGCAGGATCGACATGAACCCCTTGTGCTGAAACAATATGCCTAAGATACTCTACTTCCTTCTGCCAAAAAACACATTTAGATTATTTGGCACATAGATGATAATCACAGAAAAGTTTTTGTACAAGATCCAGATGTTGGAGATGCTTAGCCCAGGTTTTACTATAGATGAGGATATCATCAAAGAGGACCAGAATGAAGTTTTGCAAGTAGGGCCGAAATATTTTATTCATCAATGCCTGGAACATGGAAGAGGCATTTGTGAGGCCAAATTGTATGACCAAAAATTCATAATGGCCATCATGTGTGTGGAAAGCTGTTTTAGGGATACATCCGCATGGACCCGAATTTGGTGATACCTAGAACGAATATCCAACTTGGAGAAAAAAATGAGCACCATGGATCTCATCCATAAGCTCATCAACAATAGGAATGGGAAACTTTTCCTTGATTGTGATGTGATTAAGTGATCAAAAGTTGATGCAAAGGCGCCATGACCCATCTTTTTTCTAGACTAGAAGGACCGGTGAAGAGAAGGAACTAGTGCTAGGGTGAATAACACCTTGCTTCAGTAAGTCACGAACAAGCATCTCAATTTCTGTCTTGTGGTGAAATGGGTAGCGATAGGGCCTGATTTTGGGAGGGAAACTTATAGGAAGGAGTAGAATACGATGGTCCTTGGGTTGAGAAGGTAGCAATCCCACTAGCTCAGCAAACACACATGCATATCGATCCAAAATTTGTTGGAGATCCAATGGAGTAGTTGAGACCACTGAAGGTGGAATCTGAATGAAATGGAGCTGAGCGATGACACCATGTGAAATTTTCTTAAGAATTTTTTCCATGTGATGCGAACTGATGAGACTAAGAGACCCTGGTTGTAAGCCTTGCAATGTATGTTTGGTACCATTGATTGAAAACTGCATCCAAAGTTCAACAAAATCCCATAAAATGGGTCCAAGAGTGCGTAACCATTGAGCGCCTAAAACGACATCATATCTGCCAAAGGGCAAGGAAAACATGTCAGAGTGCAATTTATAATCCCCCATAGATATGCGCACATTAAGACACTTCCCTTTGCAAGCTAAGGTGCCCCCATTGGTAATCATGACTTCAAAGCTGCAGCAAAGATGGATGAAACAATCAGCCTGTTTAGCGATCCTTGGGTCAATGAAGTTGTGAGTGCTACTAGAATCAATGAGTATTATAAGAGGGAGTTTTTTGAAGAACCCTCTGACTCGCATGGTTTGTGGGGTGGTGACTCCAGCTAAGGCATGGAGAGATATCTTTGGTTGGTCCTCTGGAGTAAGAAGTTGTTGAATGTCACCATCATCATCTGTGGGATCTTGAGCATCATAAAAAATTTCAGGTGCGGGTGGAGAATCCACATCCAAGTGATAGAGATTTTGTTCAACACATCTATGTCCCCGGGTGAATTTCTCATAACAATTAAAACAAACCCCTTTTTCCCGACGTTCCCGCATCTCTACTTCAAACAAATGCTTGATAGGAGTGGTTCTAGGAGCAGGCGGATTTTGGGTTCTTTGGGAAACCATAAGTCTGAATGGAATAAGAGTGGATTTGGAGCATTGTTGAGCCTGGATCTTGTCCTCTGCTAGCTTAGCCATCCCGAGGGCTTCCATCATTGTGTTGGGATAGAACATTTTAACCTCAGAGCGTATTGCATCCTTCATACCACTGATAAAACAACTAAGGTATAATGCATCAGGGAATCCCTCGGTGCGATTGGATAGTTTCTCAACTTATGTCTAATACTCCCGCATAGTGCCAGTTTGGTGAAGTTTGGTGAGTGCTCCTGTGAATTCATCAAAAGCACTAGGGCCAAATCATTGCAAAAGGAGTTGGGAAAAATCTGTCCATTTTGGCGCGACATGAGCCTTGATGTACCAATGGAACAATTGAAGTGCTTCATGTTCCAGATGAAAGGATGGAAGGGGGAATTTATTGACATCAAAAGTGTTATGCAGACTGAAATATTGTTCTACCCTATAAATCCATCTAGTCGGATCATCACCATTGAGGCGAGGAAAATCCAGCTTCGGCCCATGGAAGTTGCTAAATGATGAGAACCTAGTTTCTGTAGAAGACTCAGGCTGGTGGAGGTTGTGCATGGGTGAATGCTGAAGATGGAGGCCAAGAAATTTTTAATCTAGATCCTCAAGTTTGGACTTGATGGCAGCAAGTTCTTCTTCCATTTGTTTATTTGCTCCGGCGCAGGTGACAACCATAAGCATTTTTTTTTTGAAGAACTGATCTGTGGTGGTGCTAGAAGCTATGTTTTATCAATAGGAAATGGAGTAAATGATCTGTGACAATTCTGAAATTCTACACGTTATCAACTGTAAATAGAGATGGACCCCAGGTATATTCGGCTTCCTATTGGTTCAAAGGTAGTCACTCGGCCACCAAGGCTGTCTCAGGATTGAGTATTGGGGCAGTACCCCTCACTTCATGGTGCAAGTAAAAATGCTAACTGGTTGGCCAAAAATGACAGCTCTATGGTTTTCCTCATGGATGGGAATCTAGTCAATCTAGTGGGGGTCGTTTCCCTTTTCGCTTGGCAGGTCCTCTCAATGTCCAACTACTTCGGGGTTCCTGTGGTACTCCTTACAATGAGTTTTAGGGCTATGCCCAAGTACTTCCCACAGTTAAGTGGATAGGGTTTAATCCCTGATTTGGATGAAAAATATTGCTGCAAGAAGAAGAACAACTGTAAGGCTCACAACGCCAGGAAGCATGGCAGAGAAAAAAAAAATTCCTGAAATTCCACTCAACGAACCCAAGAAAATGTTATGATACCAGATGTGGAGAACCTCCTACAATGAACAATCAAAATGCATGATATAACAGAAATATTGGAGCACAAAAGAGATTTTATTGATCGCAGGCCACTTCGAGGAGGCAACCTCCTTTGAGCAAGCTCAATACAAAATAACTCTTCGATGTTTTCATTAGACTCATGTTGAGGCCTGGAAAATTGCAGGCAACAACAGCAAGGGATTCTCCCCAATCAATGTTCCCAACTAGCCCGTGACTGTTTGGTGTAGGGAATCCGTCCGGTTTGCGGTCCGGCAACCGTAGGTCAAGTAACAAAAATAAACGGGTTTTTACCGGTTGCGGCCTGATCCACCGTATATATTTTTGTATTTTTTGAATTAAAGTATGATATGCAAGTGCCTATTTAACATGCAGAGTGATAAAGAATGCCAGGAGTATTCACAATGTGATGCGTAGGTTCTTACCTCTTGTCTTAAACTCTCAAGCATCTAAATCACACACACAACAAGAAAATAAATCTAACTACCTACCTATCCCCAGGGAGCAAGATTGTAACTTATTAATGAGTAATGTATCTTGTGCATGCATTATAAAGAGAAATTACAGATAGCTGATATTTCTTCCAAAAACACATGAACAATTAAAGATATTTAAACAACCAGATAGCTAATTGATTATGAACAACATTCATTACTCATGGTGGTAATTTTCATAAAATAAACCATAAATCATTCAAACAAGAACATAGGTCCTAAGAGTCAGAACGATCTCACAGTTAGTGGACAAAAGCAGAAAACGAAATAGTTCCTCTTCAACAAATCCATAGCATAACATTTGAACATCCCACCAAACTTTCTCCAACAGGAAAACTGTAATTCTTTATTGTAAAAGGAAATAGTTCTTCTTACAATATGTCTTCACCAATCTCTCTGGAAAAAAGTCCCCCCCTGCCCCATCTAAATCCTCTATATTTATACAAAAGAACAAGACTATTGGGCTGCCCACGAATAACTCATGGGCTTCCCCAACTCTTCGCTTCCCAAAATTTACTTTCACTAAGTGTTTATAAAATTTACAACATATTATAAAAGTGAACAAATGTTCATGAGGAGGCCCCCACTTGATTATTCAAAAATTTCTTCCATGCTGAAGCCTCTGAGGTGATACTTTCAAATTCAGAAGGTTCCAAGAATCAAATATTTATTTCAAATTTTGCAGCTTGATTTCTGATGGCTTCTATTCTGGATGTGCTCAGGAAAAGCTGATCTTCTAATAGCTGCACACTAACCATGGAATGATCTACCTCATTCCTTAGGGTCTGTTCATCTAAATCTTTAATGTGCTGTATTCTTCTTTCATCTTCATGATAGCTTCTTTGCAAAATTTCCACAAACAGGCTGTGGTACAGAAAAGCATCCATTCTTTGTTCAGCATCTACCTGGCATCGATTATAAGTAATTAGAAGTCTTGTAAAGAATTCTGTACATGCCCCTCTTGTCTTCCTAACAGCCTTCTTGAACTCTTCGGCTGTGTTGATGGCAAACTCCAACAAATCGTGGTCCTTCTTGAGGGCTTGTTGATCTTTTGAGGGTAACTCTGCAGGAGCTTCTTCATTAGCTTGTAACCTTGCCATCCTTCCTGTCAGGACTTCCAGGATGTCCTGAGATCTATCATTAAAATATGAGGAGGTCTCCAAAATCTCCTCCAATCGGTTGTCTACTTGCAAAACCCTGCACATTTCCTCCTCTATGGCCACTTGCAGCTAAAGCATCTTGGTTCTCTATGCCAGAACATGTTCCTTGAAAGGTTGAAGACTATCCTGTTGTTCCTTGGTCTCCTCTAAAGCTGCTGTCAATGAGGTAATCTGCTCTTTAAGTTCTGCCTTCTGCACTTGAGATTGCCTCTCACCTTCCTCCAAGTTAGTCTTCTGCAACTCCAAATCCCTTATCCTACCTAGCAGCTGATCCTTTCTTGCCCTCAACTCTTGATATTCTTGTTGCACTTTCTCCAGACACTCTTGGGTAGTCTCCATAGATCTTTTCTCTATCTGGAGGACCTGAAGTTCAGCTTTTGAAGACTTGATTTCCTTTTTTATGTCTTCAAACTTTCTCTTTAACCTATTGTTTTCTTCTCTTTCCTTTCTCAGGGTATCTTTGAGTTGAGAAGAAGACTTCTTTGACTGCTCCAGATCCGTCATTATTTTATCTACATTGTCCTTTGAAGCATGGATCAATGCAGCACCTGCTCTGATAGTGAACTTGGGGTCTCTGTCTGTGCCGTATACAATGGTTGTATCATTTATCATCTTACCAGATAGCCCCCCGGTTTCAACCTTCCTCTTGGTCCTCTTTACTATCCTTTTCTTTTCTTTGTCGTAAAAGATAGTATTAAAATCTGGTACCTCTTCCCCTTTATTTTGTTCAAAGGGGATTAGCATAAGTGTGGGGACCATAGCCTGTCCTGGTGTGCTGGCAACAGGCACTTCAGGATCTTGAATGTCAGGGTTTTCCAAGTCCTGAGCCTGACTGTCTACTGTGTCAGAAGCTGATTGCTTTGTTACTACTTGTGTCAGATTTATCTTCTCTGCTTCCTGCTTCTTTAGCTCCTCATCTATAGTTCTTTTTCTTTCCTCTTCTTCTCTTTTGGTAGCTTCTTCTGCCTTTCTGGCTGCCTCTTGTGCAACTCTTCTCTTCTCCTCCTCCTCTCCTTTTAGCCAGCCTTCAGCCTCTTGGGCTAACCTATGGGCCTCTTTATTTCTTTTCTTGGTTTCCTCCTCCTCGGCCTTTGCCTGCTCGTCTTGTCCCTTTCCACCTTTGGTGGTGATTTTCTTTTTAAACCTTCTTCTTAAGGCTGTCATGTTTTGTGCACTATGGAAAATGGACTCCTCTCTATCCCAGTGGCTAGTGTATTCAAAATGTACATTCACCTCTTTGCAATGCTCTGCAACCTTGTTACGGGAGTCATTCCTGTGGAAAGGCATTTCCCCAAAATGGAACTTCTCCAACTCCTCCACGAATTCATCGGCCTTCTTTACCCTAGTAAATTTGTAACTCCCCAATCTAAAAGGCAAAGGAGGGTATGCTTCTTTCTTATGTTCAAATAAAAAAATTCTTATGCCATCTAAAAAGACTTGTCTAACTACCTCTTTGTGAATTACATAGTCTGTGGCATACTTAGGCAGTAGTGAGGGTGCTCTAGAGCCTCCAAACATTCTGAAATATAGCCCATCCTCAGTTAAGTAATAATCAGCATACTCTTCAATCACCTGCAATGCCTCCTATGAAATGCAGTCACATTCTTTTAAGAAAATCAGGGTATACAATGGCATAATGAAATGCTCACACACCTCCTTGTAGTGACTGTGGTATTTGTGGGCTCACAGTGGCTTGTATGCTGAGTAAACTGGTGATCTTTCCCAGTCCCAGATGCACCTCAGGTTGGGGAAAGGTTGATAGCATAGTATGCAATCAATCAGTATGGAGCTCATGTAGAACTGTGATTTCTTTTGGGACACCCCCCTAATGCCGATGCTATGCAGGACGAGAGGCTATTGGACACAATGTTGGCCCAGTTGAAAACGGTCCCCTATGTTGCAACATAGAAAATTATCGGTACCCACTCCAATTTGAAGCTTTTATCATGGGCTCTCCCAAAAATCCTATTCAGCATCAAGGAAATGAACCTATAAGGGGTTCTTAGACTTGCACTGTCATACTCTCCAGTCGGCCTGGTTCTAAAGTTTTTTCCAGGAAGGAGCATCCTCTTGAGTGTCTCCACTAGGTCCATCCTGATGCTTTTCAGCCAGTCTTCAGTCAAATATATTTGCACTTCTGGCAAGTGGTAAGCCAGGGCCACATATCTAGGGCTATAAGAAGCATAACCCTGTTTGTCAATATTTTCCAGAAGCATGGTGGTCACATCTTCCCTGGGTAGAATCCACCCAATCACCTCTGAGTATGGAAAGAGTTCAGGTCTCGTAGCAATTTTCATTAATGAAGACCTCTCTATGTTGGCATAGATGTTTTCTTCCTCAAATCCCATGTCAGGCACCTCTCGGCGCATAATCAATCTGTAGATTTCTCCCCACTAATATTCGGGTTCTACACCAATTATGCATTTGGTGTCTTTATAAGTATATTCAACTCTAGTGATGAATTCAACGTCGGGTTCCTCTTCGACCGCGGAATCCTTCTTCTTTTGACGTTTAGACATCTCAAGTTCCGAGGAATTTCCCTGTCATGTATACAAAATATATTTTAGGTTCTGCTAGGTCATTCTGGACAACATTTAAAGATAAAGATAACAATATAAGGGTTTTACCTCGTTTGCGTTAAACATGACGGAAGTTATAAAAAATAAGCAAACCATGTTCAAACAAATGCTCTTGTCCAAAACTAAAACCAGCTTAGCCCAACAAAGTTTGGATTGGGAAAACATGGCCTTTGTCAACACGAAAACAATCCTAAACCCTCTCTCAGTGCCACAACCTACACATTGCGTGAAAACAGAAGGCACCTAATCTAAATAACTCAAAGGGGACACTACAGGTGACAGCCCCCTAGAAGACTGTAAATGCTCACTTTAGATTGGTTTAGGGTTCAGATTCGAAACTGAACAAGGTCATCCCAAGTGGGAAGTGGAACATCAAACAGGTCTTGGTTTGTGAAGATGGGAGCGGCTGAACAGTGGAGCCAATCATCATAGCCTCATAAGAAAACCATGAAAGTCCCCCAAACGGCCAAACAGACAATGGGGGAAACTGGTGCGGACAGCGTAACGGCCGTCTGCGCCGGCTTCCCTAGGAATTGAGTGTAGGATGCAAAACCATAACGGTCGTGGGATAAAGCATCAAGTAAACCACAAACCCCCCCCCCCCCCCCCCCACTAACAGTCATACCACTCACCTTAGAAGATATACATGTCAAGACGAAAACCTAAAAAAAAAACTAACCGTGGAGACAAGAAAATAGCTCGTCCAATTGAACGGAATGGGAAAACAAGCACAAGGGCCTACCTAGCACTGCTGCATGACTGGCAAGATGAAAACCATTGAACCTCCACAGCGAAGCCACCTAGGAGCGAGGGGACTGCTCGAGCGAAAAAGACAACGCAGAGAAAGTCCAAAAATGACGATAAAATAATAAACTACCCAATTCCACTATATATATACCCCCGGTCAACTATAATTGGTGGGAAGAAAAAGTCATCAGGTGGGAAAAGGCTAAGGGGTTGGTGACCAAGTCAACATTTCCTCCATCACGGCGGATGATGAAACACTTAGGAGAACCGCAAAGGTATCGGCCGAGAAACATATCAACACTCGCATCGGAGCTCGCAAGCCTAAGGCGTCGGAGCAATAGAAGGTTGGAGAGCCGCAACAATGAATCTGTAAAAGAAATGAGTTCCATAGACCAGCAGAATTGGAGCCAAAAATAACTACGAATCAAACGAAAAACATCGAGCAAGCAGACAAAACAAACTTTCAGAATCCTAATGCTTTCTAGAGCCGCAATGGTGAGAGTTGACGAAAACCAAAGAACGGCGAAACAAAACGGTAGGGATCGGAAAAGGATGAAACAACTGTCGAACCGTTACGCAGAACCCCTTCCGCAACAGCAGAAGACATATGAACAATGGTTCCGACCGGCTTTCAAAACAAACGCTGATAAGGACAAAACATCGGAGGCCAAAACACTTAGCTTCAGACTTGGTGTCCGGTTCTGCTCCACAACGGCGGAAGCGCAGGCGACTAGACTCCCAAGGGTGAGGCCAAAAGAAATAATTCAAACATAAAAACATTTTCCCGCATAAAAGTAATCTTCATTCAACATCAAGTAAAACCCAAACCGAGCAAAACGAATTTAAAGGAGGGTCCCAAATTTTTTTGAATTTTGGGAAATTGTTGTAGTTGCAACAACTCAATACATACTTATATACTAAGTCTAATCTAAACAACTATTACTCAACATGAGTGTGGGATAATGCAACCTATTAACTGGATGACTTAACAACTATTACTTACTCCCCATGAATGTGGGATAATACATTATACTAATGGGACGAGTTACAAAGCATATGCATCTGACAAAATATACCAACAAAATAAAGAGGGGGGTTGACACGTGTTCTTAACAAAATAGTTGAATATATACTGGTATTGTAATGCTTTATATGGAGTTGTGAAAGTGATGCTACTTGAATACATTTTTCCAGCTCAATATTATGGACCGAGGAACTGATGCTGCTAATTTCCTTTTTGGAAATGTAATTCCCCTTCGCCTGGGTTATATTGGAGTTGTCAATCGCAGTCAAGCGGTATGTTGAGTAACTGTCATGCATCTCATTTTTATAGAAAATAAATTCTGCAACATTGACATGGATGGGCTTTAAGATTAAAGTGCCAGTGTTTTTTTTCCATAAATAAATACTTTCTGTTGCAAATTTATTGTAGTTTTGATTTGCACATGTAAATTTTAGGCTATATAGAGTCAAGACACTATAAATTCTCTCCTAATGTTTCTGTTCAAGCTAATAGTCATTTTACTATTTTGGTTCTACTCCATTTTCATATGGCATATGATATTATTTTTCCTACACCTTCATCAGAGATTGATCATCACAAGCACCTGGCTTTCTGGGAGTGTATTGTTGGCATGGACACAAACACAAATTGGAAGGCTAGTAGAACAATTTTATTGAAAGTCCAGAATTTAACAAACATGAATTAAGATAAGAAATTTATCAATTTGTTATTGATTAACTAGGTGTAGCATTAATATGTGAAGTATTTGTATGAGTGGCAAGGAAGATCATAAAGCATTCAAAGTATGACTGATAAAATCACCAGGCTTCTATGAAAGAAAGATATCAAAAGAATAGTTTTTCCTCTGAACAATATGAAAAATAAAAAATCTCATAAAATTTACCCAATCTACCCATGTCTAAGCAAAGGAATCTACTGAATCTCATGTGCATGTGGAAAGGGATACATTGGTAAACTGGTAGTTCCTTCCGAGTTAGAATTAAAGAACATGTGGCCCATATAAATTATGGGAGAACCATGAAACTGGTTGCAGCAGAACTTATGCAGAAAATTGTGTTTCAAACTTTCAACAAAGTTTGAACCAACAAACAAGCCAAACTTGAATGAAACCCTATATTCTAGTATGTGGGAGATCTTGTAACGTAACGTTCCTCATGTAAATGTCGGCTATAAATATTATGAGGGAGATGTTGTAACGTTATGTAATGTTCCTCATTCCGATTATGAGGGAGATGTTGTAAGATTATGTAACATTCCTCATGTAAAGGTCGACTATGAATATTTACTAGGCTATAAACGGTGGAGATAAATCACCCACATGCATAAGTAATAAGGGACCATCACATAGTAATATTTCTTGTGCAATTCCAAGAACCATGTGAATATCAAGATTCTGTTTCTATCCTAATAAATAGCCTAGTAAATATTTATACTTCCTAGTAAATATCAGGATTCTATTTCTAGCCTAGTAAATAGCCTAGTAAATGTTTACTAGGCTATAAATATTTATAGGCTATGTAACTTCATGTTTCCATAAATCATTCTTATACTAAATATGCTACTACTGTTAATCCATATTCTGGTCTAAAGAGGCCTCTTCTAGGTCTAACACTCTTTGATCTAATTGATCAGTTTCTAAATGTTCTGGGAAACGGTGAAATGATTACTTCTACATCATTTAGGGTTTCTTTTCTTACAAAATGGGTTCCTATTTCTAGAATTACTGTGACTATGAAAGATAGGAATAAATTGGAGAGAGGAATACTTGATGTTGCTGAAACCCTTCCTCTAGCTGAGCAAAGACGCATTTATAACATTTGGAAAGAGGTTGTCACTAAGAACTACACAAAATCGTTTAAGTGCTGGAGTAAGAAAGTAGAGGATGACATCCAATGCCACAATATCTTTTTTACATAAGTTGCAGTCTTTACTGCACAAATATTGTTAAGAAAACCCTGAAGGAGGACCTGGGAAATAAGTGTAAGCTTCCTGTTTATGTATCTATAAGTGAAACCATTTTGATATTTCCACATTTTTGTTTAGGTGTTAGATTGTATTGGTTAGTTTTCCAATTTGTTGTTACAGTGTGAACTCTTTTCCAAAATTTCACATTCTACTTCCTACTATTTTTCCAATATATTTACAAAGATTTCATTTCCTTTATTACTTTCGAGCGCTATAATTATATTGTTGTTTGTATTATTTTCAATGGATAATGTTACAAATTTCTTTGTATCTTGAAGAGATATATTGAATCAAGATGAAACATAATGCATAAATGATCTACTAAAAATCAAGGTGCATAAGCACATATTTTGCATTCTTTGAAGTAATGATCTAATAGAATATATTTAGTCAACCACTTCTTTTGCTTTCTCTTTTTCCAAAACTCTGTTTGTTTATTCCTCAAAATCCTTCTATTTGGATGAAATGTTTAAAATCAATGATTATGCCAATATATGGTGTTCATCCTGGGCTTCTATGGAATCTTTGTTTTTTTATAAATAGCTTTCCAGAGTATTTATAGTTTAGATGTGGACTCTTCTATATACTGAAATGTTAGAAAGCAATGTTAGTGTATGATATTCAGCCTTAGCTTCCAAAATAATTTAAATAACCTCTTATGAGGTTAAATGTAATTAGTTATATACATTTAAGTTTCCTTACACCTTGATACCTTTGTAGCTTAACAAAATAATAAAAAAATAATAAAATGAAATATCGGCAAAAAACATTGTTGGTTGTGCACATGGTTTTAAAACCATGTGCAAGGCCTCCTAAACAACCCATGGTTTTATTGTACATGGTTTAGGAGGGCCTTGCAAATGGTTTTAAAACCATGTGTAAGACCTCCTAAACAAACCATGGTTTTATTGTACATGGTTTAGGAGGTCGTTGCAAATGGTTTTAAGACCATGTGCAAGGCCTCCTAAACAACCCATGGTCTTAGGAGGGCCTTTGACATGGTTTTAAAACCATGTATGGAGAGATGCTGTAATGTTATTTCCTAACAAAATAAAAAAATAATAAAAAATATTATAACTCGGCCATAAATAGTATTAAATATTAGTAATAAAATATTATATGTGGACGTTAAATAAAACGATGTGTCTTTTGGTTTGAATCACATCAAAGCTCATAGTTGAGTGCAATAATTAAGAAGAGGTTTGCACCTTCAAAGATTTGATCCCTCTCGGTGCTTGATAGAGCCTATGATTTGGATCTATGTTGGTTGTACATAATGCTTGCCTCCTCTTTTTGGGATTCAACTTGCATGCTCACCACTTCTCTATGGATTATCTTCCTCCCTACCTTTTCTTTTTGTTGTTTTTCCTATGAGTGAATCTTGGTTGTTATTTTGGGAATATCTTCGAAACACTATGATTGCTCCAATGTTTATTTCTCTACTAAAGTCATTGATGGTTCCTTCCCAGTTGGGTTTTATTACTCAATTAAGGAGGGGATTTCTTTTCCTGTAGTGAGGGATTCATCTTCTTGGATAGTTTCCAATGTTGTGAATAAGTTATAACTTGTAAAGTATCCTATTGCTTCCTTTTGTTTGAGAGGATTTGGACAATTTTTGGAACTTATCTTCTTTCTTTGGGGTGTGGGAAGGCTTCTTCTAGCTGTTCTTCTTGAAATGATCATATTCATGGAAACCATTACATTTGAATGAAATTTTATTATAGTCCAATGTTTGCACATGGGTCCAAAATTGTGGATTTGAAGCTCTATTTCTTTTGGGGGGCCTTCTTCAAGGTTTACTTTAACACAAATTTGGGTAAGGTAAACAACCCTAGCCTTGGATCAACTTTTCCAACAAATATCCCTAGTGTTCCCATGATATTTATTACACATTAATACATAATATACCATGGATCCTAATAAATCATACTTATTCTAGCACCTCATCTTAACACAAAATATTTTTTTCTAACTCCCCTAAATATAAAATCTATAGAAACTTACTCAGTAATTAAGAATAATTACAAAAGTTGAAGGGAATTCTTGTTTAGTATTCAATATTGCAACACTTCTTTTGTTCTTAATATCTAAACACTACATTATATTTTATGATGCAGGTTGTGTTGGTAAAGAAATGTATGTAATGTCATATCAACCAAGTTTTGCATCGGGACATCAAAGGTAATTTCTTGATTTTATCAATATTTTTTCTCGTATTTCCTTCATTTGAGATATCATTATTGAAACAAGTGTTTGAACATGGCATTTTATGCTTTAAATATTATATTATCTACCAATTGATAATAATGGGATTCTAAATATTATGGATTTTTTCATGACAAGATCTTTATGTAGTGACCAAAATGGAAACCTGGCCAATAGAGTAATCACATTGTGATATAGGTAAGTGAAATATGACCTATTTTATGATCATCATCAATTTTTTCTATATTATGAATGCTTCCTTGTTTACAATTCAAAATCTATATGGAACTTCTTTAGGTTGTTGATTTTGCATTCTAATGTTATGTGTCTCCCCCTGGAGCTTCCATTTGAAGCTTCTTTGTTTCTTTATGTTAGAAAAAGTAAGCTCACTACCATTGAGTATTCCTATCACATGGAAGGCTTTGCATTCATATTTATATGGATGTTGTTCACGGTCCTTATGAATTTATACCCATTTCAAACATCTACACAATGACTACAGAGTAGAGTCCTATTCCTTGTCATGATTGTAGTTTGTTGAGTATATCTGATTCTATTCCTTCTCTGAGTGTTTCAAATCATTCCTGGTTTTCAAAATAAAAAGATAAAAATACAGCCTTATCCTATACTCTATGTCCCCATGAATATACTTGTATCCAATGCTATTGGGGATCATGTAGACCTCTTAGTGCAAGAACTGCAACATCACCCTCAGAAGCGAATAAACATTATGAATTGGCATCACAATATATGCTATCCATTTGTCCATGTGGATACTCATTAGCTTGATGGAAGAATGAATTTTTCTCATCCCATGGTTGATAGGATCCATGTGAAGCACCAACTATTGGGGTGATCATCCTATTTTGATTCTCCTTATTTCTCCACTTATACATGGCTCTAGGATGATGATGCTTATGTATTATATCCTTGGAATCCACACTAAGATAATTGTTGTTTATAGGTCTCATATAGTGGTACACTTACGGTTGCTAGGGAATAGTGATTTTTTCAATCCCATTAAGCCAATTTCTTGAGTTTTGTTCAAAATTCCAAGAAAAGGTTTATGGATTTCATAACCTGCTTGATCCTTTACTAATGATTATATACTCAAAGTTGTGTATTGATCCTTTTTATCATTATAGAGGACTCTGTAAGTTAGGTTCCCAAACTATTAAAGGGTTCTAGTTCAATGGAAGAGTGCCTGCCTTACAAGAAGGAAGTTGGTGGTTCAATTCCTCCATGCCCTAATGATATTATAATATTAGTTAAAAAAAACTAAATTAGTAACCAAAATATAAGAGATAAGTTTCCAGGTCCCAAATTTTGCATTGGGTCACAATGTCCTAATCACATTTTCCATATTCATGAGAATTTTTCAAATTGATGCTAAGGGTCAAATAATTGCCAAGGAGGAAAATTACATGGGGAATTCACTTAGTGAACATCTCACATAGCACGTGTGATCATGGGATATTAAAGAATACCCTAAATTTCTAGACATATTGACCCAAACTCTTTTTGTTGAAATCCCCTCCCAATACTTAAAACCTTCTCCCCACCCCTTTTTATACCTCAATCCTTATAAACCACCCTACCCACCCCCACCTTAAACCCCTCATCCCCCGAATACCTGCAATATAATGGTTCAATTTTTAATAATTTTAAAACCCACAATATGAACTAACGTGATAGCATATTGGTCAACAAGTGAAGCCCCCATGGAAAATGACTAGTTCCTTAGGTTGGAGGTGGAAGCTTTTGGATTTGGAATAAGGGGGACAATAAATGAAGTTTGACCATTATAATGGCATAAATATTTAATAAAGGATATAAATAAATAAATACAAGGGAAAATCAAAGTGGAAATTCAGCATGGAGACACATGGAGACTATGGGGCCCACTCAAGCTATAAATTTGGTACCAAATGGAAACCTCCTCTTGCAATTTTGAATCCATGAGAATACTAAAGGTTATTGGATGAGTTATAAGGTTAATAATTTTTTCCATATGCATAATAGGTCTAATTTGGGAAGAAATGTAACTTAGATGGAAAAGTAAGAGTCATTTTGGAGCTAGTGAGACACTTGGACTAGATTCCCTAGCTCTATGACAACAATGATGAAGATGCTATGATACCTATGACACAAATTAGATCTGAAGGCTGACATTTGACATATCTGACATGTCAGGTCGAAATATACCATCCAAGAGAGATCTGTTGGTTTATCCCACAATACTGAGAGGGGGGGTGAATCAGTTTTGACCCTTTTTCAATTAAAACAAACAATAATCAACAATTAAGACACATATTTTATCGTGGAAACCTCAAAGAGAAAACCACCAACATAAACTCATTAATAAGATGAATTTTACAAAAAAATTATCTTCTACTACAAAAAGGATGCAAAGCACACCCTAGGTTTTTCCTACAACTACATACTAGGATTCCACAACACCCTTATGGTTTTCTTCCTGCTACAACAAACAAGGATGCTACAACACCCTGTTCTCTTGCCAGGAATGGAAGGAGGCTTCAACCCCCTGCAGACTTGTGGCCTGCCCTAGCACCACCCTTCCACCCTAATATGGTTTTCTTGGACTTTTGGAATAGCTGTAAACGATTCACTTTGGACTCTATCAAACTTATTGACAGAGACAATTAATTCTTTATATATTCATTCATATAAATACCCTATACTTACTTTGTATCAACACAACTCTTCATTGTTGCACTCTTTCATTTTGGACCATGACTGTTTATTTACAGACACACCCAATCATCATCCAATTGCTCAATCGTCGCATATTCTTCATCAATGGAAACGTTTTGTTCTTCCCATGGATCAGAATTCATTTCCGCAACCCTATTTATCACTGTCTGGTGTTTCTACACTCTCCTTCTCTAGATACAATCCATACCGTTGATCTTATACTCGAATCTCTTCAGAAAGTTGATCTACTCTACATATTTCTTCTTGAAATCGTATTTCCCCAACACGTTTTCCTCATCAACGAATCCCCACCATTGATATTCGTTGGGAATTTTCCTGACCGTTGATCTTATATTTTGCAGGATTCGGGATGTCGACTGACCATTTTTTTCTTTCTACAAACTTCTTTTTGTATGTTCCTTTACGAAAGCTTCTTTCTGCAAGTTCCTTTCCGCATTGTTGATCTGCTTTAGCAGAACTAATCTCAGGTGTCTTATCTTTCCAGATTAGGGAATGCAGGATGGGGGATGCAGGATGCAGAATACCCGACCAACTTTCCAAATTTTCCTCCTCACAAATTTCTTTCCACATGTTCCTTTCCGTACCATTGATATTATTTAGTAGAACTAATATTAGTCGTCCGATCTTTCCAGATTGCGGGATGCGGGATGCAAGATGCTTGACCAACTTCCCAAAGTTGACTACCCACAAATTTTCCTCTGCACTCTTTCCAACCGTTGAATCTTTGCAGCCTTCTTTATGACCATCGATTTACTTTTTGGCGTGGATCTCACAGATCTTTCCTAGACCATCAGATCTTCTTCTATGGACTCAATCCCCACCGTCCATTTTGATCTTTTGTGAATTATACAAAAATTGATCCTCATTCAAGTTGCTATAGGGTTATTCATTTTTCATTTCTTTATTATTCTGGATACCTGCAACCTTCAGTCTGCCACCATATCCACTGGTTATTCCTTTGTCATTTGTGAACACTTCTGACATCAATGACAACTTTATTCTCAATAATAGCCCCCTTTGGCATTGCTGGCAACCTATGAACATTCTCCCCCTTCGAAAACAATGACAAAGGAACTTTTCTGTCTGACAGCTCCCCCTGTTAGCATTTCTGACGCTCAAAATATTCCTTAGGTAGTGGTTTGTTGAAAATGTCAGCAATCTATTCTTTTGTGTCAATGTATTCTAATTCGATAGTTTTTTGAGATACATGTTCTCTTAGATAGTGAAACTTGATTGGTATATGTTTTGTCTTAGAATGCATGATAGGATTTTTAGACATATTTCTAGCACTAGTGTTATCACATTTGATCATTGTTGGATGTTCATATTTTACAAGTAGATATTCTAGGTTTTGTCTCATCCAAATAACCTGATTGCAACATGAGGAGACAACAGTATATTCTGCTTCTATTGTAGAGAGTGAAATAGAGGATTGTTTTTTACTTGACCATGATACTAAACAATTTCCCAGAAAAAATGCTGCTCCACTATTACTTTTTCGATCGTCAACACTTCCTGCCCAATCTACATCAGTTAACGCATTTAGGGTAAATTCTTGTCCTTTCAGATACCATAAACTGTACTCCATCGTGCCTTTTATATATTTGAAAATCCTTTTTACTACAGTTACATGTGTTTCCTTGGGGTCTGACTGGAATCTAGCTACCAATCCAATAAGTCGCATCACATCTGGTCTTGTGGCTGTTGCATATAACAGATTGTCGATCATGGATCTAAACATGGTATGATCTACTTCCAAAGATTCATCATCCTTACTTAACTTGCAATCGGTGACCATTGGAGTACCCACAGGTTTGGAATCTTCCATTTTAAACTTTTTCAGCATATCTTTGATGTACTTAGTTTGAGAGATGAAAATTCCTTCGTCTGTTTAGTAAACTTGCAATCCTAAAAGGAAATTTAATTCCCCCAAAATTAACATTTCAAATTCTTTCCTCATTTCAGAGGAAAAATGTACACTTAGGATTTGAATACTGCTTCCAAATATGATATCATCCACATAGACAACAACAATGATCATGTTTTTATCTTCAATCTTTAGGTAAATATTACTTTCAATGGCTCGTATTTTAAAACATTGTTGTTTTAAGTAGCTATCTAGTCTTGAAAACCATGCTCTTGGAGCTTGTTTGAGACCATAGAGAGCCTTTTTCAGTTTACAAACATAGTAATTTTTCTCTGACAAGAGAAACCCTTCAGGTTGTTCAATATATACTTCTTCTTCTAGTTTTCCATTTAGAAATGCAGACTTGACATCCATTTGATATGCTTTGAAGTTTTTATGGCATGACAGTGCTAAAAACATTCTAATTGCTTCAAGTCGAGCTACAGGAGCATAAGTTTCTTCAAAATAAATACCTTCCACTTGGGCATACCCCTTACAAACCAATAATTCTTTAGTCTTTATTACTTATCCATCTTGATTGAACTTGTTTTTAAAAATCCATTTGGTTCCTACAATGTTCTTATCTTTAGGTCTTGGGACAAGTTCCTAGATCTCATTTTTCTCAATCTGTTCTAGTTCTTCATTCATGGATTTGACCCATTCATCACTTTTGTTGGCTTCTGTAAAGTTATTGGGTTCTACTATTGAGAGTAGGGATTTTTCAACACCTGGTAGTTGTCTTCTTGTTTTAACTCCAACATTTTTATCACCTGTGATCTATGATTCTTGACAATTCTTTTGTATCCTTCTAGATGGAGTTTTAGTGTCATGTCTAGGGAAGTCTTCTTCATCTTCTTGTGTATCTTCCTCCTCTTTGTATTTTTCTTTGTTATGAATGCTCTTGTCCCTTTTCAATTCTTCTATCTTGTCATTACATGTATTAATATTGTCAATATCTTCCTCTTTCCTTGGTTTTACATCATCTACTTTTACACCAACACTTTCTACAATTTTATGTAACCTTTTATTGAAACATCTATATGCCTTTTTGGTGGATGAATATTCTAGAAACATCCCTTCATCAGTCCTAGAGTCAAACTTTCCAAGGTCATCCTCATTTCTTTTGATGTAATAGCTACTGCTGAACAATTTAAAATATTTGATTGAGGTTGGTCTCCCATACCATAATTCGTAGGGGGTCTTATCATTTTTCACTCTCAACTTCCCTTTGTTAAGTATGTAAACAGTTGTGTATACATCTTCTCTCCAAAACGAATCTGATAGTTTTGCTTCATTAAACATTGTTCTAGCAGCTTCTTGGACTGTTCTATTTTCCTTTCAACAACCCCATTCTGCTGAGGATTTTTTGCAACTGAAAATTGTCTTTTTATTCCATGACTCTCATAGGACTCATTGAATTCATTGGAAGTAAATTATTCCCCATTATCTAATCTAAGACATTTGATTTTCATATCGGATTCATTTTCAGCCATTGCCTTGAAGATTTTAAAATTTTCAAAAGCTTTTGATTTTTCTTATAGGAATGCCACCCAGGTCATCCTTGTGTAATCATCTATAAGCAACATGAAATAGTGATCTCCTTGCAGACTTTTAGTTCTGATTGGTCCACAAATATTTGTGTGTATTATTTCCATAGGGTGTGAGGTCATATGTTCTTTTATTTTAAAGATTACTCTAGTTTTCTTCCCATGTTGAAAATGTTTACATACAGAGTTTAGAGGAACCACAATTTTTGGTAGATATCTTACGACTTCCTTTGTTCTTATTTTGGAAACATTGTCAAAACTTAAATGTTCCAACCTTCTGTACCATAACCAACTTTCACCTACCATACTTAAGTAGCTTTGGTTTTCATTTTCCAAGATGTATACACTGTTTTAATTTCTCATAGCAATATCAACAACCTTTCCTAATTTCTTATTCTTGATTTCACATTTTTCTGAGTCAAAGATACAAATGTGTCCTTAGTCGCATGTTTGACTTACACTGAGAAGATTTGGTTGAGGTTTTCAAATGGCAAAAATTTTTCTACTTTGATCTTGCAGTTGACTACAATTATTCCTTTGCCGATTATCTTGGAAGACAAACTGTCTCCAAAAGTGACTTTTCCCTTATTATCCTTTAGTGTTATGAATTTTCTTGAGTCACCTGTCATATTTTTTGAACAACCACTATCTAAGTTCCATAATTTTTGGCTTTCGGTTGTACATAAAGCAATCATGGAACTTTCCATTTCTTCCTTCTCTTCCCAATGCTTCTTTCATTTGGTGTTCTAAGGTTTGATTGCAACAGTATTCCTTGTTTGTGTCTTCAGTTTGTAATCTCTTTCCATATGTCCATAGTTATTACATTTATAACATTCTATGTCATATTTTTGAAGTAATGTAAAAAGATTCTTATTTCCTTTCGACTCATTACGAGATATCTTCTTCTTGAATTCAGACACCTTTTTTTCAGTTATGCAATTTAAGGCTTTGTGACCAAAATTATTACAAGTAAAATAGTGACCTAACAAGATTTGTAGATATCTATTTGGTTTCTTGGGTGTTATATTATTTCTATTTTTATCTTGAGAAATTAAGCTATCTTTCTTGCTTCTTTCCTTTTTAGATGGAATCTTTAGTACTTCCGCATAGCTTTTCTTACTTCCTTCTTGATTTGTGATAGGAAAACTCTCTGGATTCTTTTCTTTAATGAACCCCAAACCAGACCTATCACCTGATGGTCTTTGGCTACTCAGAATATCATCTAGAATCATTGAGATATTATCAAACTTTGATTTGATAGATCCTTCATCAAGCTTTCTCTTGAATTGCATGATTTCTTATGCAAGCTTTTCAGACTATTGTATTCTTCTTTTTAGCTGTACATTTTGTTCCTCCTCAACCTTTTTTGGAATCTAGGAGTTGTGCTTCCAGTTGACCGATGAGAAGATTTGACTGTCTGTTCTTTTTCCTACATTTTTTAGGTTCTTCAAGGGCGCTAACAAGTTCAGATCTTAGGTCTACTTCTCCTTCCATATCTGAGTCAGTATTTGAGGCTTGAGTATCTAGTCCCATGAATAAAACTTCAGTTTATTCAAATTCACTTTGATATGAATCTTCACTCTCTTCCATGGTGTAAACAATTTTGTTTTTTCCATGGTGTTTTTTCTTGTTTCCTGATTTACCCATTTTAAACTTCGAAGTTTCATTTTATTCATTCTCATCTTGTTTAGTGTAGGTGCATTTAGAGGAAAAATGTCCAATCCTTCCACAATTAAAACACTTTAAGGGTAACTTCCATTTGTATTTCCCAGTTCCTCTCTCAAGTTTATTAATGAAAAAGGATTCCTCATCATTTGGGTTTTCTAATTGATTTTTTAAGGAGGCTTTAAAAGATGCTTCTTTTCTTGAAGATCCATTTCGCCCTATTCTCATCTCATAAGCAGTGAGGATTCTATGTATCTCATCTATTGTTAGATTTTTAGGATCATCTCATTCTTCTAAGGTAGATACCTTTGGATCATATCTCATTGGTAATGTTCTTAGTACCTTGCTTACCACTTCCTTCTCTTTTAATTTTCCTCCAAGGCCTCTGATCACATTAACAACTTCATCTATACAAAGAAGGTATTCACCAATATTCTCTTCTTATTTCATTTTAAGACTTTCAAATTGACCTTTATATGTTTGGAGTTTATATTATTTGACCTTATATTCTCCTTCATAGATAATTTTCAACTTGTCCCATGCCTATTTGGCAGATGTGCATTGCATCACTTTAGTGAATACCAAGTTTGTTAAACCACTTATGATCGCATTTAAGGCTTTGGAATTACCTTCATATTCACCTAGTTCAATTGTGTCTATAGGGTATTGGTTTCCTATTTTATGATATTGTTGGATTGATGCCCAAACCTTCCATCTTAGGGACATCCGATGACACCTCATCCTTACACGCCAGTAAGCATAATTTTCTTCGGTAAATAGTGGAGGTTTGTTAGTGGCCAAACATTCTTGTTGATCCATTGTAATTTTTGGATGGGATATTCCTTCCAGTGGTTAAACTGTTGTGGAGGAACCTGCTGTCATACTAATTGTTAGTTTATCCCACAATATTGAGAGGGGAGAGGTGAATCACTATTGACACTTTTTCAATTAAAACACACATTGATAATCAACAATTAAGACACAAATTTTATCGTGGAAACATCAAAGAGAAAACCACCAACACAAACTCATTAATAAGATGAATTTTACAAAATTGTTTATCTGCTACTATAGAAAGGATGCAAAGCACACCCTAGGTTTTCCCTGCAACTACAGACTAGGATTCTACAACGCCCTTATTGTTTTCTACCTGCTACAACAAACAAGGATGCTATAACACCCTGTTCTCCAGCTACGACTGGAAGGAGGCTTCGACCCCCTGCAGACCTGTCGCCTGCCCTAGAACCACCCTACCACCCTAATTTAATTTTCTCAAAGTTTTGGAATAGCTGTAAACTATTCACTTTGGAATCTATCAAACTTACTGATAGAGCCAATTAATTCTTTACATATTCATTCGATTAAATACCCTATACTTACTTCGTATCAACTCAACTCTTAAGTGCTGCGCTCTTTCATTTTGGATCATGACTGTTTATTTATAGACACACCCAATCATCATCCAACTGATCAATCATTGCATCTTCTTCATCAATGGCAACGTTTCGTTCTTCGGCTCAGAATTAATTTTCGCAGGCATGTTTATCGTCCTCTGGTGTTTCCACACTCTCCTTCTCCAGATACAATCTAGACCGTTGATCTACTCTACATATTTCTTCTTGAAATCGTATTTCCCCAACATGGTTTCCTCATCAACGAATCCCCACCGTTGATATTCGTCGAGAATTTTCCTGACCATTGATATTCTATTTTACGAGATGCGGGATGTCGACTGTCCATTTTTTTTATTTCCGCAAACTCCTTTCCAAATGCTCCTTTCCACAAGATTATTTCAGCAAGTTCCTTTCTGCACCGTCGATCTGCTTTAGCAGAACTAATCTCGGTCGTCCAATCTTTCCAGATTATGGGATGTAGGTGTTACAGCTGATTTTACCACTCCAGGTGAATCACACTTTGTATGGCCTTCCCCTGTACCTCTGTAGACTCCTTAGACCTTGTGGACCATTTTTTGTCCTTTTATGTTTCCTTGACCATCCCTAAAAACATGTGAAAAATGATATACACGGGTTTGACCCCTAAAACCGCATACATCGGAATGTGTACAAAATCCAAATCCTTTTGGAGTTTTCCTTGACATGGATCCGACTCACTTGACTCCTAGCCTTCCCTATGCCTTGAGATCGCTTGGATTTGACCTTTCATTACCCCTTTGAAAAGCCATATAAGGAACTCTATGGTAC
>LPNX010823866.1:0-43501 GCA_001517045.1 Pseudotsuga menziesii | reverse complement strand
CCCGTTGCGGTATGTTTATATTTCTTTGGCGTCGTGAGATCCATGTTTGTGAATGATGGTGATTCGTCATATTCAAAGTTATCTAAATCTGTGGGCTTCCTCTTCCTTGGAGTTTCATTTTTCTTGTCAAAATTTTGCACCTTGGTACTTTCGCCCGCCTGCCTATCTTCGTCATCATCTTCATCGTCATCTGTGCTGCCCATGTGATCATCATCCTCATCATCTTCATCTGCACCATCTTCACGATAATCGTCATCGTTGTCATCGTCATCTTCATCATCGCTATTATTCTTCGTAACATCGCTCTGACAATTTTGTCCTTTATTATCGGTATTATCATCGTTTATCCCGCAATCATCCTCATAGTATTCTTCCACCATGAAATTTTCATCTTTCAGCAAAACATTACGCTTACTCTTATTCCCCATCTCCCTATCTTCATCACCATCAAAAAATCCTTCCTCTTCTCCATCACCATTGTCTTCATCCTCTTCATCCTCGTCATCGTAGCCTAGGTTGACACTCATTATAGAGTCGATTTCTCTTATAAAGGGTGCCAACTCCCTAGTATTGTTCTCGGTCATCCACGGTATCTTCATTAGTGAGACATCTTCTTGATTCTTGATGAAGTTAATATCTTTCTCCTTATCGTCCTCTTGCTTCTCACCGTGTGTTTTATCAAAAACCTGCCAACTGCTAGTTACCATGCAACATTTTTCTAGCGCATTTACAAACTTCTCCAATTCATTGATCTTGTAATATTTGAAAGGATCATAACACAATTCGCATATCCGAAGTATTGTGAATGGAAATGTATGATTTTGTAAAAAATTATCATTCAGAAACTTACCCAGCCAATTTAATCTGGTAACGAGATTTCTCGCATCGTTCATTTCATTCTTAAGGTTTATAAATAGGTCAAACGGTATTGTTTCAGTGATATGTCGGATTAAATCGGGCAAAACTTGCTCGGGACCCGCCGTCACCAATCGCGTCTTGTCGCCCTGTTTCACCACATCGCTAAGTAATTCATAAAGGTTGATAGACTTGATACCCATCATATTATTATCCACATCATCCAACATCGTCGAGCTCATAGCTTTTTATTGTGCTTTGACAATCGATGAGAACACCAACAAAAAATGATAATAGGTATTGTTAGCTGTGTCAAAATACATGCTTTTGATCGCGAAATGAAAAACTACACAATCATTACCCGTCGGCGCTTCGGAGGGGGATTGGATTTCTCCTATAATCAAAATCTTCAACTATTACAAACCCCTTTTCAGAAGCACATTGAAAACAACACACAACAGAGCACTTTGTGATAGGCAATAGAGTGCTTTTAAATAGAGAATTACTGGTTCTCGCGAAATAATATAGCGCGTTGAAACTAATAAATAGATTCGTGAAGCTCTAGATCTATCTTTTTTCCTGTTTTTATCTGTGTGTTTTCAATAGGATTCGAACGATATAGGCCATGGCATCTATTACTTTTAGAACTCCATTATCCTCTCAGGAACAAGCCTTTTATAATCAGAAATTTCACCAATTGGATACGGAAGATCTCGGGGTGGTCACTGGCGAGGCAGTCAGACCGCTCTTCGCGTCTTCTGGTCTTCCAGGGCAATTACTATCGCAAGTGTGGGCTACCGTCGATATAGACAATAAAGGGTTTTTGAACTTGAACGAGTTTTCGGCTGCTTTGAGAATGATCGCTCAATTGCAAAATGCTCCTAACCAACCAATTTCCGCTGCCCTATATGAGAGCACACCTACTCAACTGGCTTCTTTTTCTATAAATCAGAACCCAGCTCCTATGCAAAGCGGTAGTGCAACCGGCAATACAAACAACACTGATATTCCTGCCTTATCCTCAAATGATATTGCTAAATTTTCACAACTGTTTGATAGGACAGCAAAGGGTGCTCAAACTGTTGCTGGTGATAAAGCCAAGGATATATTTTTAAAGGCAAGATTACCAAATCAAACTTTAGGTGAAATTTGGGCTCTTTGTGATAGAGACGCATCCGGTGTCTTAGACAAATCTGAGTTTATAATGGCCATGTATTTGATCCAACTATGTATGTCTCATCATCCTAGTATGAACACACCACCGGCCGTGTTGCCTACTCAGCTGTGGGATTCTATTCGTTTAGAACCTGTTGTTGTTAATCAACCAAACAGGACTACTCCTTTGAGTGCTAACTCCACTGGCGTATCTTCACTAACAAGACACTCTACTATATCACGTCTATCTACTGGTGCATTCAGTAATGCTGCTTCAGATTGGTCTTTAAGTTTTGAAAAAAAACAACAGTTTGATGCAATTTTTGATTCATTAGATAAGCAACATGCTGGTTCGCTAAGCTCTGCTGTGTTGGTTCCATTCTTCTTATCCTCTAGATTAAACCAAGAGACGTTAGCCACCATCTGGGACTTAGCTGACATCCACAACAATGCTGAATTTACCAAATTGGAATTTGCTATTGCCATGTTCCTAATTCAAAAAAAGAATGCTGGTGTCGAATTGCCGGATGTTATCCCCAATGAATTATTACAGTCCCCCGCTTTAGGACTTTATCCGCCAAACCCACTTCCTCAACAACAAAGTGCACCTCAAATTGCCATCCCCTCAAGAGCAAGTAAGCCTTCTTTACAGGATATGCCACACCAAGTTTCTGCCCCAGCAGTTAATACTCAACCAACAGTTCCACAAGTTCTTCCTCAAAACTCAAATAACGGTTCTTTAAATGATTTACTGGCTTTGAACCCTTCATTCAGCTCTCCTTCTCCCACTAAAGCACAAACTGTGGTTCAAAACAACACAAATAATAGTTTTTCATATGATAATAACAATGGCCAAGCAACATTACAACAACAACAGCCACAGCAGCCTCCACCTTTAACTCACTCCTCCTCTGGATTGAAGAAATTTACTCCCACCTCAAACTTCGGTCAAAGTATAATCAAGGAAGAACCAGAGGAACAAGAGCAACTAAGGGAATCCAGTGATACTTTTAGCGCTCAGCCTCCGCCAGTTCCAAAACATGCTTCAAGTCCAGTCAAACGTACAGCTTCAACAACACTGCCACAAGTTCCCAACTTTTCTGCGTTTAGCATGCCAGCAGGCGCTGCCACTAGCGCTGCAACTGGTGCTGCTGTAGGCGCTGCAGTGGGTGCTGCTGCTTTAGGCGCATCCGCTTTTTCAAGATCTTCCAATAATGCATTCAAGAACCAGGATTTATTTGCAGATGGTGAAGCTTCTGCTCAGTTATCTAATGCTACCACAGAAATGGCTAATTTATCTAACCAAGTAAACTCCCTGTCCAAGCAGGCAAGTATAACTAATGACAAAAAGTCAAGAGCGACCCAGGAGTTGAAACGTGTTACTGAGATGAAAAATTCCATTCAAATCAAATTGAACAATTTACGTTCTACCCATGACCAAAATGTTAAACAAACGGAACAACTGGAAGCACAAGTACTTCAAGTAAACAAAGAAAACGAAACATTAGCGCAACAGTTGGCTGTATCCGAAGCAAACTACCATGCCGCTGAGTCCAAACTCAATGAACTAACTACTGATTTGCAAGAATCTCAAACAAAGAACGCAGAATTAAAAGAACAAATTACGAATTTGAACTCGATGACAGCCTCCTTACAGTCACAATTAAATGAAAAACAACAACAGGTCAAGCAAGAAAGGTCAATGGTAGATGTTAATTCTAAACAGCTAGAGTTGAATCAAGTCACAGTAGCAAACTTGCAGAAGGAAATCGATGGTCTTGGCGAAAAGATAAGCGTTTACTTAACTAAACAAAAGGAATTAAATGACTACCAAAAGACCGTAGAGGAGCAACACGCACAATTACAAGCTAAATACCAGGATCTGTCCAACAAGGATACTGATTTAACGGACCGTGAAAAACAATTGGAAGAACGTAACAGACAAATTGAAGAACAAGAAAATCTCTACCATCAGCACGTTTCTAAATTGCAAGAAATGTTCGACGATCTATCACAGAGAAAAGCTTCTTTTGAAAAAGCTGATCAAGAGTTAAAGGAGAGAAACATCGAATATGCTAACAATGTGAGAGAGTTATCCGAAAGACAAATGAATTTAGCTATGGGGCAATTACCTGAGGATGCTAAGGACATTATTGCGAAAAGTGCCTCTAATACAGATACAACAACCAAAGAAGCCACATCTAGAGGAAATGTTCACGAAGACACTGTATCCAAATTTGTCGAAACTACTGTTGAAAATTCAAACTTGAATGTTAATCGGGTTAAAGACGATGAAGAAAAGACAGAAAGAACCGAAAGTGACGTATTTGATAGAGACGTTCCAACTTTGGGATCTCAAAGCGATAGTGAAAATGCCAATACAAACAACGGCACCCAGTCAGGAAATGAGACAGCAAATCCAAACTTAACTGAAACATTAAGTGATAGGTTTGATGGTGATTTGAATGAATATGGTATTCCAAGAAGTCAATCCTTGACATCGTCTGTTGCAAACAATGCTCCTCAATCCGTAAGAGATGATGTTGAGCTACCGGAAACGTTGGAAGAACGTGACACCATCAATAATACTGCGAATAGAGATAATACTGGAAACTTATCTCACATTCCTGGTGAATGGGAAGCTACCCCAGCTACCGCTTCTACTGATGTTTTGAGCAACGAAACTACAGAAGTTATTGAAGACGGAAGTACCACAAAAAGGGCTAATTCAAATGAAGACGGTGAGTCGGTCAGTTCTATCCAAGAATCTCCAAAAATCTCTGCTCAACCAAAAGCAAAGACAATAAATGAAGAGTTTCCACCAATTCAGGAATTGCATATCGACGAAAGCGATTCATCCTCTTCAGACGATGATGAGTTTGAAGATACCAGAGAAATTCCATCAGCAACAGTGAAGACCCTTCAAACTCCCTATAATGCCCAGCCCACATCAAGTTTGGAAACCCACACGGAACAAGTCATAAAATATCCCGCTCCAGGCACTTCTCCTTCACATAATGAAGGTAACTCTCAAAAGGCAAGCACCAATTCCATTTTGCCTGTTAAGGACGAATTTGATGATGAATTTGCAGGGTTAGAACAAGCGGCTGTGGAGGAAGATAATGGTGCTGATTCGGAATCTGAATTTGAGAATGTTGCGAATGCTGGGTCGATGGAGCAATTTGAAACCATAGACCATAAGGATCTCGATGACGAACTACAAATGAACGCTTTTACAGGGACGTTAACTAGTCCCTCTAACCCAACTATCCCAAAACCACAAGTACAACAACAGTCAACCAGTGACCCTGCTCAAGTAAGCAACGATGAGTGGGACGAGATTTTTGCTGGATTTGGTAACTCCAAAGCTGAACCAACCAAAGTAGCTACCCCAAGCATTCCACAACAACCAATTCCATTGAAGAATGATCCTATCGTTGATGCTAGCTTGTCAAAAGGTCCAATAGTTAACCGCGGGGTTGCAACTACTCCAAAGTCTCTAGCCGTCGAGGAGTTAAGTGGCATGGGATTTACTGAAGAAGAAGCGCACAATGCCTTGGAAAAGTGCAACTGGGATCTAGAAGCCGCCACTAACTTTTTGTTGGATAGTGCTTAGTCTGTAATGGACCATTTCGTCTTCTTTTTGTACTTCTTCCTCGAAGCTGAATCATATTTACCCTTTTCCAGGATCGTCCTTGTATATTGTGAATTATTCTAAAAGTAGAATATGTTGTACTTTAAAATTGTTATAGTTATCATCATCTATTTTTCCATTTTATAAAATTTTTACGTTAGACAGTTATGTATTGAAACTGCTTCATAAGTTTTGAAAATCATCCCAGTTTGGTAAATACACTAACCAAAAAAAAAAAAAAGCTCTACCACACAATCCTTGGGCGTATTACAACATGGGAAACACGACATTATTGAAAATACAAAAAAAGTAAAGTAAGACTCGTTCAGGGCATAAGTCAATGGCCCTGTAAGAAAAAACAAAGTAGCTAGGCTCATAAGAGATTATCTGTTTAATTTTCTTTGAATAAAAAAAGTATAAATCGATAAGATAAAATACCACAATGAAAAAATAAAGGCTACTTGAAAACAACTGGACCAAACCAAAACCCAATTAACCCAGACCAGTAATGAAACACGAATAGAAATATACCCAATCAAAATAGAAGGAAGAAAGACCAGATTCTTAAAAAGAATCATACGCTAAAAAGCACTAAAAGACGAGAGGTGCTAGATAGCAGACAAAGGAAGACATCAAGTACATTTACAAATGTTTTTCAGCTCTAAGATAAACTTTCCTTCCTTATACTGCTGATCATCATTGCTGCTCTGCAAGTATTTCCAACCTACGTTCCTCTTGCACCAATGACAAAGAATATCACAGACTAAGTAGTCGCCAGTCAACATTCTTCGTTGCTCGACCTTTCCTTCAACGACATTAACAACTTTGTTCATTAAATAAGCAGTTCCGGTCCTACCCCTATAATCTCTAGAAATAATCTGGAAGGAACTGGAAAGATGTGTCTTGCAATGTCTACAACCGTAGGTGATGAAGCTCACGTTTTTTTGCGATCGATGCTGAGAGTGGAATAACGGGTCGTTTATTGATTTATACGATGATGATGGGGAAGATAACGGATTTTCAATATATATGGAGTAACGTAATCCCATTTTCTTCTACAGTAAGATAAGCTTCTCCCTTTTCCTTCAGTGCTGCTACTCTCTGCTCTCCACTTAAGTGTTACAATTAATTTGCAGCTAGTTTGCAGTTCGTACAACCTCGCCTATTCTTGTAACGAAGAAGAAAGTATTTATAATATTGGGCTGTAATGTGTTGAGTTTAGTAATAGATAAAGTAGGACAGAGTTCTGTCTTTGTTTATCTATGGGGTTCAGAGTGATAAGGGGCAGGATAAGGAAGTTAAAAAAAAAAAGGTTACGTTATATAACGAAAGAAAAGAAACGAGCGAAGTGCCAACTATAGCCCAATATCAAGAATGCAAGTCAGCAAAGTACAGTAATCGTATGAAGATACGCGATGCGTAATATCCCTCAAGGGCTCCGGATCAGAAAAGCTAAGGGAAGATCCTTACATTACACGGCGTGCGACAGACTCGAACCACAGCTAACTTCTCGTGAAAAGATGGCTTCAACTTCGCTCTTGTAATAACTTTGAAACACACGAACAAAGGTTTATTGCGCTTGATTAACGTTGGAAGTATATGATACTAATACTGCTTTGTTCTCTAAGTCATCGCTATATGTTTATCTCGAGGAAAAGGTGCACGGCGGTACACAATTACTTCGCCGTTTCGGGTAAAACAAGTGTTACATTTATAATATATATGTATATATGTATGTGCGCGTAAATATATGCCGTTCATAACAAATCATCTTCTTGTTGCTGGATGGACTCCTTAATTTTATTCAAAATGGTAATTTTCCATTTATCTAGTCTCATAAAATTGTCAAACTCCTTACAGTGTTCGCTTAGCTGCTCGCTATCACCTTCATTAACAGCATCGATTAAACTTTTCAAGAAATTTGACTCCCTTGAATCCGCAAAATTCGGATCTTCACTTTGACCCTCTTGTAAAGTTCTTGCAGCAGCGACTGCATCAGTAGCAGCTAGCTGACAAAGCCCTTTTTTTAGGAAGTAATCCTTCAAACTCCATTGGCTCAATCTATTGCCCATGCTGCTCTTGATCAACTTCGAATATATATCACTTGCTTCAATATATTGACCGTCAAGAGCCTTTAGATCTGCGCATTTGATAAAACACTTATTCGATAATGCTACCGACTGGTCTTGGGCATACCACTCACCAGCGAGCTCATAGCAATCTATAGCTTTTGCATAGTCATGCAAATCATTTTCTAGAATTTCTCCAAGCTCAAACTTGAAATTAGCACCTCTCCGGAACTGCCCCCTATGAGTAAAAATTTGGATAGCATTTTCTAATGAATCCACGGCGTTCACAGAGTTTCCACCGCTTTTAAAGCATTTATAAGCCTCTACGTAGGTATTTCCTGCTTCGTCTTCATTACCAGCCTTTTTCTGATAGTCAGCAGCTTTCAAAAACGAGTCTCCTGCCAAGTTTAACTCTTTTCTTAGACGGTAAATGGTGGCTGCTTGGACACAAAGATCAGCAGCCTCCTCAAACTTGTATGAATCAGAACCGCTAAACAATTTCATGAAACCCGATGAAGGAACACCCTTCTTCTCAGCCTTAACACAACGGGAAATATCAATTCCCGTATTTCAATGTTAGTAATTTGCCTTCGTAAATTACGGAATCACATAGCTTTCATTTTGTTCCTTTGATATATTTCCCTACTACATACTCTTTTCAATAACTCTACAGGGTCTGACATTTTTAACTTTCAGGTTAATGATGGTGTTCTTACTATATTCTCGAGTCGTACAGAAGTTAGTTCAGATAAACTGCTTCGGTGCTGCCCACTTCTTATCATTACCTCAACTTTACCTTCCCTATACCTGTGTGTCCTTATTAATTCAAGTTAATCCGAGGAAATAGAGTAGGGTAACCTTCAATGATGTCACGAGACACGGATGCTGCAACTTTGCGATTTTTTCCTGGAAAAGAATAACAATTAAAGGCAGCCTTTCAGCTGAGATTACCAGCAGGTCTTTGGAGATTAGCGCAAGAAGAAGTGTGATATAGTACTCATAGAGGCAGGCTACAGACTAGGGAAAGCGTGTTCAACAACAATAAGAAATGGAGACCAGTTCTTTTGAGAATGCTCCTCCTGCAGCCATCAATGATGCTCAGGATAATAATATAAATACGGAGACTAATGACCAGGAAACAAATCAGCAATCTATCGAAACTAGAGATGCAATTNGACTAATGACCAGGAAACAAATCAGCAATCTATCGAAACTAGAGATGCAATTGACAAAGAAAACGGTGCACAAACGGAAACTGGTGAGAACTCTGCAAAAAATGCCGAACAGAACGTTTCTTCTACAAATTTGAATAATGCCCCCACCAATGGTGCTTTGGACGATGATGTTATCCCAAACGCTATTGTTATTAAAAACATTCCGTTTGCTATTAAAAAAGAGCAATTGTTAGACATTATTGAAGAAATGGATCTTCCCCTTCCTTATGCCTTCAATTACCACTTTGATAACGGTATTTTCAGAGGACTAGCCTTTGCGAATTTCACCACTCCTGAAGAAACTACTCAAGTGATAACTTCTTTGAATGGAAAGGAAATCAGCGGGAGGAAATTGAAAGTTGAATATAAAAAAATGCTTCCCCAAGCTGAAAGAGAAAGAATCGAGAGGGAGAAGAGAGAGAAAAGAGGACAATTAGAAGAACAACACAGATCGTCATCTAATCTTTCTTTGCATTCTTTATCTAAAATGAGTGGAAGCGGAAACAATAATACTTCTAACAATCAATTATTCTCGACTCTAATGAACGGCATTAATGCTAATAGCATGATGAACAGTCCAATGAATAATACCATTAACAATAACAGTTCTAATAACAACAATAGTGGTAACATCATTCTGAACCAACCTTCACTTTCTGCCCAACATACTTCTTCATCGTTGTACCAAACAAACGTTAATAATCAAACCCAGATGTCCACTGAGAGATTTTATGCGCCTTTACCATCAACTTCCACTTTGCCTCTCCCACCCCAACAACTGGACTTCAATGACCCTGACACTTTGGAAATTTATTCCCAATTATTGTTATTTAAGGATAGAGAAAAATATTATTACGAGTTGGCTTATCCCATGGGTATATCTGCTTCCCACAAGAGAATTATCAATGTTTTGTGCTCGTACTTAGGGCTAGTAGAAGTATATGATCCAAGATTTATTATTATCAGAAGAAAGATTCTGGATCATGCTAATTTACAATCTCATTTGCAACAACAAGGTCAAATGACATCTGCTCATCCTTTGCAGCCAAACTCCACTGGCGGCTCCATGAATAGGTCACAATCTTATACAAGTTTGTTACAGGCCCATGCAGCAGCTGCAGCGAATAGTATTAGCAATCAGGCCGTTAACAATTCTTCCAACAGCAATACTATTAACAGTAATAACGGTAACGGTAACAATGTCATCATTAATAACAATAGCGCCAGCTCAACACCAAAAATTTCTTCACAGGGACAATTCTCCATGCAACCAACACTAACCTCACCTAAAATGAACATACACCATAATTCTCAATACAATTCCGCGGACCAACCACAACAACCTCAACCACAAACACAGCAAAATGTTCAGTCAGCTGCGCAACAACAACAATCTTTTTTAAGACAACAAGCTACTTTAACACCATCCTCAAGAATTCCATCCGGTTATTCTGCCAACCATTATCAAATCAATTCCGTTAATCCCTTACTGAGAAATTCTCAAATTTCACCTCCAAATTCACAAATCCCAATCAACAGCCAATCCCTATCCCAAGCGCAACCACCAGCACAGTCCCAAACTCAACAACGGGTACCAGTGGCATACCAAAATGCTTCATTGTCTTCCCAGCAGTTGTATAACCTTAACGGCCCATCTTCAGCAAACTCACAGTCCCAACTGCTTCCACAGCACACAAATGGCTCAGTACATTCTAATTTCTCATATCAGTCTTATCACGATGAGTCCATGTTGTCCGCACACAATTTGAATAGTGCCGACTTGATCTATAAATCTTTGAGTCACTCTGGACTAGATGATGGCTTGGAACAGGGCTTGAATCGTTCTTTAAGCGGACTGGATTTACAAAACCAAAACAAGAAGAATCTATGGTAATATATACTTCCATTATTCTATGATTATAGAGTTTGTTTGGTATTTGTCTATCGCACGATACAAGTAATGAGGGGTGCTTACACAAGATAAAAGATAAAAAAATATATATATAATAAAAACCATCAAAAACACCATTGAAAAAAAATATAAAAAAAAAAAAAATAACCGAATATGAATATGAAATTAATGATCATGATGAAGTTAATTTTTACTGAGAAACGTCACCTAATGTCGATGAAACGATGATAATGAATGAATGATGAGGCTACTTTAAGTAACGCAATGTAATCAAGCCAAAATTATCCCTCTTTTTTTTTTTTTCCCTCTTTTGAGATTTTATTTTTAACCTACTACTTACTTTTTTTTTTTGAACGTTCTTTTCCCACATACTTTTATATATGGTATTTATATGTACGATGTTTAATCACAGAGATGTTTCTACCTTACTCGATATTGTTTTTGCATTAATTGATATCTTGCTCACTGCATCATTGGCGGTATTTGTAGTATATAGAAAGTCGGGTAACAATAATTTATTGACATTTCTTTGTTTACAATGATCAGAGAAGAGCAGAAAGTTTCATAGTCAAACGTTCAGGCCAATTGAACAAGAAATTATTCGTTTTTTTAGTCGTTGAGTGTTCAACTGACATGCTATTTTGGTGGTTCTTGATTAATTGGGGGCTTCATTGTTTGAAATAAAGAGTCGGGAAAATAGCACAGAAACAAAGCATATTAAAAGAGGCAAAAGAAGAAAGAACGAATATAAAAGGTAAAAAAGGAAAAGCATTGCTATTCTTTTCTCATAGGTGTTATTCATACCGCCCTCTCTCTTCTTCCTTTTTCATTAATTAGTCTCCGTATAATTTGCAGATAATGTCATTAACAGCAAACGACGAATCACCAAAACCCAAAAAAAATGCATTATTGAAAAACTTAGAAATCGATGATCTGATACATTCTCAATTTGTCAGAAGCGATACAAATGGACATAGAACTACAAGACGACTATTCAACTCCGATGCCAGTATATCACATCGAATAAGAGGAAGTGTTCGGTCTGATAAAGGCCTTAATAAAATAAAAAAAGGGTTGATTTCCCAGCAGTCCAAACTTGCGTCAGAAAATTCTTCTCAAAATATCGTTAATAGGGACAATAAGGTGGGAGCAGTAAGTTTCCCCATTATTGAACCTAATATTGAAGTCAGCGAGGAGTTGAAGGTTAGAATTAAGTATGATTCTATCAAATTTTTCAATTTTGAAAGACTAATATCTAAATCTTCAGTCATAGCACCTTTAGTTAACAAAAATATAACATCATCCGGTCCTTTAATCGGGTTTCAAAGAAGAGTTAACAGGTTAAAGCAAACATGGGATCTAGCAACCGAAAACATGGAGTACCCATATTCTTCTGATAATACGCCATTCAGGGATAACGATTCTTGGCAATGGTACGTACCATACGGCGGAACAATAAAAAAAATGAAAGATTTCAGTACAAAAAGAACTTTACCCACCTGGGAAGATAAAATAAAGTTTCTTACATTTTTAGAAAATTCTAAGTCTGCAACGTACATTAATGGTAACGTATCACTTTGCAATCATAATGAAACCGATCAAGAAAACGAAGATAGGAAAAAAAGGAAAGGAAAAGTACCAAGAATCAAAAATAAAGTGTGGTTTTCCCAGATAGAATACATTGTTCTTCGAAATTATGAAATTAAACCTTGGTATACATCTCCTTTTCCGGAACACATCAACCAAAATAAAATGGTTTTTATATGTGAGTTCTGCCTAAAATATATGACTTCTCGATATACTTTTTATAGACACCAACTAAAGTGTCTAACTTTTAAGCCCCCGGGAAATGAAATTTATCGCGACGGTAAGCTGTCTGTTTGGGAAATTGATGGGCGGGAGAATGTCTTGTATTGTCAAAATCTTTGCCTGTTGGCAAAATGTTTTATCAATTCTAAGACTTTGTATTACGATGTTGAACCGTTTATATTCTATATTCTAACGGAGAGAGAGGATACAGAGAACCATCCCCATCAAAACGCAGCCAAATTCCATTTCGTAGGCTATTTCTCCAAGGAAAAATTCAACTCCAATGACTATAATCTAAGTTGTATTTTAACTCTACCCATATACCAGAGGAAAGGATACGGTCAGTTTTTGATGGAATTTTCATATTTATTATCCAGAAAGGAGTCAAAATTTGGAACTCCTGAAAAACCATTGTCGGATTTAGGATTATTGACTTACAGAACGTTTTGGAAGATAAAATGTGCTGAAGTGCTATTAAAATTAAGATACAGTGTTAAACGTCGATCAAATAATAAAAATGAAGATACTTTTCAGCAGGTTAGCCTAAACGATATGGCTAAACTAACAGGAATGATACCAACAGACGTTGTGTTTGGATTGGAACAACTTCAAGTTTTGTATCGCCATAAAACACGCTCATTATCCAGTTTGGATGATTTCAACTATATTATTAAAATCGATTCTTGGAACAGGATTGAAAATATTTACAAAACTTGGAGCTCAAAAAACTATCCTCGCGTCAAATATGACAAATTATTGTGGGAACCTATTATATTAGGGCCGTCATTTGGTATAAATGGGATGATGAACTTAGAACCCACCGCATTAGCGGACGAAGCTCTTACAAATGAAACTATGGCTCCGGTAATTTCGAATAACACACATATAGAAAACTATAACAACAGTAGAGCACATAATAAACGCAGAAGAAGAAGAAGAAGAAGAAGTAGTGAGCACAAAACATCCAAGCTTCATGTAAACAATATCATAGAACCGGAAGTACCTGCTACTGATTTTTTTGAAGACACTGTTTCCTCCTTAACAGAGTATATGTGTGATTATAAGAACACAAATAATGATAGATTAATCTATCAAGCGGAAAAAAGAGTGCTGGAAAGCATCCATGATCGCAAAGGGATACCAAGATCAAAATTTAGTACAGAAACTCATTGGGAGCTCTGCTTCACCATTAAAAACTCCGAAACACCACTTGGAAATCATGCAGCTAGGAGAAACGATACTGGAATATCAAGTTTAGAGCAGGATGAAGTAGAAAACGATGTAGATACTGAATTATATGTAGGTGAAAACGCCAAAGAAGACGAAGACGAAGACGAAGACTTTACCCTTGATGATGACATTGAGGATGAGCAAATATCAGAAGAAAATGATGAGGAGGAAGACACATATGAAGAAGACAGTGATGACGATGAGGATGGGAAGAGAAAAGGACAAGAGCAGGATGAAAACGATATAGAAAGCCACATAAGGAAGGAGAGAGTCAGAAAAAGAAGAAAAATAACTCTAATAGAGGATGACGAAGAATAAGCGGCGATGGGTATATATTGGATATAAGCATATACATGTAACATTATTAATAGCAATAAGAACCCTTGTAGTCAATAGTATTACAGAATTCTCCTACGAATAAATTTTATGTGTATATATAAAGATATATAGGTGTGTGTGTACATGTGTGGGTGCGATTAATTTGTACTCATTAAACGAATAGTCAAAACAAACTAAATTCGTCTCTTAGCTTAAAATATATTTTTAAAGATAGAATTTATACCTGGAAGTTCATCTTGCTCATTGCGTATGTCCTTTGCGCTGGTCATAGAAGAAAGCTCACTAGACTTTGGATTATCATGTTTAGCCTCTAACATACCGTAATTTTGCGATTGCTGCGATGGCGTGTTAATGCCATTCTCCTTGTGCAGTGGGTCAATGTCATCCTCCTCCTCCTCATCTTTACATCCTTCATTTGTATGAAAACCACTTACACATCCTTTTCTCTTTAAATAATCCATTCTTTGTTGGATTTCCAACTCGGATCTATTATTAGGCAGAACAATAGAAATTTCTAGCGGCGACAAATGGTTTTGTTTTTCCTTCGTATTGTTAAGTAGCACTTCATCATCTTCTCTAGACCACGGGTGTTTATTAGCGAATTTTTGCATATCTAAGAAAGTCCTCGTGTGCGTGATTTTGTCATTTGCGTGGTCTGTCTTGCAGTTGGGAGACGCTATGGGGTTAAGATAGTATTGGTGCTGTGGATGATAATGAACGGATTGCGATGTAGATAACCTTCTGGGTGACATATACGGGCTAACTACCAAGGAAGCTCTTCTAGAAATAGGCTCCGTAGGAGCGTGAGAGTTGAAGGATGATCTTCTTGAATGCATCATGTTAAAAGATGATCTTCTAGAAGAAATTACAGAATGCGAGNGGAGCGTGAGAGTTGAAGGATGATCTTCTTGAATGCATCATGTTAAAAGATGATCTTCTAGAAGAAATTACGGAATGCGAGTTTTTCCTAGTCTTCGTCGTTGAATGAGGGATTTGAGTTGAAGGAATAAAGGAGTTCCTTCTAGACCTGATAATAATTTTAGGCACAAGACCAATATTCTCATAATCACTGGAATTAACAGCTTTATTTGTCTTTGCTGAAGTAGTGTTATAAAGGCTTAGATTTGTCTGCTGAGCAGTCTTTACATTAGGCGTGTTGGTTGTTATAGAATGAGAGAAGGACCTTGGCTTAACAAACAGTTTCCTTGGTTTCGTGTGTTGTGGCTCATGGTCCGAAAATGTTGATGTAGATCTTTGAGTTATCAGTTTTCTGTCCATGTATTTAGGCTTAACTAATGGCTTGAAATCCGGTGGAGAATCCTCGATAGCACTAGAACCTGCAGTAATATCTTCATCCTCAACAGCTTCCTCTTTTACGGCTTCTTCCGCAGACGGAGTACCCGCGGATGGGGTAGCATCACCAGTCGCATACACGCCGAATAGCTTATTGATGTCAATAACTGCGGTTTTGTTAGACTTTAAGTTGCCTGATTTCAGTCTCCTCCATCTGAATTGACAAGCGTTAGGAGTTCTATTTGGGAAATGATGTGCAATCTCCTTCCAGCCCAAGTTCTTGATCTCTTTCAGGTGGCGGAGCTTGATATCATCACTAGGGTCCCAAGAAGAGGGGTTGTTTTTTTTGAGTGATTCCGCCTCCTCCTTGTTCGTGCTGTTCTCTTTAGTGCTAGTGCTACTGATAGGCAGGTGGCTCTTCGCATTTGTGTGAGAAAGTGAGTGGGAATGGACAAGATTATTTGGGTGAGGGTGTTTGCTTAGTATTGAGAAACCATGTGAGTTGGCACTAACATGTCCTGATGAAACAGAAACGCTACTGAGTTTCGGCAACGTCATCGCGAGGGAACTTCAATAAGAACAGTGATATATTCTTTTCTCTACCCACTGTCGTGTATATGCCTTCTTGAGTGAGTAGTTTTAATGACTCAAGCAGTGGAGATTTGCCAGATTTGTTTACCTGAAAACAAAATGATATGAAAAGCCTTTATTAATATCAACGTACAAAAACTATACACGACTTCTGTGTAAGGAAGTAGAAAAGTGTCTCATCGCATTGGTCTCGCATCTCATCGCATCGCATCTCATCTCAATTTTCAAATTTCAGCTCTCAGCAGAGAAAAAATTTTCTTTCACCGGACCAAAAATAGCCTCTCTCACCCACAGATAACGTCGCACACTAACAAGATGATGAGACAAGATAGGCCAAACCGCTCAAAAAGGAACTCGAAGAAGAACGGAAGTGGAGTTTAACTTTAGAACCTAACTGCTACTAAGTGTTGATACGCTAGGCAAGACACCTGCGAAATCCCGCTGCGAAATACCTGCAAAGAGGTTGCTAAACAGCAGCCAGAAGACTTGCGCTAGTAACGTTCCTGAAAAGCTTTGCACTGCAGGCATTTCTGAGCCTTTTCCGGCCTTCTAGAAGGCTTAGCCCCTACTAACGCCGGGTTACTTAGAACAGCACTCTTCTAAGAACCATCTTTCTAGCATGCTGGAAGGGCCCAGTGGTGATGTCCTGGTAGCAATGGACAACTAAAGGTGGACACTTTCGCTGCCAAGGCATTTTTTGAGGTGACAGTACTGTTATAGTCATATGTGGGGCATCTTATTGAAATCCTCGAACAAAAGTTGTTCTAGGCTCTGGAAACCAATTTTGACACAATATTATAGCATGACATCAACTGCCACGGATTCTCCGCTGAAATACTATGATATAGGGTTAAATCTGACAGATCCTATGTTTCACGGTATTTACAATGGTAAGCAGTACCATCCAGCAGATTATGTAAAATTATTAGAGCGTGCTGCTCAGAGGCACGTGAAAAATGCCCTTGTTACAGGATCATCCATAGCGGAGTCTCAAAGTGCCATTGAGTTGGTAAGCAGCGTCAAAGATCTTAGCCCATTAAAGCTGTATCACACAATAGGTGTTCACCCATGTTGCGTTAACGAGTTTGCGGATGCTAGTCAAGGGGACAAGGCTAGCGCTTCTATTGATAACCCTTCCATGGATGAAGCATATAATGAGTCTCTATATGCTAAAGTTATTAGTAATCCATCTTTTGCACAGGGTAAACTGAAAGAGCTTTATGATTTGATGAATCAGCAAGCAAAACCTCATGATACAAGTTTCAGGTCAATTGGTGAGATCGGGTTGGACTACGACAGATTTCACTATAGTTCTAAAGAGATGCAAAAGGTTTTTTTTGAAGAGCAACTGAAAATAAGTTGTTTGAACGATAAACTCAGCAGCTATCCATTGTTTCTGCATATGAGAAGTGCATGTGACGATTTTGTTCAAATATTGGAAAGATTTGTTGTCGGGTTCACTGATGAGAAGGATACCTTTCAGCTACAAAAGTTAGGTGCATCGTCGTCTAGCGGATTTTACAAATTTCATCCAGATAGAAAACTAGTGGTCCATTCATTCACTGGTTCTGCGATAGATTTGCAGAAATTACTGAACTTATCACCCAACATCTTCATAGGAGTAAACGGTTGCTCGTTGAGAACCGAGGAAAATCTAGCTGTTGTAAAGCAAATACCAACAGAAAGGTTGTTATTAGAGACAGATGCTCCGTGGTGTGAGATTAAAAGAACGCATGCATCTTTCCAGTACTTAGCCAAATACCAGGAGGTTAGGGATTTTGAATACCCTGCATTCAAGTCCGTTAAGAAAAATAAGCTCGCTGACAAGTTGAATGCAGAAGAACTTTACATGGTCAAGGGCCGTAATGAGCCTTGTAATATGGAACAAGTAGCAATTGTCGTATCGGAAGTCAAGGACGTGGATCTGGCTACTTTGATAGATACCACGTGGAAGACGACCTGTAAGATATTTGGAGAGTAACATCTATTGGTGCAAAGAGCAAAGTTACATTATTTTTAGTAAGTACACTAATTATGCTTAAACTATTAATAGGAAAATTATGGTGCGCATATACATACAGTCGATATTGCTTTCATTTTTTTTTTTTTTTCTATTTTTTTCATCAAAAAGGATTCAAAGGTTACCAACAAAATAAAAACAGAGTAAGGAAAAACAGATGTATCTATATGAATAGGATTTATAAATTCTGTTACAATTTATCATTCTCTCGTAATGATTTTTATGAATTTCACCATCTCCTCAATATGGGCCGCAAAGATGATCCAGTAAAAAACAATCCATCGGCAGAAGAGGAATAACAAATAAAGATAACAAAGTTTGACTACTCTTTCGTTGCAAAGTACGGTTCGACAATATTTATTATTCAATTTCTTCAATCTTGGAACCCTTCTTCGCATTTTCATTCTTGCCGTTTTCTTCGCCGTCGTTATCATCGTTATCATCAGCATCATTAGGTTCTGTTTCTCCTGCAGCCGCATTGCTTAAAGATGCCAACATATCTGATAAAGAAGCACCATGGAAATAAGAAGTGTTGCCGTCACTGTCGGAGCTGGGCCTCTGCCTTATTTGAATCCCGGCTTCTAATAGAGCCTCCAACGAAAACAAGTCAATAGGGCCAGTTCTATCCTCACCTGATAACTTTGAGGGAGTAGCACTGCTGCCTAATTCGGTATCAAGATCATCAATTTCCATGTCGTCATTATCTTTACTACGATTCAAGCGGTCTTGTAATTTTTTGGTGGTTATTGCGAACACTTCGTTGTCATCATCCGAAAAATCATGGAAATCAAAAATACTTTTCCTTCTTTGGACAAAAGACGTTTGGATATTGTAATTTTTTGATCTCATACGCTCAAACCATTGTGACTCAGATTCATTTTCCTTTAGTAAAGCAACAATGGAAATACTCATATTATCACAGCCAATTCCTGAGCCTTCAGTTGTGGGTGAACAACAAACATCTACGATTCTAGATGAAATGTCGCTCAACGTCATATTACCTTGACTTATACCGTAGTGAACCAAGTCAACACACTCTTGAGAAGTTAAACAATCCCAAATACCATCACATGCTAAAATAACAAATTCATCCTCATCATAATTCAAATTGTGACAAATGATATCAGGAACACATGTAACGACTTGCTCATGAGGTCCCAATTTTGTGTTAGATTTGAATTCAAAATCACCTATGGCTCTTGATAACGCTAAATTTCCATTAACACGGTCCATCTCAACAAAACCATCAGCAGCTACAATACGAGATTTTTCACTTAACAATGTGGGCTTATGATCAAATGACATTGCTTTACTATTACCACCAGTAGATAGAACTGTTCTACTATCACCGGAATTGGCGCAAATTAGTAGCTTTTTCAATTGAGATACCAATATCACAGTTGCTGTACAACCACTATGGTCATCTTTTAATTTTTCATCTTTCAACAACTCAACATCTGTAGCTAAAAAGGTATCTATTAAGCACTGCTCTAACATACCGCTCTTGAAGCTCTCCTGTTTTTTCAGTATAGATATCATTTTAGAGCCACAAAACTCCGCTACAGAAGAACCACCATGACCGTCAAATATACCATAAAATGCGAGATGTTCCTCGTCAGACTCAGCCAAAAGGTTCGGCTCAACAATATGGGCATCTTCCATGGACATACGCCAGCCTTGCATGGCACATAGTCCAAACGCTGTCAAACAGTCCGTACCAGAATGATGCTCTTTGTCGATAATTGGATTGGACAATATTTGACCCATGTTATCTCTCTCTTTCTTCGATTTGTCTTCTTGGCCTTCTTCGTCTGCCTATAATAGAAACTTCAAAAAGTAAAATGAATATAGTCTAAAAACAGAAAGGGGCCTTCCGGTGGCAACAATCGAGCCAACAAGCTCTAAACACCTTTTACTCCTTTGAGTTTATTCTCTTGAGGGACAACCCATGTTGTTTTTTCTTCAACTCGCTGATATCACGCCTGACGAAAATAATGTTTAAAGGTTATTACTACTCTTCTAGAAGCTCTTAAGCATAAGAGCTAATTGTTTCTTGCTATATTACTTGTTGACAGCAGAGTAACATGATAACGTCTTTTTAATGGAAAAGATGACAGTTTCTTCGAATTACACCATAGCTTTATGGGCTACTTTCACCGCAATCTCCTTTGCCGTGGGTTACCAGTTGGGTACGTCGAACGCATCATCAACTAAGAAATCCTCAGCTACTTTACTGCGTTCTAAAGAAATGAAGGAAGGAAAGCTACACAATGACACTGATGAGGAGGAAAGTGAAAGCGAAGATGAGAGCGATGAGGACGAAGATATTGAGTCCACTTCATTGAATGATATACCTGGAGAAGTTAGGATGGCATTGGTGATTCGTCAAGATCTTGGCATGACAAAGGGCAAAATAGCGGCACAATGCTGTCACGCAGCATTGTCATGTTTTAGACATATTGCTACAAACCCCGCGCGTGCTTCATACAACCCAATTATGACACAAAGATGGCTAAATGCTGGACAGGCTAAAATAACGTTGAAATGTCCAGATAAGTTTACAATGGACGAGTTGTATGCGAAGGCTATATCACTTGGGGTGAATGCAGCAGTTATTCATGATGCTGGTAGAACACAGATTGCTGCGGGAAGTGCCACCGTATTGGGTTTAGGACCTGCTCCAAAAGCAGTATTGGATCAAATAACAGGTGATTTGAAATTGTATTGAGGTACAAATGATATATACTACGGGTATAGATATACGTGCATTTATATATTAAGTTGAAGTCTTTTCCCGTTTCTGTTTTTGTATATTTATGCTCATGCCCATCTTTGCACGACAACTGAGTTCAGCAGATCAGCGTCCTTCAATGTTGTCTCATCGTTGCTTATTGGTTTGATAGGAAAGGCGTAATTCAAGGTGAAATTCCTCGATGGGTCAGTGTTCGCATTTGATGTCACATGCTCATACAAAAACTTTACTGAATCTGTGGAATTGCAGCGCAAAACTTCTCTTNGTTGTCTCATCGTTGCTTATTGGTTTGATAGGAAAGGCATAATTCAAGGTGAAATTCCTCGATGGGTCAGTGTTCGCATTTGATGTCACATGCTCATACAAAAACTTTACTGTATCTGTGGAATTGCAGTGCAAAACTTCTCTTTTGCCATTTGCGTATCTAATTTGGATGGAGGTGTCGCCTTGTTTTGGCTCATTGTCCGGCATGGGTTGTTCCTGAGCAGCGGGTGTCTCATTCTTTGGAACCTCCGCAGGTGACGATTCACCCGGGATAGGAGATCCTAGTCTTTGGCCCTGGCCTGAAAAACCGCCCAGTTTTCTCTTCGGAGCTTTATAAGACTCATCTAATTTTTTATATACATTAACTTCAACTTCTTGTCCAAATTGCACATCTAAGAGCTTTAATGGAGCCCTCCCTTGATTTAACTCGCTCAAATAGAAACTGTTCGCAGGATCATCATAGCGATAAAGCGGACCATCGGCCACTTGAAAACCTTCCTTCCAAAATGTAATTTCTCTTGTGACTTTTTCTGGTCTACGTTGTGATTGTGAAGTGTTGTCTTCTACGACTTCATCTGCTGCGTCGATGGTTGACCCTAATCTAAAACCTCTTCCAGTAAACCTATTGGCACCCATTTCCTGGTCTTCGTCATCACGGGATCCGTTTTCAGCGCCCATTTGACCACCTCTTCTCGCTTTTTCCAGCAAATCCTTCAGTAATGAATTCGGATCTGAAGGATCTGTAACCTCTAAGCCGGATGTTTCACCACCAGCAAAAGTATTTCTCGGTTGATCTTCATCGTCATCATCAGCTTGACCTCTTACCATATCCGAAAAGCTCATAAACCTGGAGTTGTTACCACTTCCAGAGCGGCTACTACCCTTGGTTGGTTCAGGAGAGGTAGAACCTTTCCTTTTCAAGTACTCGTTGCTACCTTGTGAGGATCCTGGTTTTGGACATAACCCACCAACGTGCTCCGTATTTATGGCTTTATTCGAAGAGTTGGTGGAGAAGGCTTCTTGCTTGAGGGCCTTCTCCTGCTGTCTGTTCCAATGTGCTTCCTCTCTTCTATCCTTTTGGTCATCCGTTTGAGAAGCATAATAGGAATTTAGTGCTTCATTTAAATCTCCAAATTCAGAGAGATATTGAACGGCTATGTTATGCGACACATTGGTCAATGCCATGAACTGCTGGATGGTTTCATCAGGTATTTCCGCCATACCTAAATAATGAGTTAATTGTTGTGCTACCGACGTTTCTTATATATTTAAATCGAAATATGTTAAGCATACAACTATTAAACCCCTTCCGTTCTTTATTGCCATCGATTTTCGCCACCAATAAGAGTTCTAATGCGGGTAACACATATAAGTAGTGGAATATATTATTGAAACTACTACTATGGTATAACACTATTTACAAAGAGATGAATTGTGTGTCTTAACTAAGCTGTCCACTACTTGCTGGCTTCTTTTATCCAGAGGCATGTTTGTCACTACAAATTCGTTGTTGGCACGCCTTTCCAGACGTTGCTTTAGTTCCTGAAATGATGAAACATCCCAGCTCCAACATGTCCCTGTGATGCCCATACCAAATATACCTAGTGTCATGCCCGTTGCCGCTAAAAGAGAACCTGCAAGACTCTTTTGTGTGTGTGTTATTGTCTGCGTCCGGCTGGCGTAGTTTGCTTGAAAAGTGTTCAATGGCACTATGTAAATAAGTTATGTTAGTAAACGTGTTCTTTGAGTATGAGGCCGAAGTTATTGCCTATGCATACCTTTTGCAGTTATCATTTTCTTCATGGCAATTCTACATGTTATAAGTGTAAAAATAGTGATTCCGAAGAATCGTGTCATCTGAGTTTTCCTCCTCTTTTTATAGTCGTCTATAAAATGTGTGACTTCCTCACTACTGATTTTGGGCTTGTCGTTTCTGCTCACTAACATTATTGTTGGCCAGTCCTTTATTTCGAATTTTCTTCTTGTGTTTACATTATGTTTCAATTCGCATATTACATTAATAGAGAAAGACCTATTAAAAAATCGCTGCGCGTCCAATAACATTCACTGATTTACAAGTGCAGTTGAACAAAAGCAAGATAAGACAAGTACTACAACATGCATCCACAGTTAGAAGCTGAACGTTTTCATTGTAAGTATCCAGATTTTACTTCATATATTTGCCTTTTTCTGTGCTCCGACTTACTAACATTGTATTCTCCCCTTCTTCATTTTAGCCTGTTTGGACTTCATCAATGCACTCGATAAATGCCATCAAAAGGAATATTACAAGAGAATATTTGGCCTTTGTAACAACGAAAAGGATGCTTTGAACAAGTGTCTCAAGGAGGCAAGTTTGAATAACAAGAAACGTGCTGTCATTGAAAGTAGAATAAAGAGAGCTGATGTAGAAAAGAGATGGAAGAAAATTGAGGAAGAAGAATATGGCGAGGACGCTATATTAAAGACTATCTTAGATAGACAGTACGCCAAGAAAAAGCAGGAAAGTGACAATGATGCGAACTCGAAATAAAAGCTTTTTTTCTGTCGCTACTTCATTCACACAAATCATCTCAATATCCCTTGTAAATAAAAGGCAGAGTACAGTTTTCAAGTTTATATTTCTTCACCGCAGTCTTTATATTTATATCTTTAAATATACTTAGAACTGAACAGAACCCATGGCTTTTTGCAAAGCTTTCAAGTAGCTCAGTCGTTTCTTATATTGATTATTCATATACAAATATCTCGAATTCCAATTATTCATGACTGCTTCAAAATAGTTATCGTCAAAGCTCCAAATTTCGACCAGCTTATCCTTTATTTCGTTATGTTTATCTATCCATATACCAAGCTGTCTGGTGAAGTTCATCAATTCCTTTAGCCTTTCTTTTAGTTCGACCATCTCTACATCTTTCGCATCTTCGTATAGTAGCTCTAGCCCCAATAGTGGCTTCCATTCACTTACAACAATATTTTTAAGATTGAGGGAAGCGTGCTCTGTCAAGATCTTGTCACTCCATCCATATTCTGCGTTAGATACGGCTTCGAATTGTGTTAAAGGAACTGGAGAAATCCTACCTGCCCAGAAGTTGATACAGTCCATAAACTTGTGGGCTTCTTCAACACTTCTCGTCTGGAACTCCAGAACAAGCTTTGGTCCGTTGATATTCTCTGGAAAACTAACGGTAAAGTTGCCACTTTTCCTCTTGGTGTTTTTGTTACACACATTTGATTTCATTGCTCCACTACCTATAATTATATTATCTTGCACGACATGTGCTTCAGCTTCAAGCAGTGAGTAAGCAAAATAAGAGCTACTGATATCTTTGAAATAGTCGATGGTAGCACTGTCTGTTTCACTTGATTGGATGATATCCTTAACATCTGGTTTAATTTTGAAAATAAAAATTCTGCCCTCCTTGACCTGTATTTTCACCCTCTCCCATTCAGAATCCTTATTCAAATACGATAAAGAAGTCCTTCTAGATGTGTGCTCAATAAGTGTAGTCGTTTTAGATGGTTTTAGCCATCCGAAGAACGATTTGTTTCTCTTAGAGGTCATTTTTGGTGCCGCCACTTGATCTTTGTCTCTTTTAGAATATTTACGTGGTAAAGATTTCTTGCTTATAAGAATTAAATCGTCCATGAACCAACTGGAGCCGTTTTCGGTAATTAAACCGTCATCAAAAGACTCTTTAAGGTAGAGTGCATCCATGGGGTGATTATTGTGAAAGTTTTTATTTGATTTTGCGCTCATTTCTCGTACAGATACTTGACCATCTCTTGAATATAGTGTAGTAGAATTAGAGTTAACACTACGTAAATTTGATGTACTAAATTCCCGTGATCCTAGAGTAGAGAACCTTTTCAAGGAAGATTGGTTATCTGATATATTTATTGATGTTCTAGATTCTGTGCATAACGGTAAAGGCGTTTCATTTAACGTTTTATAGTATTCGGAAAGTTCTTCGATGATCAAATGTTCGCGGGAGTATATTTTCAATTCTTCGTATTCATTTTCCTCTCTTAGTGCCCTCAGTGTATTGTTGATAAATGCAACCATGGAAAACTTAATCTTTTTATGGTCAACTTGAAAGTTGTTGTGCAAATCCGAATTAAGGATCAACAGGGAAAATAAGACTATATGACATGACTTATAGCCTGACTTCCAATGTGTGTTCGGGTGGCAAGCTATCCATTCTATGCTCAAGCACTCTAGTATCCGGTCGATATTTTGCGCTTCTGCAATGAAATATATACTTTTCGATAAATTGAAAAGCGTTTCTAATAGTGACGACGGCAAAGGACTCAATAACTTTACAAACTCAGTCAAGACTTGATTATTGTTATCGTTTCCCAAGAAATTTGCATATTCCTTGTAAGATACATCTTTGAAAGTGCCTTCCAAGATCTCTGAGGCAATAAGATGACTATTCTGATCAGTTTCCTCGGATTGAGTGGAGCTAATATCTTCAGTACCAGTCCCCGCAGTGGCGGTATCCGTAGTAGGTATCACAGGTTTTTCGTCATTAGCAGCTTCCTTGTTTTGTAAAATATCACACATGTTGACCATCGTGGGAGACTGTAGCATATTTTTCATGCTAGTGGGCATCGACTTACTACCATGAAGGACGCCCTCACTTTCACTGAAATTGTCATTGTAGCCCTTTTGTGAGACCCCATAGGTGTCATTCTTTTTTACCTCGTTTAAACTGGCGCACATACCTCTTTGCGATCCCTTAATAGTCCATTGACTGCACAAAATTGTACCATCTAGTCAGCCTTACTGATCTCAAAGTTGATCCGTAAGATCAATGAACCGTCTCTATCATCTATAGATATTTTGCACCCAAACATCGCATTTTAAGTTCATTTGATTTAATATAATACATTTGAACATGCCATCGCACTTAGCTGCCATGTATAGGCCATAACTAATCGCTAATTATTTGTTGCAACTATCTGCAAATCTATACGACATATGTACATATGACTTTCACGAGTCTTCATGCATGTTTTAAGAAAGGTCATCGTTATATTTTCCCACGTTTCACTTCGCGTTTTGACTTGCTAAAAAAAGAACGAAAAATTCTTTCTGCAGACCCTCTCGAGGATGATGTAAGATTTAAGAGTAGAGACAAACTAGGTGTTGGCACTTGACTTTAGACTTGCTGTTAATAAGCCTTCCATTGTATACTACCAGGTTCTCGTCTTTTTTGGTGATAAAGTTAAAATAGAAGGATAAAAAATGGTAAGTTCACCGCAGGTACATCCATATAAGAAGCATTTAATGCAATCACAGCATATAAATTTTGATAACAGGGGCCTACAGTTTCAAAACAGTTCGTTGAAGGTAGGTCAAGATTTTTCAGATAATAAAGAGAATAGGGAAAACAGGGACAATGAAGACTTCAGTACCGCAGACCTTCCTAAGCGGTCGGCAAACCAACCGCTTATCAATGAGCATCTTAGAGCTGCGTCAGTACCTCTACTATCAAACGATATAGGCAATAGTCAAGAGGAAGATTTCGATCCAGTCCCACCCCCACAGCTTCATCTTAATAATTCAAATAATACTTCCTTAAGTTCTTTGGGAAGTACTCCTACAAATTCTCCGTCACCGGGAGCATTAAGACAGACAAATTCGAGTACATCTCTTACGAAGGAGCAAATAAAGAAAAGAACTCGTTCTGTAGATTTGTCTCACATGTACCTGTTGAATGGTAGCAGTGATACCCAATTAACGGCTACTAATGAATCTGTAGCAGATTTGTCACATCAGATGATCAGTCGATATTTGGGTGGTAAAAATAATACTTCCTTAGTTCCAAGGCTAAAAACAATAGAAATGTATAGACAAAACGTTAAAAAATCTAAAGATCCTGAAGTGTTATTCCAGTATGCGCAATATATGTTACAAACCGCACTGACTATTGAATCTTCCAATGCTCTTGTTCAAGATAGTGACAAGGAAGGAAATGTCAGCCAATCTGACTTAAAACTTCAGTTTTTGAAAGAAGCGCAAAGTTATTTGAAGAAACTGAGCATAAAGGGTTATTCAGATGCCCAATACTTATTAGCGGACGGCTACTCATCCGGAGCATTTGGGAAGATTGAAAATAAAGAAGCATTTGTCTTATTTCAAGCAGCTGCAAAGCATGGTCATATAGAAAGTGCTTACAGAGCATCGCATTGCTTAGAAGAAGGACTAGGAACAACAAGAGATTCTCGTAAGTCAGTCAATTTTTTAAAGTTTGCGGCTAGCAGGAATCATCCCTCAGCAATGTATAAATTGGGACTTTATTCATTCTACGGCAGAATGGGTCTTCCAACCGACGTTAATACTAAATTAAATGGGGTAAAATGGTTATCAAGGGCTGCAGCAAGAGCTAATGAGTTGACGGCCGCAGCACCATACGAATTGGCTAAGATTTATCATGAAGGGTTCTTAGATGTTGTCATTCCGGATGAAAAGTATGCAATGGAACTATATATTCAAGCAGCAAGTTTAGGGCATGTTCCTTCAGCAACTTTGTTGGCACAGATTTATGAAACAGGTAATGATACAGTAGGGCAGGATACATCACTTTCTGTACACTATTATACGCAGGCAGCGTTAAAAGGCGATTCTGTGGCAATGTTAGGTTTATGTGCATGGTACTTACTGGGAGCAGAACCTGCTTTTGAAAAAGATGAAAATGAGGCTTTTCAATGGGCCTTGCGTGCAGCTAATGCTGGTTTGCCAAAGGCCCAATTCACTCTGGGCTACTTCTATGAGCATGGCAAGGGCTGTGATCGTAACATGGAATACGCATGGAAATGGTACGAGAAAGCTGCAGGGAACGAGGACAAGAGAGCGATTAATAAGCTACGCTCAAGGGACGGTGGACTAGCCAGCATTGGTAAAAAACAGCATAAAAAAAATAAAAGTATCAGTACTTTGAATTTATTCTCTACTGTGGACAGTCAAACAAGTAACGTAGGGTCAAATTCAAGAGTTTCTTCAAAATCTGAAACATTCTTTACTGGAAATCCAAAACGTGATCGTGAGCCACAAGGTTTGCAAATTAACATGAATTCAAACACGAATAGAAATGGTATTAAAACGGGTTCTGATACAAGCATCAGGAAAAGTTCTTCCTCAGCAAAGGGAATGTCAAGGGAAGTTGCTGAGCAGTCGATGGCAGCAAAGCAAGAAGTTAGTTCATCAAATATGGGCAGTTCAAACATGATTCGTAAAGATTTTCCTGCAGTAAAAACTGAGTCAAAAAAACCTACAAGCTTGAAGAACAAGAAGGATAAACAAGGTAAAAAAAAAAAAGACTGTGTAATTATGTAAGTACACATACTAGATTGTTTTCATTCCTTATAGGTGCAACAGTTTACACTCAATGCATATAGTGATACAAATATTTTACAATGGCTATATCCCCTTATTGATGAAGTTTTTTATTTTGCAGTATGTCATTATTTTCAGTTTCTTCTCCCTTCAATATTGGCTCGGTGGTAAATCTTCTCTTCAAATTGTTCTGCGATTCTCGTCCAGTACCCTCTGTATTTGGTAAGGTCTTTGATCTATTGGACTTGGCCGAGTTTATGCTTTTCGGTATAAGAACTTTTGGTAGAGGTTGATCAGGCACTGGCACTGGGGTTTTTGGACTGAATTGTGAAAGAGGAAAATTTTCATTAGTTGACAAGTTTGGTATACAAGTACGAGAATTAGATGTGTCGTCTTTGCTCTTATTTTCAGCATCCCTATAAATCTGAAATTGTTTTGGATAATCCAATAAGGGTAAAGCCTTGATTACTGACGCTTCAGGTCTTGTATGCTCATGAAGGGGTTTTTCTATGCTGTGAGCAGTGAAAATGTCCATACCCAGTATTTTCAGTGATTGTAGCTTCTCGCAATGTTCAGAAAGCACCTCATCTTGTGTTTTTGAGATTTGCATAATATTCTCATCGTAATCAGTTAATATAAAATTGCATAAAGAATTAAAATTTTCATTTATTGCAGTCAAATTGATATTGTTTTCATTAGATATGGTTTCAATTTGTGATTGTATTTCATCTATTAATGACATGATCTTCTCATTTGTTAGGGCAATGTCTGAACAAATTATATTTTGAAATTTTTTAATAGAGGTCAATACTGGATTTGATGCGATTGTGTTATCATCGCCACAGGTTTCACAAATGGTTTGTGATATCTTGTTTAAAAATTCATTGATGGGCAAACTTCTCAGTTTGGAGGATATGTCCATGTTCATTCCGCGTGATAGACTGATTAAATCGTTAGTAAAGCTTTCATTGTTCTGAGAAACCGTTTTCAAAGTGTTTTCAGCATTATGAGCGAGGGATGCTATTGAGTCGGAATGAATTTTATTAACTACGATATCTGTTTCGTTGAAAATAGAGGCCGTCTTCTGCCAGATATCTTGATCCAACTTAGATTGTTTATCTTTTAGGTTATCGATACATTTGTTAAGTTCGTCGTGGAATTCACTACGCGTCCTGGAAACGTGATCCTGAAAATATCGCTTCATTTCAGCCAACTGTTGGTTGAATTGGTTAGAAATCCTGCGCTCATTGATCAGATCGTTTTTCAGTTTTTTTATTTCTAAATCTTGCTCTTTAATTAATTTCGATGATCCTGACTGCTGGTTTTCTATTAAAACATTCATACTATTCAAGTTAGTGGTGCAATTTTGCGATATTTCGTTTATGGAAGTTAGAATTGAACTGCCTATCGAATCAAGACAGCTTTTAATATCGTTTTGTAAATTTTTTAGAAATTGTTGATGTGATTGGTAGATTTCATTCAAATCTTTACGATAGTGAGAAGTAGAATCACTCTGAAATATTTCCAATGAAGTCGAAATACTACGCACCAGTTCGTTCATCTGATTCATCAATAAGTTAGTAGTAATGTTTAATAACGATTTGAGAGTAGAATCGTGTTTCGCCTTANTTAATAACGATTTGAGAGTAGAATCGTGTTTCGCCTTATGGGTATTTACGTTCCTGGTTAGTTCTTCGGTGACACCTTTGATAACTTCGGAACATTTAGAGTTATAATTATTTAAAGAGCCCTGTAAAGTGTTCAAAGTCTGTAAAACTTGTTGAGAGATTTTTAATTGCATGTTCTGGTTCGTATTATACTGTTTTTGAGAATTTTCTAGTGAAAAATCTCTCTGTTGTATGACTTCATTCATTAGTTCGAGATTAGTATGGTGAATTTTTTGGATTTCCGAGTAAAAGTTAGAAAAATCGACATTAAAATTCTGTATTATGGCAATTAGTTTTTCCTTTTCAGACTGTAAAAGATTATTGATATCTAATTGGTTCAGGTAGTTTTCTTTGAATTTTTTAATTTGTTCTCGCAGGTTATGTATTTTTAGATTTTGCTCATCAATCAAGATAGAATTGCTCTCGTAAAGGTCCAACTGATCTTGAGTTATAAATATACCTTGTTTGTTTCTTGAATTTTTCAAATCATTTCTTAATTTTTCAATCTCTTGAATGTAGTCTTTGAGACATGTATCCTTCGATAAAGACTGATTTACTTGTGGAGTATTCTTAATTGATTTGGCTCTCGTTGCATATTCTAGCGTACTTGCAGTCTCTTCCATGGATATTTTCGCAGGTGATATAGTTGCGATAATGCATGTTTTCGTCATACCACCTAAAGAGTCTTGTAGCAATCTTGTTAGCTTAGATTCTCTGTAAGGTATATGGTTAGAATGATCAACGAGTGCGTTGATAACACGGCCTAGTGTTAGCAGCGATTTGTTTATTAGGCCAGCTTCTTGAGCCCTTTTATTCTCCGCACCCGATCTGTTGATGTTTTCACTGCCTGCCAAATCCACCAAATTCAATTTGCCAATTTTAACAAAATTTTTGTTTTGTCCATGGTCTTTGCTATCTTGCTCAACTATGTTTGTTGTGATTGTAAAGACGGTGTGAGACCTTGATGAAAGATCGTTGCATTTAGTAGCGGCCACTTTCCTTTTTAACGAACCCTGCATTAGCAAATTCAAGCCTTCGTGTGCAGAGTTAATAAAGATTTCCTGCATCCCCTTGACCATGATGGATGAATTATTGTTGTTATTGTCAAAAATACGAATCTGCCTCTTGGGATCGTTGACTGCAGGATCATCGTCCTCACTATCAGAGAGCAGATCTTTCAAATTTTCATTGTACAACTCTAAAAAGGATATTTTTACGGAGTACTCTTTATTTAAGGAGCTCAATTCTTTAAACAAATCGACCAGAACCCGTGGTATGATACCTGCATGCTCTCCTAATAATAGATTATCGGTAGATTGCACATCACCGAGAATATTTATATCGCCAGACATAGTGTAGGTTTTACCTGTTCCCGTTTGACCGTATGCAAATATTGTACAATTGTACCCGTGCAACATTTCCTTAATGTAGTTTTTTGCAGTGGCATTAAACACTGTTTCCTGGTCAGATTCTGCGCCGAACACCTGATCAAATTGGTAAGTTTTCTTCGAGGACGAATACGATTGGTGAGAACCGTTGGACAGAATGATTTCTTTCCCTTGTGGGCCTAGTGTAGATATAACTACACTACTTTTTTCCTCTATTTCTCGCTTATTACGCGATCTGCACCTTACGTATACATGTATATTGGAGTCTGAAGTGGCAGCACCATTGTTACAGGTGGGCGGCGTTAGAGTGTGCATCCCATTTGAAAGACTTGGAGATGGAGCATGTGCAATGGTCCTCCTCTTGTTCGCTTCGAACTGGGCGGTGCGGCGGTTGGGCAAGGAAGAACGAGCCATGATTGTTTAACTATCTCGCCATATTTAGTGAGGGAAGCGCGAACTGTCGTTGATTGTTTATGTGTTTATTTTATGTTTATCGTTCTTAGAGGGTGGCGCGCACTGTGCGCGCATATGTGGGCCATACGCAGACATATATAAAGAACTAAGAAAAGGTGAAATGGGACTCTACGATGGCGCTAATGGTAAGGTCTCTTTTCTATTTGCCTAATTCAGATACAATATATAATTGCCAACCTCAAAGAAGAAGAATTATGGGCATATTGACCTTCTCCGGTTTCCCTCCCGCGCTCTCGTATCCGTCTGCATTTGACCTCGAGCAAGCGCTCCACTATGTCTATATGTTTACCAGTAAAACTTCTTAACGTTTGTGATATTTTTTGAACTTCAACCACATTCAGTATGCGTGTGTATATAAAGATATTCCTGATAGCACTATGTTTATCTTTATACAATATACAAAAGGTCACCCAGGACGAGCAGCGCGGCTATTTTTCTATCATTCCGTGAATAGCGACCAACGGTCGGCGGCTATTTTTTTTTTTGCAATTTTTTCGGGATGGGTTCCCCGGCAAAAGCTAGCCCCGGAGATTTTTAATTACGTAAAGAAACAAGGGGCCGGATGTTGCTGCTATTGGTATATAAAGAGAGAAGGAGAGATATAGAAAATTGTGCTTCTAGATTCTCGCAGTAGGATGAGATAAATTTCAAAGAAGCAGGAAGCAAAGGATGTTTAGTAGAATTTGTAGCGCTCAATTAAAGAGAACGGCATGGACCCTTCCCAAGCAGGCTCACTTGCAATCACAGACGATTAAAACATTTGCCACAGCACCTATTCTGTGCAAACAATTCAAACAAAGTGATCAACCAAGACTAAGAATAAACTCTGATGCTCCTAACTTTGATGCTGACACAACGGTTGGTAAAATCAATTTTTACGACTACTTGGGCGACTCTTGGGGGGTCTTGTTTTCTCACCCAGCAGATTTCACCCCTGTCTGCACCACCGAAGTCAGCGCATTCGCCAAATTGAAGCCGGAATTCGACAAGAGAAATGTTAAATTGATCGGGCTTTCAGTGGAAGATGTTGAGTCCCACGAAAAATGGATTCAAGACATCAAGGAAATAGCAAAGGTTAAAAATGTTGGTTTCCCAATAATTGGTGACACTTTTAGAAACGTGGCATTCCTATATGATATGGTAGATGCCGAAGGATTCAAAAATATCAATGATGGGTCACTGAAGACCGTGAGGTCTGTTTTCGTCATCGATCCCAAGAAGAAGATTAGACTGATTTTTACCTACCCTTCCACCGTCGGAAGAAACACTTCTGAAGTGTTAAGGGTAATCGACGCCTTGCAATTGACTGACAAGGAGGGCGTAGTAACTCCAATTAATTGGCAGCCAGCTGACGATGTCATTATTCCTCCCTCTGTCTCCAATGATGAGGCGAAGGCTAAATTTGGTCAATTCAATGAAATTAAACCCTATTTAAGATTCACCAAGTCGAAAGAAGCTATGAAATAAACGACTTTACTATATACAGGTATATGAAGTATCTCTAACTAAAACTTTTATCTATCTTTCATTCTTATTATATCTCATCTCGTACGAAGGGCCGCTCATTGGATCATTTTTCTTTACATACCGTAAAGGAATGGCGTTAAAAATATATATATGAAAATGCATGTAATAAACTCTCTGCAGAAACCTTAATGTCAAAGGTCCCGTATACAGATTATATTGGCTCTGCGTATACGCATTCTCGTCATGGTGAAGGATAATCGAGATTCTGACCAAGACCAAGATTTTAGTTCTGCTCACATGAAAAGACAACCGGAGCAGCAACAGTTGCAACAGCACCAGTTCCCAAGTAAGAAACAACGAATATCTCACCATGATGACAGTCATCAAATCAACCATAGACCAGTTACCTCATGTACACATTGTAGACAGCACAAAATCAAATGCGATGCTAGTCAAAATTTCCCTCATCCTTGCTCCAGATGCGAAAAAATTGGTCTCCACTGTGAAATTAATCCTCAATTCAGGCCTAAGAAGGGCTCACAGTTGCAACTACTGAGACAAGATGTGGATGAAATCAAATCTAAACTCGATACTCTTCTAGCGAATGACAGCGTTTTCGTTCATCTTTTACAACAGATTCCCATGGGCAATAGCCTTTTGAATAAGCTCAATCTGCATCCAACTCCAACTCCGGGTACTATTATCCCTAACCCAGATTCTTCTCCTTCCTCAGGTTCTCCAACTTCTTCCGCGGCTCAACGAGATTCTAAGGTTTCAGTTCAAACTTATTTGTCCAGGGAACCCCAACTCTTACAAGCAAATCAGGGCAGCAATACGAATAAATTTAAAGCAAATAATGAAGCATCTTCTCACATGACGTTGCGCGCATCTTCTCTAGCGCAAGATTCGAAAGGCTTGGTTGCAACAGAGCCAAATAAGCTGCCCCCGCTGCTAAATGACTCAGCATTGCCTAATAATTCAAAAGAATCTTTACCTCCTGCTTTGCAAATGGCTTTTTATAAGAACAACTCTGCAGGTAACACTCCGAACGGCCCCTTCTCTCCAATTCAAAAAACATATTCCCCTCATACTACGTCGACCACCGTTACAACGACAACAAATCAACCACCGTTTGCAGCAACAAGCCACGTAGCAACAAATAACAATGCAAATAGGACGAAGACGCCGGTAGTAGCCACCACCACGACTATGCCATTATTGCCTTCGCCGCATGCAAATGTAGATGAGTTTGTACTGGGCGATATTAGTATTTCCATTGAAAAAGCGAATAGATTACACCATATTTTCGTGACTAGGTATCTGCCGTATTTTCCTATTATGTATTCCAATAACGCCACCGAATTATACTCCCAATCTCAGTTGCTTTTCTGGACCGTGATGTTGACGGCATGTCTGTCTGATCCTGAACCGACGATGTATTGCAAGCTAAGCTCTTTGATCAAGCAACTTGCCATAGAGACCTGCTGGATAAGAACACCTAGATCCACACATATTTCGCAAGCTTTGTTAATATTGTGCATTTGGCCTTTGCCTAACCAAAAAGTCCTAGATGATTGTTCTTACCGTTTTGTAGGATTAGCAAAGTCACTGTCTTATCAATTAGGTTTGCACAGAGGTGAATTCATTTCTGAATTCACAAGAACTCAAACATCAATGCCAAATGCAGAAAAGTGGAGAACTAGGACTTGGCTGGGAATATTTTTTGCCGAACTTTGTTGGGCGAGTATCCTTGGTTTGCCACCAACTTCACAGACAGACTATTTATTAGAAAAAGCCTTATCCTGTGGTGACGAAGAATCAGAAGAAGATAACAATGACAGTATTGACAATAACAACAATGATAAAAGGAACAAGAAAGACGAGCCGCACGTTGAAAGTAAATACAAACTACCGGGCAGTTTTAGAAGATTGCTCAGCCTGGCGAATTTCCAAGCAAAATTGTCTCATATCATTGGTTCTTCCACTTCCAGTCCTGATGGTTTATTGGAACCAAAGTATCGTGCTGAGACACTGTCCATCTTGGGAAAAGAGTTAGATTTATTAGCAAAAACTTTAAATTTCCAGAGTGACGATACTGTCAACATTTATTTTCTTTATGTTAAATTAACTGTCTGTTGTTTTGCATTCCTACCCGAAACACCTCCTACCGATCAAATTCCATATGTCACAGAGGCCTATCTAACAGCTACTAAAATTGTCACTCTATTGAATAATCTTTTAGAAACACACCAATTAATTGAACTGCCTATTTATATTAGACAAGCTGCTACATTTTCTGCACTGATTCTCTTTAAATTGCAGTTGACTCCTTTACTTCCTGACAAATATTTTGATTCAGCAAGGCAATCCGTGGTCACTATCCATAGACTTTATAGAAATCAATTAACTGCGTGGGCCACTAGTGTTGAGAATGATATTTCGAGAACTGCAAGTATGTTAGAAAAACTGAACTTCGTACTGATCATGCATCCAGAAGTTTTTGTGGAAGAAGACGGTATTATTTCTAGGATGAGATCACATTTAACAGGGTCTCTATTCTATGATTTGGTTTGGTGTGTTCACGAGGCGAGAAGAAGGGAAATGGATCCCGAATATAACAAGCAAGCCTTAGAGAAAGCCGCTAAGAAAAGAAAATTTTCCTCAAATGGTATCTACAATGGCACTTCGTCTACGGGTGGCATAACGGACAGAAAACTATATCCATTGCCACTATATAACCATATCTCCAGAGATGACTTTGAAACTGTAACAAAAACAACACCAAGTGGAACCACTGTTACCACTTTAGTTCCTACTAAGAATGCCTTAAAGCAGGCAGAAAAGCTAGCCAAGACAAATAACGGAGATTCTGACGGTTCTATAATGGAGATTAACGGGATACCTCTTTCCATGCTCGGGGAAACAGGCAGCGTAAAATTTCAAAGTTTATTCGCTAATACCTCGAATAGTAACGATTATAATAATAATAGGACGTTATTGGATGCGTCTAATGGCATGTCAATTCCCTCTAATTCAATTTATCCAGTGGCTTCTGTCCCCGCTTCGAATAACAATCCACAAAGTACTAAGGTAGACTATTATAGTAACGGACCTAGTGTAATTCCTGATCTCTCCATGAAAAGATCAGTAAGCACTCCCGTTAATCATTTTCCTGCGTCCGTTCCAGGGTTAAGGAACCACCCCGTTGGCAACTTATCTAATAATGTTACATTGGGAATAGGCCACCCTATTCCAAGGGAGCACAGTAATTTACAAAATGTCACCATGAACTATAATAATCAATTCAGCAACGCCAACGCGATTGGAAGATCACAAAGTAGTATGTCCCATTCACGTACACCGATTGCTTCGAAGTCAAATAATATGACAGATTTGCATTCCGTCGTTTCCGACCCCGGCTCCTCTAAAAGCACGGCATATCCACCTCTGAGCTTGTTTTCCAAAAGTAATGATATCAATAGCAACAAAACGAACCAACGATTTTCTACGGGCACTAACACTGTAACTTCTTCTAACTTCCAAACCATCGATAATGAAAACAACGTGAAGACTCCTGGAAACAAACTAACGGATTTTTTTCAGCAACAAAGTGCAGGCTGGATTGAAGGCAACTCCAGTAATGATGACTTTTTTGGTTGGTTCGATATGAACATGGAACAAGGTTTTTAACGCCTATATTCTTCTAATATTCTAAGAAATATTATTACCCTTGTTTTCTGCTAATTTATTAAAGAAAATTTGCAAAGACGGCTACATAGGACTTCGAGTCCTTTTATTTATACATATTCTTTTTCGGATTATTTCCAATGTAACAATATTCAAGAATGGATCAACTTAAGGATTATTTATCAGTTTGTTATCACGACCTCCCTCCTTTGTAAAATGATGACCACACCAAAGTAGAATATTTATTCACTACCTATTTATTTTATTCTTATTAATATTTTATATATCATGCATTTATCCGTGTGCATTTACCAAAATTCATGAGTAACGATAACGCTTCTTATAGGTATCTATCTATTCCCATTCCGGTAACTTTTTTTTTTTCTCCAACGCTCAGTCCTTGCTTCTTTATCCCTATTCGTTTGGAGACGGTCGTCAATTTTAGCGGAAGGCTGAAAAATACATCGATCCGAAAGTGTTGAACATAGAGATGAGGCAAGATAACTATAAAGATAAAGAACCCAAAGAACGTAATTGAACTATTGTGTGAAAGAAGGTCGACAACAGCAAAGGAATCAATAGAGTTTTTCTTTGGTTTTCAAATTGATTTTTTTTCACCTGTTCATTTTTTTTTTTCCATTTGGATAATATTATTATTGCCTATACCAGATCTTACCCTTTGACTGTTCAACTCATCAAGCTTTATTTGTTGAAGGGGCCAAATTCGGCTTTAGTAAGGATCCAGTACTTTCATTAACATACTAAACCCACGCAAGAAGGGCGCAATCATGATCAGAAGATGGCTAACTATAAGTAAGTCTGGGAAGAAGAAAAAGGCTGTTAATGATACCATTACAGAAGAAGTAGAAAAGGTTGACTTTAAGCCTGTAAACCACGATATAAATGATGAATTCTGTTATAGCGAATCATCTGATAATCCCTCTAGCTCATTGTTTGTCTCTAATTTGGATACCAAGGAAACTTTTTTGAATGAAGACAATAATTTGCAGATTTCTTCCGGACTAGACTATTCTTCTGAAACGTGCAATCAAGGCAGTAATTACAGCCAGGATGGGATATTTTATATTTCAAACGCAAAGGCTATAAACGCATACGGAGGCATTATCACGCAAGGGCCCGAGGCACCCATATTAGCTATGAAGGTGTCCGACTCAATGCCCTATGGAGACGGCTCCAACAAAGTTTTTGGATACGAAAATTTTGGCAATACATGTTACTGTAACTCAGTTCTTCAATGTCTCTATAATCTGTCCTCATTACGTGAAAATATATTACAATTTCCAAAAAAACCGAGAGAATCTGATCAGCCAAGAAAGAAAGAAATGAGAGGTAAGAAACCAAGAATATTTACCGAAGCAAGTTTTGAGAAAAGCACTGCTAGTACCAATGGACATTTGCCTAACCCTAAACCTCAATCTGTTGATGATGGAAAGCCTACCCCTGTAAATTCTGTAAATTCAAATACAGCTGGGCCTTCAGAGAAGAAGAGTAAATTTTTTAAAAGTTTTAGCGCGAAACATGTACAAGACAATAATAAAAAGGAAGGAAGTCCTGCTCTATTAACCACTGGAAAACCCTCTTCTCGTCCTCAAGACGCACCTCCATTGATAGTCGAAACACCTAATGAGCCTGGTGCTCCGAGCAGATTGAGTTTCGAGAACGTCACAGATAGACCTCCGGATGTTCCGCGTAAAATAATTGTTGGCAGAGTTCTCAATTATGAAAATCCTTCAAGAGGTAGCAGTAATAGTAATAACCTGGACTTGAAAGGAGAAAGTAATAGCAGCTTATCCACTCCACTTGATAAAAAAGATACTAGAAGATCTAGTTCCTCTTCTCAAATATCCCCAGAACATAGAAAGAAATCCGCACTTATTCGTGGGCCAGTGCTCAATATTGACCATAGCTTAAACGGCTCAGATAAGGCTACTTTGTATTCCAGTTTGAGAGATATCTTTGAATGCATAACTGAGAATACGTATTTAACTGGTGTTGTATCGCCTAGCTCTTTTGTTGATGTTCTCAAAAGAGAAAATGTATTATTTAATACTACTATGCATCAGGATGCTCACGAATTTTTCAATTTCTTATTAAACGAGTTGAGTGAATATATAGAACGTGAGAATAAAAAAATAGCAGCCAGTGATATCAACAGCGATAGCGAACCGAGTAAGAGTAAAAATTTCATCAGTGACTTGTTTCAAGGCACTTTAACGAATCAAATAAAATGTCTGACGTGCGATAACATTACATCTAGGGATGAGCCATTTTTGGATTTCCCCATAGAAGTTCAGGGAGATGAGGAAACAGATATACAGGAAATTTTGAAAAGTTATCACCAGCGAGAAATGCTAAATGGCTCAAACAAGTTTTATTGTGACGAATGTTGCGGTTTACAGGAGGCAGAGAGATTAGTTGGTTTGAAGCAATTGCCTGATACTTTAACATTACACTTGAAAAGATTCAAGTATTCTGAGAAACAAAACTGTAATATTAAGCTTTTTAATAACATTCACTATCCTCTGACGCTAAATGTTTGCTCTTCAATAAATTCTAAGGTTTGTCAAAAGTATGAATTGGCTGGGATTGTCGTTCATATGGGCGGTGGGCCACAACACGGCCATTATGTTTCCCTATGTAAACATGAAAAGTTTGGCTGGTTGTTATTTGATGACGAAACGGTAGAGGCAGTTAAAGAGGAAACAGTGTTAGAATTCACAGGTGAATCTCCAAATATGGCAACAGCATATGTTTTGTTTTATAAAGCGATGTATTCAAACGCTGTTGAAAAGAATGATCGTGAAAATATGGCAAAAGAACAAGATGATAATATAGACAGTCTAATCAAGTACGATGATTGGCTAAGAACTTGCAATAGTGGTCAAAAGAAACAGGAAGAGCTGCCTATAGCAGACGATTTGGATACTGCTATAGACGACAGCTTTGTTTCTAACACACCCATAAAGTCTTCTAAAAAAAAGTCGAGAATGTTTAGTTTTAGGAAAAGCTGAAAAATATTTGCATATCAAGGAAGGTAAAGGTTCACCGTCTCCTTTAAAACTATTTTTTCTCTGACAGTATTAATTTAATTCTTACATAAATATAATATCTTTAATCTTCTTTTTTTAAACCGGCTCCGGAACCTTTTTCTTAAATTTATAGTTTTGTCTCAGTAAAAGGTTTTCTTTTAAACTAATACAATTATGAAGTATTTAGGCATGCAAGCAATCAGGAATCTAAGAATAAAAAATTGTCCTATACTGGAGCATGGGTGAACAAATATGACACGGATTCACCATTGTGTAGTCTTCTTATAGCTTCAGCGAACGTGGGACTAATATCGATCTGGTCAGCAATAGGTAAATCCAAATCTACCGGAACGGTATTTGTGCAAACAATTCTAGACAATCTACTGTTTCTTAGCTTTTCTCTTGCTGAACCGGAGAAAATACCGTGTGTAACAATAGCTATAACTTCTTTGGCACCATGCTCCATCAACGTATCACAAGCTTTTACCAACGTACCACAAGTATCCGCCATATCATCAACTAATAAACATGATTTATTGGTAACATCACCAACAAGCACCATTTTTGAAACCTCGTTAGCTTTTTGCCTCTCTTTGTGAATCAAAGCAAAATTTAAATCTAACTTGTCGGCCAAAGCAGCTACTCTCTTAGCACCACCTGCATCAGGCGACACCAAAATAGCATTGTCGAAATCTGTTTTCGTTCTAATATAATTTAAAACACTTGGTTCCGCATATAGGTTGTCAACCGGGATATGGAAAAACCCTTGAATTTGGGAGGCATGGAGATCCATTGTGATGACATGATCAGCACCAGCAGTTTGCAATAAATTGGCAACCAACTTTGCGGTAATGGGCGCCCGGGATTTATCTTTCTTGTCTTGTCTTGCATATGGAAAATTGGGTATTACAGTAGTGATCTTTCTTGCAGATGCAATTTTGCAAGCATGAATTAAAATTAATAATTCCATCAAGAAATCATTAATTTCTTGTTCACCTATTCCAGTTTGGATAATATACACATCTTCGTCGCGAAGGCTCTCACCTATGGTGACAGAGGTTTCTTTATTAGAATACTGGTACACACCAACTTTGGAAAGTGGAATACCTAACTTTTTCGATATTTGTTCAGCCAAATCAGGATGGGAGTTTCCCGCTAGCAATTTGATACTATTTATAGCCATATCTTCTCGAGACTCTGAATTCATTTTTGCTGGAGAAGCCTTTTTGAGTTGAAGCTGAGAGTCTATGTGCATTATATAGTCTACCACATGCTCAAGGTCGATGACCATATAGGACCTTGAAATATTTTCGTCAGGATTTTTCAATGACCGAGAAGTAAAAAAAAAGCAGAGAATCGAGCAGCAAGGCTGATTTGCTAACAAATCCAATTGATATCATCGGCACGTGCTTAACTAAGGAGCGAGACTCATCTGCTTCAATTGTTACAATATTTGATTATATATTAAAATAAATGGTTATGTACGTACAGAAAACGCCAGGAGAAGGTGGGAGGGGGAAAATATTAAGCATTAAATTATGAAGTTCATTAAGTTTAAAAATAAAACATATTGAAAATGTAAGTGGGTATCTAGAATTTTTCGACGTTCATGATTAACTTTCCTTGGGCACGTTGAGTGGCCATATAAGAAAATGCTTCTTTATGGTCTTTCCAGTCATAAACTTTGTCGACGACACATTTTACAGTACCGTTCTTCAAAAAGTCGCCACATTGCTCAATCCAATCATTATTGGCGGAAGCCGTCTTTGCATTCGGATCAAAATAGTAATGTGTGTAGTTATATGACCAGATAATAGACCCGAACATTTTTCTTGCATTGGCACTTGGGTTATCCCATGAATCGAAAATGTCTTCTTTATAATTGGCAACGTAATCACCTACAGTGGTTACGTACGCACCACCGCCGTGAATCAATGAACTAGAATGACTCAAAATATCGTAACCACCGACAAAATCGAGTACAACATCGAACTTCCCCTCATTATAGTTAAGTATAGTTTCCTTATCCTCGACCGGATCATACTGAGAAATTTTCTTTTCTTCGAGCATTTTTCTTAGTGGTTTACTAGATTTACCCCTACACGTTAAGTAATCGATGAAAATCATTTCATCAGCCAGATCAGGAAATTTCTCCTGTAAAACTTGGGGCCCATTTGCAGACGTTACAATCACTAGTTTTTTCTGTAACTTGTAATGACGCTTCAATAATTGTATGACAAACATCCCCACTGACGAAGTTCCACCATTAATCAAAACGTTTGAATCTTGCTTCAAATACTTGTTCTTGGATAATTTATTCAGAATATTATAGCCGGTGGCCAAGCAGAATAAGGAGCCTGCAGCTTCTTCGGCGCTAACCGATTCTGGTCTCAAAAGGATTGGGTCCACCTTTGGATCTACTAAGATTGAACTTTGCAAACATCCCACGGCCAAATGAGGGTGGTAGTATATACCGTATACTTCATCACCCACGTGCCAGGCGTAGTTTAGGTTCTCGCCTACCTCAGTGATAACACCACTGTACTCTCTCCCCAAGCCGATCTCACCGTAAATCGACGATGTGTAGCCGTTCCTGATTTTCATATCTACAGGGTTCAAACCCACATTACTTACTCGAACTACAATTTTGTTCTTAGGAATAGGCGTCTTGATCTTCTTTTCATAAGAAAAATCCATGGGCCCTGTTTTAGTATGGAATATCAGCGATTTAATTGGAATGAACTTTACATGTCTTAAAGGTCTAGCGACTCTTTTCAAAACAGGAGCGTCCATAGGTATCTCTTTGGGAGCAGGCGCCGAGTGTTCAACGATCATCGCTTGCAATTTAGGGTCCTGGTTCTTCAAAATATCTTTAGCCATTGTTCAACGTTTGCCTCTTGGTATGGAATGTCGTATTTGTAGCTTTCGGAATGCTCGACAAGGTGGGAATATACCTGAGCTAGCTTTGATTATAATATGTACTTTTATATATTTTCTTTATTTTTCATTATTTTGACAAAAAGCTAATTTGATAATGTCAACAGAAAAATCCCTCGCCTTTCCGGTGAAATTTGTCACAGCCATTTGAGATGATATTATTGAAATCTGAGCATGGAGGAAAAAGAAAAGAGATGCGACAAGATGATTTAATGGGTCCAAATCATTTTAGCCTACGTATCATGTATAAAATAATCATATACACCTACCCAGTATCCTTATATGCAGTAAAAGAGCTCAACCTGAGCAAAACGTTTTCCATCAGTGCACTTGGAATTTTGAATAGTAATTC
>LPNX010823855.1:34018-109601 GCA_001517045.1 Pseudotsuga menziesii | reverse complement strand
TTTTTACATCATAAGGTGCATTCTCAAGTATAAAACGGTCATTTATTTTTCACATTTTTTGGACTTAGCAAGGTGGTTGCAAGTTACTATATGTGACCGAAGCAATTTGATTTTATAAATCTGAAATGCATTTCATTGTCCAGATGTGCAGTTTCTTCCATTTTCGGCCCTTCATGGTACTAACATGAAAGACAAGGTCCCAAAAAATGTCTGTGGATGGTGGAATGGTCCTTTCCTTTTTGAAGCTTTGGATGCTGTTGAATTACCCCCATTAGGGCTTGAACATAGCATGACAGCCCTCTGCTAGGGTTAGAGCAAACTTCAACACCTTCTGTGGGCTTGGAATTGACCTTGACACTCTCTTATCAAACCTTGACAGCCTCTGTGGGGTTGAAACACACCTTGGCAGCCTCTGAACATTCCTCAACAACCTTCATGGAGTTGGAACAGATCTCGACATCCTTCATGGAAGAGACAGGGAGCTTGAAGGAAGGATGTTGACCCAAAAACTTAGTGCTGAGATGATGGAGACAGGTCGCAGCTGCGAAAGATGCCAAGAACAAAGATGAAGATGAATAATGTTATGTTTTATCACTTGAGAGTGCTCCTTATTTATACTTTATTGTTGATCAATCCAAGGGGTCACTTTCATAAGTCAAGGAGTCAACAAGTAATATAAGATACATTAGTTGGGGCTCTTTTAGTTTCAATGTGGGCTTTTAGCCCACCCTTCTTGGGTAAGTCACTTTTTGATGACCATGAACATTAAACCCTTCTCAGATGAGGGTAAATAGACAGAGAGACCAAGTACTTATCTTTTCAGTTGAAGTAAAAGACTGTAGAATCTTCCTTCATCATGACTGTAATAAGTCCTGACTGCCATCATTAACCTCTGATTGCTGATAAACTCTAACTGCTTATAACCTTTGACTCTTGTAAGAGAAATAGAGATGAACTCTCTAGATGCTGAATGCAGCCCACTGTTTACCTTCAAATGATGACGTTAGACCTGTTGTAGGTGATGGCAGCCCTAATTTTAATGATGTTAGCCCTTTAGAAAGGAACCAATAACCTCAATTCTTATCAAAATTGTACTTCTGGTTTTAGCTAATTTAGGGCTTTAACAAATCCTTGACATCCCTGCTGGATAATAAATTTTCTCTTGATTGTTTTTTCCCCTAGGGGGTTTTTCCAGGGTCTGCTTGACCAAAATTACTGTCAGATTTTTATAACTGTTTGCTGTTTTTACCTTGTTTTTTGCTGCTAGAAATGATTAATCAACGATATATCAGTCTACAGTACATTTCTAATTAATGCTTGAGAAAAGTACTTGGGTTTTGATTACTGTTGAAGTATATGTAGTATTTTGCAATAATGTTTATTGTCAAAGAATTGCTACCTTATCTCTTGTATTAATTTTTTGGTTATGCTTTCAGAGTGCAGGTCGTTTGATGAGGGCGCTTTTTGAGATTGTCCTAAAAAGAGGATGGGCTCAGCTAGCCGAAAGAGCTCTTAATCTGTGCAGAATGGTTAATAGGCGCATGTGGAGTGTTCAAACTCCTCTTCGTCAATTCAAAGGCATCCCAAATGATATTTTGACCAAAATTGAAAAGAAAGATTTAGCTTGGGATCGATACTATGATCTCTCTGCTCAAGAGATTGGGGAGCTCATTCGTTTTCCAAAGATGGGTAAAAGCGTTCATAAATTTTTCCATCAGTTTCCAAAGTTGGATCTTTCTGCTTATGTCCAACCAATAACACGAACTGTATTGAAAGTAGAACTAACTATCACTCCAGATTTTCAGTGGGATGAAAAGATTCATGGATATGTGGAACCTTTTTGGATAATAGTAGAAGACAATGATGGTGAATATATACTCCATCATGAATATTTTATGTTAAAAATGCAGTTTGTTGAAGATGACCATCATATGAGCTTCACTGTCCCCATCCATGAACCTCTTCCTCCCCAGTACTTTATTCGTGTTGTATCTGATAAGTGGTTAGGGTCACAGACAATATTGCCAGTTTCATTTAGACATCTTATTTTGCCAGAGAAATGCCCACCTCCAACTGAGTTGCTAGACTTGCAGCCACTTCCTGTGTCTGCGTTAAAAGTAGCCTTACATGGCCTTTCTCACCAGAAAGAAATCCCAGTCAATCTTATGTGTCTCAGACGTTTCTACCGGCCTTCTTAATCATCCATCTATCTCCAAAAATGAACCTCTTCTTAAACTAGTATATGAATGACTGCCCTATTCAGTGTCTTATCCTGCTTTTCTCGTAGTAAATAGAAGTATGTTGCATTGGCACAAAACATGTCTTCAATGGAAAGAATAGAGGCATCTGGTAGTACTAGAAGCTTTCAATCTTTAATTGAGCATTATGTCTTTATGATAAACACATATTACAGCACAATATATTACACTCAATCAGTAGAATTGGTTTCCATTGAAAGCATAGAGGGAAGCCAAGATACCAAAAATCTTACCCTTTAATGAGGCAGTTAATTTCTGTAATTAGCTCTCTTTATAATTTCTCTCTAAATCTCAGCAAAGAGGGCATCTAATGCTATTTAACAATATGAAACAGCCCTGCAGTCCCCTGGTGAAAAGTATTCATTCTCCTCCCATTTCTATTTGCATTTCATATTTCACCAGGCATGCCAAGAGCCAAGCAGATCATATTGTTGGGCAAGTAGGTCTCCCTGTTTTCATGGGAGCATTTACACTTTTGGGTCTGGCTGTAACTTCCTCTACTGAAGTAATTTTTGGGCGTGTAATCTCAAATCCCATTGAAGTTCTTGCACAAATTGGTGGTATTGTGCCCATTTCACTATCCATTTTTGGGGTTTCCCGGTTTTGTCCAGAGCTTCATTTGGGATCAGAGGGGCTCATATACCAACAATTCTGAGAGCGTTGGTAGCTTGTGGGTGGTTTGGCATTGAGACATGGATTGGTGGGCAGGCCATATTTTTGCTCCTCAATGCCCTGCTGAAGGGGAAGATGACAGGCCTATTCATTCCATGGCTTGGAACCAGTGTTCCTGAATTTGCATGCTTCTTGGCTTTCTGGATTTTGCAGCTAGTAATTATGTGGAATGGGATGGAGAGCATCAGGAAGCTGGAGAAGTACTCTGCTCCGATCTTGATTGCACTTTCTGGGGCTCTGCTGTTATGGGCCTATGTGAATGCAGGTGGGTTTGGCCCTATGCTTTCCATGGCATCACAATTCGGTAAGGGAGGTGCTCGGCAAGGCATGTTCTGGTCTGTCTTCTTTCCTTCACTTACTGCCAATATTGGCTTTTGGGCTACTTTGGCTCTCAACATACCTGGTAAGTCTTTTTCTCACCCTATCTTGTGACCCATGTAATGTGATGCATGATTGCACTTACAGATCCGCAGTCTCTCTGTACATATTGGCTTCACATTCCTTGTATATTTCCCATGATGAGTTTTAGTGCAACGTAATATCCCTTGTTGCATCTGCTCTGCGAATGCAGAGATGTGGTGAATATAAAATGTTTATGTGATTTTGGGCATTTGGGTTTATACAGTAGTATCACGTGAATATGAGAGTTTTATTGCAACGTAATATCCCTTGTTGCATCTGCTCTGAGAATGCAGAGATGTAGTGAATATAAAATGTTTATGTGATTTTGGGCATTTGGGTTTATACAGTAGTATCAAATGAATTTGAGATTTTTTTATTTGTGTTTTGTGAGATTAGTCTTTAGTAAAAAAACTGTGATACTAAGAGTATCTAAGTCATGAAAATATAGAAAAACTGTAATTTAAAAGTATCTAAACTATCAAAATCACTAAAAAGAAATTATATAGAGTCTGAACAACAACAACCAATATAGAGTTTGAACCACAACCCTTAAACATGAACATGATTAGATAAACTAAATAAAATACCGATATAGAATTTGTGAATTTCATTCAAAATCTACAAGATAGACACCTAGACTTGCAAATGCTAAAGATCTTGGAGAGTGGATTGGTGCTACTGCACATGGGCTTTTCAATTTTCCACCTGGTGTGCGTCCTGTACCAATTGAGATCCACATTCAAGGGATTGATATAGCCAACTTCGAGTCTCGAATGTAGGCAATGACCAAGCCAACTTACACATTGATGCCAGGGCTCATGTGCCTTATTGATAAATGATTTTTTTTTTTTAAACGCCTACAGACGTCGTTTAACCGACGCTTCTGTAGGCGTTTTTATTTTTTAAAAACATTCATAAACATCGCTTAACCGACGCTCAATATCCCTATCCATCACTTAATCGACGTTGCTAAATGTCGCTTTTTCGACAATTATAGTTTCTATCCGTCGCTTAATCGACGTTGCTAAATGTCGATTTTCCGACTGTTATAGTTCATATCCGTCGCATAACCGACGGAACATCCTGTCGCTTATACGACAGCCACAGTTGATATCCATCGCGTATCCGACGGAAATTTTGTCGCTTTACCGACGGAATGAAGAGTTATTTTCTTAAAAAATTTCAGTACTGTCGAAGAAATTCCGTCGCTTAACCGACACTGTAAATTTAACCGACGGTTGCTTAGGTGTCACTTAACGGACGGCTACCTAGGTGTCGGATCAGTGAGGAGAAGTTTCCGACGGTTAAAAAAAAATCAAAGTGTCGTTCATGCGACAGGGAAGTGTCGAAAATTCGACATGATAGCCGTCGGATTTTTGGTCAAAATGTAGTAGTAAGTATGATCAATAATTATTTTATTGTATAGAAATTATAGATTGCATTTAAAATTGTTTCATGATGATATAACAACAACAATGATGATCTAATTGAAAATTACAGGCTCAACGATTCCATGATTTTCCAACGGAGGAAGACATGTGGATCGGCTACCAACGCGGGTTTTTAGGTGTTGTTGAACATCGAAGAAGCATTTGTGGTAGCCAAGCAAAGTCTCCCAGTGATCCATCCCGCGAACAGGTAACTACAATAAACAAATTCTATTTAAGATTGATTCATTGTGTTTTATATTCATTAATAAACTAGTACATAAAATATTGAGTCTCTTTGTGTTAAGCCACACAATGAAAGTAGAGAAAATGCGGAGGATGGAGGAGAAAGAGATATTGGAGTTCATGTTGATCGAAATCCAGGTAATAAATATTCTTGTGTTAAAAAAAAACTAGTATGGATTAAAGTCTCAAATATTAAATTGCAAATGCTATATTGTTGTAAGTGTTGATGTTTTAATGCAGAGGGTCTTCATGTGGAACTTGAGCCAGCATCAGAAGCTCAAACGCATGAAATTCATGTCACCCATGAGTTGCCAGGTACAAAGCACCGCTCCAATGTTTTTTTCTTAATGAAGGACTTACAATTATAATAATAAAAACACGTCAAGTAATTAATATTTCTTCATTTTTCCAGTACATCCTGGCACCTTACAGCAGCCACATACACGTCGTGAGCACACGACCCGTCGACAAACATGATCACAGACAGCTACAGAGGGCATAGGAAACAAAACAAAATTGGTAGAAGAGGATGTCACACTTAGAGAATATGTGGAGAGAAAAAAGCGCCAAAAAAAGTAGTGATTGTAACAAGTACACTATTACATTATTTTTTTATGCATTGTCCTTGGTTATTATTTTTGATATTATGGAGTAATGTCTTCAACTATTTGTATGAATGAATGAATGAGTTAATTAATGAATGCTATAAACTAATTAATGATCGAATGCACGTAATTCCTTTAATACAAGAAACTCATGATGTTCGCACAAAATATCATTTATTTCCAAGCACGTGCATTGGGTATGGGGAATTGAGAGTGATGTGAGGGGGGGGAGGGGCCATATGAGCTTCCACCTTCACGTGGTTGGCCCTATTTAGTAGAGAATATTCAGCTATTCTTGAAACAGAGAGGAGCTCAATAATGTTTCTTTCTTATGACCAGATACGTTGTTTCTTTCTTCCAGCTAACTATAGACATGCATTTTCTTTATACTGCAGAGTGAGAATCTTGATGGGCTGGAGATTTCTGGTTTGGAAGATCTTCAAAGTCTACATGTTGAGGCATTGACCAAGCTTTTCCAAGTTAAGGTATTTTTATCCAGTTAAGATTAAGATTAAGATTAAGGTTAAGGTTAAGATTAAGATTATTTGTATCCAAATTGCTGTGTATGTTTAACAGATTGATATTTTTACCATGCAATGTGGCCAAACTGTTAGTTGTATAAATGCATTGATGTTTAAAATGTGTATTGTTCTTCATTTTTGATCTGCCCCAAAACAGCCATAACTCCAACCTAGCTAAGACTCTCCTCAGCCCTCATCCTTCTTCTTTCTCCCCTTAACAACCACGGCCTCCATCCTTTACCCTTAGGCTGCCCTAAAACCACCTCTCTAACCCTCAGCTCGCCTTCACTGCTCGTTGTCAAAAAATTGTAGACTGCAATTTTTTGCAGAATGTCAACCTAATTGTACCTAACCAGTCCCTAAATATTCCTTAAAGGGCTAGTGCTACCTTACCTTGCTTTGATCTCCCTCCTAGCAGCCCTTTGACCCCAAAACGAAGCCTTAAGGCCCTTTCATGGTGACTTCTCCAAATTTACTCTGCTGCTGCTCCATATATCAGTCTTGCAAAACAACTAACAGAAGGTTAATTTACTCGTTTAAATTAACAAATTAAGGTTCCATTTGGATGCTAAAGCTAATGGTTATGACTGGTGGAGCTAACTGACGACAATTGTCTTAGAAGGGTGTCTGTAAACATTACCAGCTGCTATACTAATGTATACTGTTCTTGTTCAATCATGTCAAATGTTGATGTATGAGTTAGCAAGATAGATTTGTGTTGAAATCCCTTCCAAATGGTTTTTGGATTGTTTGAAACGTTGCAGTACTGCTGCTAATGATTATTGAAAACTTTGCTTCATACCTTTACTCTAAACATACTCACTAATAATGTATGTTGTTAACATACTTAATGACATGTACATGGTTTGAGAAATGCAATTTATTTTAGCTAGTATAGCACTGTATGCTGGGAATTGTCAATTACATGAATACATGCTGTGAAAGGTGAATGATTACTGTTGTACTATACTGTAGGTTTTATATCAGACTTGTTAATGCTGTAAGATAATTGGTTTGTGGTATGTTTACATATGATTCAGTCCTAAATGCCCTTTTACTTCTCATTATTACACTTGTAAGATAACTTGGGTCTTATTGGTGCAGGTCTGCTCTAGATGTATTTTCCGATTTTTTGGTGTACGTGGAGACCTGTACTCATCTTGTATGCTATCAGTTGCATCTCTATGTTCTTGGCTGAAATATTCAGTCAATTTCGTGGAACTACCAAAATTCGAGGAGAATATTGGTTCAATGAAAGTTAAAGACAGTTGTCATTCTACTGAAGAAAAGAAAGGCAGAGAGGAGACATGCATAGTGTGTTTGGGGGTTTTACAAATGTTATCTGTCAATCAGATTCAAGAATTGACAACATCCAAGGGTATAGTCAATAACATGTTTGAGGCTGTAGTTGCTATATTGGAGACACTTCAACGTGAAGGTCATCAATTCAATAGTTTTTGTCTTGAAGTTTCCATTCCACCAGTGCTTCTTATACGAGACCATGCTCTTTGGTAATCTTCTTGTCCATGCAATTTTATTTCAGTTTTGAATACCAATACTTGTGCTACAGGTTGACCATTTTCCTCAATCATTATTGATATCATGTGAACTCTAGAAAAACATAGCAGCTAATGACCTTATATAGACAGGGTATTCATAAGGCTCTATCCACTGATGTGTTTGTTATTTCCCTGCTTAAGTTGGAGCTAATAGCAACTGCAAACATAAACCTTACATAGACATATATTGTGATTTTTTTTGGGTCATCAATGGCCTTTGCAAACATAAATCTTGAATGGACAGATGTGTTTTATTCTTGATCATTGTATCTGCTATTTTTATTGATTCTGTTATTATTCCATCATTGAGGAAGTTTGAGACTGGATTTGAAAGAGGTGGGCAGACAAGAGAGCATGCTATGCTGGCCAAAACATTAGGAATTAGTAAATTATTTGTTGTGGTTAATAAAATGGATGATCCTTCAGTTGAGTGGGCCAAGGACAAGTCAGTGGACATGTTATCTGTTTTTGTTTTGTTTTATTTATAAGAGATTATATGTTTTCAATTCTCTTTCTGTTATTTCTGGGAGAAGATTAATCTCATTTTTTGCTGCTTACAGGTTTGATGAAGTTGAGAAGAAGATAAGCCCCTTTTTGAAGTCTTGTGGCTACAATTTAAAGAAAGGTCATGCTATTGATAGATATTCCATTTTGCTTACGTTTATTTTGAGCTACCAGAGAACGATTTTGGCACTTTTATATCTGTCTTTCAATTGATACACATTTCCCAGGGTTTATGTTTGTATATGCTGTCTGATCTGTGTAGATAGCTATTTTTACATCGTAAGGTGCATTCTCAAGTATAAAACTGTCATTTATTTTTCACATTTTTTGGACTTAGCAAGGTGGTTGCAAGTTACTATATGTGACCGGAGCAATTTGATTTTATAAATCTGAAATGCATTTCATTGTACAGATGTGCAGTTTCTTCCAATTTCGGCCCTTCATGGTACTAACATGAAAGACAAGGTCCCAAAAAATGTCTGTGGATGGTGAAATGGTCCTTGCCTTTTTGAAGCTTTGGATGCTGTTGAATTACCCCCATGCTGGTGTGCGTCCTATACCAATTGAGATCCACATTCAAGGGATTGATATAGCCAACTTCGAGGCTCGAATGTAGGCAATGACCAAGCCAACTTACACATTGATGCCAGGGCTCATGTGCCTTATTGATAAATTTTTTTAAAAAAAAAAAATGCCTACAGACGTCGCTTAACTGACGCTTCTGTAGGCGTTTTTATTTTTTAAAAACATTCATAAATGTCGCTTAACTGACACTTAATATCCCTATCCGTCGCTTAATCGACGTTGCTAAATGTCGCTTTTCCGACAGTTATAGTTTCTATCCGTCGCTTAATAGACGTTGCTAAATGTCGCTTTTCCAACTGTTATAGTTCATATCCGTCACATAACCGACGGAACATCCTGTCGCTTATACGATAGCCACAGTTGATATCCGTCGCGTATCCGACGGAAATTCTGTCGCTTAACCGACGCTCAATATCCCTATCCGTCGCTTAATCGACGTTGCTAAATGTCGCTTTTCCGACAGTTATAGTTTCTATCCGTCGCTTAATCGACGTTGCTAAATGTCGCTTTTCCGACTGTTATAGTTCATATCCGTCGCATAACCGACAGAACATCCTGTCGCTTATACGACAGCCACAGTTTATATCCGTCGCGTATCCGACGGAAATTCTGTCGCTTTACCGACGGAATGAAGAGTTATTTTCTTAAAAAATTTCAGTACTGTCGAAGAAATTCCATCGCTTAACCGACACTGTAAATTTAACCGACAGTTTCTTAGGTGTCGCTTAAGCGACGGTTACCTAGGTGTCGGATCACCGACGAAAAGTTTTCGACGGTTAAAAAAAAATCAAAGTGTCGTTCATGCCACAGGGAAGTGTCGAAAATCTGACATGATAGCCGTCGGATTTTTGGTCAAAATGTAGTAGTGGCTCTACATCAAATATCTATGAAGAAAGTGAAAATTGTATCATGGTGGAACGCAAGTCACTGCAAAGTGAATTCATGAGGGATTAAATTTGTGTAGAAGAAGATGAAGAGGAGCCATGCACATCTAAATACCTAGCGGCCTATCATCAAGTTGTCAGTAGTATGGAAGATTAATCCACTTTTGGCTTCTTTGTGGGTGATTTCAAGATAAATCCAACGGATATTAACATATTTGATGGTGATGGTACATATTTTGGATCAGATACAAAAGAATAGTATATATCAGATTTGGAATCATCATTTGAACTTCATAATGAAGTGGGAGACAATCCCACACCAGTTGGATGTGAACTAGAGAATTTGAAAGAAGAAATCATGCAAAGGGATGTACACAATTCAGATATTTGTATTTCCTTGTGTCACAATGAGGAGAGGTTTGACATGAATGAGAATCCAAATACCACTATCACCATTGTGGAGATATATGAACCATCTAGTCTTGTAGGTAGGAAAGCAAAAACAAAGATTCATGAAGACGAGTGCAAGTCACTACAAGGTAATTGTTGTAAAGAAGAAGGGGATTCTTTTTCTCAAGAACTCCACTCATTTTCCTAGCCTTTGAATATGGATAAAAATAAGATTCAATATTCCTTACAACTTCTCCATGGCATGCATGCTTCAGTATCACACCAGTGTTGGATAGCTGCTTCATTGGAACATCAATATTCTCTTGAAGCCAAGGAGAAGATTCAGAAGGCATTGTCTACAATTCAATGTGACTTCTTACAATTGCTTTATGATAGATATGTTTTGTTTTATCTTTTTGAGGTGTTGCATGGATAATTATTGAAGGATAAATAATAGATTTGCAAGCTCACACAAGATTTGATGACCACCCAATATTCCTTGAATAGCACTCAATGTGCACTCCAAGAGTCCAGGATGGAGATAGATCAACTTGATAAGAAGATGCAAAGATCACACCTACCCTCCTACACACCATTCATCCATCCTTTCAAGGATGATTTCATTCTTGATCATATGGAGGAACCTCATGATATGGTGGATCATGAGATGAATTTGGTTTCGAATGTGCTTGAGTCCTATGTAGACAAGCTTGATGAGAACCAAGCACTTGATCTTTCCCAAAGAAAACTTGATTTTTTTTTCCAGAGAGAGTCTCTTCTCCATGGAAGATTCAGATGATCTCACCTTAGTTGGATCAGCCAATGATGAAGAATATGAAGCCATAATTTTGGTGTATGAGAATTGCATAGATATGAGTTTGGATCACCATTATTTACCCCACATAATTAGGGGATGAATATGGGGTGAAAGGATTTTCCTTGTTGGTGCCATAGGAGGAGCATGAGGCTCCCACATGTGTCCATGATGACTTGATGAATGCATCATTCCATTTTCATCATAAATAGAGGCATCCACTTACATTATTTGATGCATCCTTCATTCATTTGCACCCATTGAGTGGACCCAGTGGCAGAGAGTTGATCCATTAGAGTTGTGCACTAGTTCTATGCTTGGGGGATCATAATATTTCTATAGATGAGGAATACTCATGGATGTATAAGGTTCCTGCATAAATTCCACCTAGAACCAACAACTATCATCTTGATTTCAATCCATTGGAATCTAGTAGCAGAAAATTCTATACACCTATGGATAGATGCACTTCACAATTTGAGATTCTAGGAGGTAAAAGTTCCTTTTGTAAATTTATTGATACCTCTAATATTGTCTTGTTTTGTGATCAACAACATAGGAACATATTGCTTACATTTGATTCCATTCATCCACATATGGATTGGGTAGAAGAGTACATGTCACACATGGATTCCTTTTGCAGAAATATTTTTGCTCATGATTAGTGGAAGGAAGCTAAGCAAGCAAGCTGCCAAGATAAGCTATTTAGACATCTATCTTGCACAAGGTGGCATCTATGGAGGAGATATACATATTTATATGTATTCTTGTACCCTTTTACCAATGATAGAGATTTTATCCATTGGATGTGTTGACATGGATATTTTGGTTTGAGTGTCCTTCCAAATTTCCTTTGTTGGATTAGGAGGCACATATTTGTATTTCTTGCTTGCATTCTTGGAGATAATTTTGATGTATTATTTTATTGTGAAAATCCTATGAATCCTTGTTTGTTGGATGATTCCCACCCTTCTTGTTGTTGGACACATGATTTTCTCCCTTATCATTCAAGCTTCAGGGATTTCATTATTGATTCTTGTGTGCATTGGGCCCATAAGAACCTACCTAGAATATTGGAGAGACTTGTTTGGATTCAAACTCACTTTGGGAACATGTATTTTATGATGGATAATCTCTCTATGTTTTGGAATAGATTGGAGAGTGACATACTTATATGTCACTTACATGATCCTGTCATTCTTCATGATGTTATTTTTATCATTCATAGTACCTTTCGTGATGATGGTTTATACATTATGTTGATGATGCTTTAAGAGTATGCACACTGTAAAGTGGGACCCTAGAATTCCTTGGGATGCCAAGTTTCCATATTTTACACTACTACATGGATGCTTCCAGCTGAGGAAATGGGATCCATGCAGCATACTTTTATCTGGGGAGTTTTGTTGGATAGAATTTTCACTAATGGGGATGAAATGCAAGCAATGGGACCCTATCATTGCTTTTCTTTGGAGAAACTATTTACATGTTGGATTAGTGGAGCAATTAGTCAACCTTTCTTCACATGAGTTCATCTATGTGGTATCGTCTTTCATCTCTCCTACATGGGGGCTACTTCTTTGGGCGTACTTGTGGTTTACTTGTAGGGTGCATCGGAGGATGTATCTTGCATTTTGTGTTTTTATAGATGATTGGGGATCCCAGTATCATTGGTACTTGGCTATCACACTAAGTTCATTTTGTAACCAGAGTAGAGCAGCATAAGAATGATATCCTTAGTGCTTGGTTGGTTCAACATCCTAATGATAGTTAATGTGAAACATATACTAAGAAATAAAGGAAGTGGTGATATGCTTCCCATGAATACTTTTCCTAATTTTTTCTTGATAAGTGTGCTTGAAGATAACACTCAATAACAAGATGCACTAGAATATTGAAGTAGCATATTGGAGGGTGAACAAATTTTGCAGCACCTTGGATTGCTTTTGCTTGAGGACAAGTAGACTTGGGAGGGGAGGGATTCCATGTTCCTTACTTGAAGGAAATTAAAGTGTTGATATTGTCAATTCCTAAGGGTTTAAAAATTGAATCAAATCAATTCTACCTAGGGAAATTTTGATAAATTAATTGAGGCATGTAATATATTAAATTTCCAATTTTGATTTTGTATGCAAAAAATTATTATGAAAGATAATTAACGTGGAAATGAATTGCAAATGTTCTAGAAGAAATGAGGGTGCACTAGGAAATCCAACTTGCTAAGGATAAAAAAAAATGGAAATAATACAAAAGAAGGAAAAATAAATCTATCATAAAAATATAGAAAATGCCAAAAGTAGGCAAAGGAAATCTTTCATAAAAAACATAGCAACCGTCTAAAGCAAGGAAAATCAAGGTAGTTTGAAAAGAAGGAAAGCACAAAAAACACTGTCAATGATAAAGTAGACAATGTTTGGTCAAGGAGGGCACAATTTCCAATTTGGTTAAAAAATAAAAGCAAGGAAACATTTCCTAAATCTTAAACTTGCTAATATCCTCAAGGAAGGCACACTCATGAGTTGGGGTTAGGGTTTGCAAGTGGATAACTTGCTCAACAGGTTGGATGAATTGCTCAATAGGTTGGATGACTTGTTCAACAAGTCACTTAGTTTATAAAATAATGATTCCAACTCCTTTAAACAACTTTTGATGATTATTGTTTTGATGTTGAGTGAATCATAGCTTCTTCTCTCAGTCATTTGTCTCAACTACCTTGGGTGATGTGCCCCAATATTTCCTAATATCTTCTATATTCCCTTCTATTCTTCAGTGCAGGCATAGAGAGATAAGGAGAAGCAATTGAAGACCAAGATAAATCTTATAGATCATGCATTCAGCCTTGGAAATCGAGCTCATGTGAAGGAGACCAATTATGCTCCCATGAATGCGAGATTGGTGTTGGGTATTGGTTTCAAGCCTTCAATCTTTAGTATTGGGCACCATTGAGGGAGATCAGCTCCTTCAAACTATTTATGAGCTTATAATTTTCTTCTCATCATTCTAATTTCTTATATACAATAATATTTCTTCTCAATAAGGTCGTGCTGCCAATTTTTTAGTAAAGAGGCATTCCAATGCTCATTTAATGGGATTTCAATGCGTAGAGTCCTCCTCTACGCAAACATTCTCTAGGCGAAATTCTGCTAGTTTTTTCCAAACACCCCCAAACCCTTTCAAACTGTCCAGAATTATTATGAACCTTATTAAAAGGAAATTTTCTTCCTAAAAAGAGACTTATAACTCACCTAATCCTCCCTTATCCTTGGTTTCTTGGAATTGATTTTTCAAATCTTAGTTTGCACTGGTTGGGACACCGAGAAGACTGGTAGTAGACTTCAACCTAGCTGATTATCGAAACCTAATAGGTCCTAACATGCAAGTTCTTAGGGATATAAAATTTCATTCTAAAAACCTGTATTTTTGTTTCTCCCACTAACCCTTTGCCACTCTTAGTTTATGTCTTTATTGCCTATGTTTTTCCTTGTTGAAGAAAGTGCTTAATAGTCTTGTAAAATTTTATTCCACTTTTGATAATATCAACAGTAATAGTTAATATTTCAGATATGATTTAGATCAGGGATATTATAGTTTTCTAAACTATTTGCACTTGTTGATAAGTTTCGAGCTAGAATAAAATTAAAGATTTAAAGGGTAAAAAAATGTAGTTCTATGTGTGTCCTAGTGTGATAATTGCTTCACGGTGAGATCTAGGAGCTAGAGCAATATTCACAATCTAAGTTATTCACAAAATATGCAAGAGAACAACAAAAGAGAATGAAATAACACACATATATGGTTCCAATAACTGATCTTTCTATTAGTGTGCATCTTGTAGATATGTATGGTAAATATTTATAATACAATGGGGAAAATTCATGAGCCCTTGGAGGCCATCTGGATGCATACAAGTGTCGGGTTAGGATTTGACCCCTAAACCCCCCCAAGTTGACCAATAGGATCCCAAACATTACTAAACAGTAACGAATGCAAGTGTGAACATGTATGGAGGCATTATGAGTCATAAATGCAGGAATTCTAGGCATGGGTGAACACATGTGTGAGTGGGAGAGTCTCTAGGAGCCAATAAATGCCCAAAAAAACCACAAAACAACCATATTCACACACTAGTGCCCCTAGTCAAACATTAAGTGGTATGTAATCAATGAGGGCGCATTGAATGTCAGCATAATCAAGCTAGAGCACCTGAAATGTCAGGATGATCAAACTGGAGCGCCTCAACTGTGAGTTAATGAGCCATAAATCACCTATTAAATCAATATAGATTAGTATAACCTAAGTAGGATCATATAACATAAGTAAAAGACAAATGAAAATTCCTCCTAAGTGTAAGACCATGTTACTAAGGTAGATTAATGCTCTAACACCCCCCCTTAAGCCTAACTTAGTACAACTTATACCAAATGTTAATTGAGGCCTTGGCAACTAAGGCTCAAGTCACCTCTTACAACAAAAAATTTATTTGTCCATGTAAAACAAGGAAAAATGAAAAACCTCATGGGAAATATCCTCCCTAGAGAATGGAAATGACAGATATGATCAAAAAAGTCTTCAACGGGTCCTCTTCTTCACTTGAATGAGCTGAAATAACAACTTCTTGGTGATGGACTTGGTGAAGATGTTGTGGATGCCAAGATTATGCATCAATGCATCAATGTGTTGTAGACAAAGATCATGTGGAGAGGCCCTTTGATGGTCATCATTTGATGATGCAGTAGAATCATAAGAATGTCTTTTTATGCAATTATACTATGATCTAGAAGCATAATAAATCTTGGAAAATATATCTCTGCAAACTCTTTCCCAAATAACATCAAAATATTCAACAAAATAGGCCCTGTGTGTAGCTACCATATCATGAATAAAACCATGAATATTCTTCCGAATTTGATGAAACACCTTCATAAATATGTAATAAAGCTCATGTGTCTTTGAAATATCAGAATATATTTCATATACAACAGAAAATATTAGAGGTATGGTGTCTCCATGAGCGAATGGGTCCATAGTGGGAGAAGAGTGAGCAACTAGATCACAATGACAGTTGAGCGAACCTGGAGGGCCTGGAGATTTGAAGCTTGAACCATGGGTGGTGAAGCCAAGTCCAATAATATGGAAAAAATTCCCATGAATGCCAAATCCATGTCCTTCCAACCAATGAATGACATATAAGACATAAAAGCAACATACACAAGTGACATAGCATTGGAAACTATGCAATTTTGAGATTTTCCAACAAGTTAACTTGAGGTTTGTCAGGTATTTTGGGCATGAAATAGTGGGTAAATGAATCCATGAATTTAATATTTTGTTTATAAGCCTGCATATCACCTTAATAATTATAATGGGAAATATCTGAATGGATTGGGAAAGAGCTTTCAGAAGACACATAAAAAACTAGTGAAAAATGACTAGTTTCTGGAGGAAGCTTCAGTGAGCTGGTTGGGGTTTCTTCCAAGGAAAGAATGGAGGATTCAGATTCTGATGTATCAGAAGGTAAATCAGAAAAATATCCATCTGAAATATATATATGAGAAATGCGTTTCTCCCATGCACACAAATCATGCACATGCTTACCATCTTCTTGCTTGTGCTCCCATCTTTTTGCAAAATATGGAAGATCTATATTGTTCTCCTCAAGGAGCTTAGTCATGATGTTCATATTCTTCATGAAAAAATATCTTTCATGATGTGAACCTTTGATATAACCACATGTGGGTCTCTCTCTCTTGTTCTTCATCCTCCTATATCTTGAACTCTCATCAGTTGAACTGTAGGTTTCTGTATCTGAATGCTTCTTCTCTTTCTCTCTTTGTTGCTTCAAATCTTTCTTCTTTCCTTTGGATTAATTTGATACACCAGCAGTAAGGGCTTGATCCTTGGTGGATTTGATGGTACCACAACACTAACTTTTCCTACTCATCAGTCAAAGACTCCATGAATTCTGCTAGTGCATGCATCCTCCAATTTCTAGCTGTAAGCTTGCTTGAGTGGAATGTTGAGAAAAACACCAAATACTCAGGACCTAGCTTAGAAAGGATGGACAAGATAAGTTTATATTATTTATTATGTATGCCAAAATATTTTTGTTAAAGCACCAGTGCTTTGAACTTAGTGAATAAGTCTTGGATTGTCTCATAGTGAGATGGACTAAGTGAGATTAGCTAATTTTTGAGATGATGGCCTCTCATCTCATCAGTCTTCCCAAATAGTTACTCAAGCTTGATCCAAGATTCATTGAGTATGCCAAGAATTTATACATGGAATAGAATATGTCTCGAAGTAATAATACAAATCATACCAAATGCCTCATCAAGTCTATTGAAGTACTTAGCTTTCTCTACAACAGAGTTGGGCTCAGTCTCAGTCCCCATGGTGACTCTATACAGGCCTTTCAACCTCAGTTGGATCACCATTTCGACCTTCCATTAGAAATATTAGAATGGAGTAAGAAATGCATGAGTCTTATCCATTCTTCTTGTGTAGTGTGTGAGAAAAACAATGTTGAACCTGCAATTCAAACACTTTGATTTTTTGGAAACATTCCCTAAACAACAACTTAAAACTCTCTAGATTTGATTTGCATCTCCACAAAGCTCTGATACCATGTGATAAATTCTTCATAGTGAGCTATAGGATCTATAGCAATATTCACAATCTAATTTATTCACAAAATATGCAAAAGAACAACAAAAGAGAATTAAATAACACACATAGATGGTGCCAATAATTGATCTTTCTATTAATGTACATATTGTAGATCTATATGGTATATATTAATAATACAATGGGGAGATTTCGTGATCCCTTGGAGGCCATCTAGATATATACAAGTGTCAGGATAGGATTTTATCCCTAATCCCTCTAGGTTGACCAATATGCTCCCAAACCTTACCAAGCAGTCACGAATGCAAGTGTGAACATGTATGGAGGAAAGTTGAGTCATAAATGTAGGCATGCTATGCATGGGTGAACATCTGTGTGAGTGGAAGAGTCTCTAGGAGATAATAAATACCCAAGCAGACCACAAAACAACCATATCCACACACTAGTGCCCCTAGTCAAGCATGAAGTGGTTTGTAATCAATGAGGGAGCCTGGAATTTCGAGATGATAAAAATTGAGCACCTCAACTGTCAAGATGATCAAAGTGGAGCACCTCAACTATGAGTTAATGAGCCAGAAATCACCTATTAGAACAATATTGATCAATATAACATAAGTAGGATCATATAACAAAAGTACAACACAAATGAAAATGCCTCATAGGTGTAATACCATGGTACTAAGGTAGATTAATTATCTAACACCTAGGATATAAAATTACTATTGATATGGTTCTCTCTCTATCTTCTAGATCCCTCTTAGGGGATTTTAATTTGTTAAAATTTCTAGGATGGAGATCCTAAAGTGGATATGTTTGAAGTAGAAACCACTTATTAAGACTGTTCCTAGGGTTTTAATGTTGATGAATGGGTGTATTTGTTTTCAATTCCTTTCATAGGATGACAAGAAGAAGATTGAGGAGAATGTTGAGAATGGATATTTGGTCCTAACTCAATGACATTCTGGGTTCAATCCATGCAAATAAAAATTACGGAAGAGACATTTATGGGTTTTATTACCTAGATTTCCCAATATTGTTGGTGTTTGGAAAGGTTTATAACGATTGCAAAATCTATTGGGAGATTCATTCTTGTGGAATAAGAGCACCTTCTGCGTTTGGACCAAAAAATTCCATGCATGTTAGTTGAAAATGATGTGCCTGAAGGTTACCAAAAGAAATGGAAGTGTTGTGGGATGGTGGTTCATTTCTTCAGAGCCTGGATTATTGGAAAATCCATTTTCGGTATCATTGTTGTTGTTAGACTAGTAATGTTAAAGTTTCATTTCCTAATTCACATATTGGGTTTATAAATGAGGACGATCAAATCTCTTCTCATCCAGAAGTTTTAGATGATTTGGATGTTGGAATTCAATTCCCTATTCCCTTGGATTCCTCCTCTACGTTAGATTTTATGGGTAAGTTCTGGAATTCTCTCCCATTCCTATTAAAATTCCTTTCTATAGAAGATATTACAAAATATTTAAATTATATTGGTTCTAATTCTATTGAGGGGGTTCGAGAAGGGTTATTTTCTTTTTCTTCACCAGCTTAGGTTTCTTCAGATTTACCCATACAATCCGGGACTGAGGTTATTTTCGGAGGGGATTTCCAACCAAACTCTATGAATTTCATTCAGAAGGGGTTTAACGATACTATATATGAACAATTGAAGGATTATGTGGTTACTTTGGGGGAAAGGGCTTTGCTATGATTCCCCAAGCTCAACCTTTGGCAATAAATATTTTTCCCTGTTCTCTTTCTAATGATAGAGAACCTTTCACTTGTTAACCAAAACAATTGTTAGAGAAATAATCCACCTTAATACCATGATCATAGACCTAGGACACATTTCATTATCCTTCATGCTATATTCTATGGTCTAGCCTTAGGATATATTGATCATTTACTGATAGTTGAGGTGCTCCACTTTGATCATTATAATAATTGAGGCACTCCAGGTTGATCATTATGACAACCCAGGTGATCTTATTAATGACATATCTATCTTGGTGTGCTCCCCCATCCATAGATTCAGGGATATGTTTGATCTTAGGAATTAGTGCATGTTTGTGGTGGTTTTTGGCCTTCCTTAATCATTTATTGCCTCCTATAGACACTCCCACTCACCCATGTGATCACCCACACCTATCATACCTTCATTTACGATCTATCATGCCTCATCCATGTTCACACTTACATTCATGACCATTTGGGATGGTTAGGAAGTTGATTGGTCCACCTAGGGGGTTTGAGGGTCAAATCATGGTTTTACACTTGTATGCATCCAGATAGCCTCCAAGGACTCACAATTTTACCTTAATGTAATATAAACATGTTCCAGACATATTTATGTTGGAAAATCATAATAAAATCAGTTATTGACTACATTTGTGCATGTTATTTTCACTCTTTCTGTTCTTTTGTGCATAATTTGTGTGTAATATCGAATTGTGAGAATCCTTGTCTCCTAGATCCTACTGTGAATAAATTATCACATGGTCTCAGATATCTTTGTATCTACAAATCAAATCTAGAGTGTTTGAGTTGTTGTTTGAGGGGTTTTCTAGAAAAATTTGAGTGTTTGCATTGCAGATACAATCAACAGTTTGTGACCCAGTGCACAAGTAGAAATGGAGAAGAATCATGTATTGCTGACCCCATTCAATTATTTCTAATGGAAGGCTGAAATGGTGATACATCTAAGCTCAAAAGGCATGTACAAATTCACCATGGGGACTGAAGTCGAACCTAACTCTGTTGTGGAGAAATCTAAGTACTTCAACTAGCTTGATGAAGCATTTGGAATGCTTTGTATCAGCATTTAGAGAGACTTGATCTTCCATGTAGACAGTATGAAAACTCCCAATGAAGTATGGGTCAATATTCAGGCATTTTTCGGGAATACTGATGAGATGAGGGGTCACCAAATCGAAAATGAGCTAATCTCACTGATTCCAACTCACTTTGAGACAATCCAAGACTTCTTCACCAAGTTCAAATTGTTGGTGCTTTAGTTGAAACAATGTGGCATAGAAAATAAAGATGAGAAACTCATATTTTGAATCTAGGGCTAGAGTACGCAGTGTTTGTGTCAACATTTTACTCTAGCAATCTCGCAGCTCGAAACTGGTGAATTCCTTCACTGGTTGACTTCATGGAGACACTGACTCAAGAGAAAGACAAGCTAGTGAAAATGGGTACCACCAAATCCAGTAATTCAATCCCTTACTGGAGGAGTTTTGAATCTAGCCAAAGGCAAGAAGAAATCCAAATATTCGAAGCAAGAAGGGAAGAATAATCAGGAGAAACCCAAATCTTCAGATGGGGGTTCGAATCCTTGAAAGGACAAGGACAAGAAGAAGCAATAAAAGACCAAATCCACCTAATGTCACAAGGGTTGGGATCAAGAGATTGCATGTATGAAGAACACCATAGAAATGATGGTGTGACTACTTGAGAAGAACAACATTCCTCTTCCAAAAGGCGCAAGGAAAAAAGATGGTGGTTCATGCTCAACCAACAAGGAGAGGTACCATGCTTTGGTTGCTGCTCCTTTAAGCTTCTTCCTTCATCATAGATTCAGGATCTTAAAGGAATATGGCCTCCATGCAAGATTCCTTCTTGGTCCTGTATCCTTACAATGGTACATCCATTCTAATGGGTCATGATTCAGAGGGTCCAAGCCAAAGGGGTTGGCAGGATTGATATTAAAGATGGGTACTTCAACAATGTGTTGTTTGTGCTTGATATAGCAGTGAACCTACTCTCAGTGTATCAAATGACACACACTAGTGAATCTAAGAGAGTAACATTTACTCTAGATGTAGTGGAGATAGCATAAATCTCTACAGGCAAGGTTGTGGAATTGGGTTTTGCTGATCATAATGCAAGAATGTACAAATTCTCTCACTTCCTCCCTTACTTCCAATGGAATGCGCTCCTGTCACATGCCAATGAAATAATAAAGTTGTGGAATGAGAGATATGGCCATATCAACTACATGTACCTCTAGGAATTGAGCAAATAAGGCATGGTGTAAGGGATTCCCCCTATCAAGTCCTCAAATGGCACATGCAAAGGATGTGTAGTGGGAAAGAATGTTGAGTGTAGCTATGAGAAAGGGAAGGGAAGGAGAGTTGTTCTAGTGCTTGATTTGGTTTATTAATACCTCATAGGGCCTCTTCCCACACCCTATTATGGGGGATCAAGGTATTTTTTGACTTTCAGAGATGATTTCTCAAGGTACTGCTATGTATATTTCCTCAAACTAATCTGAAGTCTTTGAGATTCTCAAAGTTTGGAAATCCCTAGTTGAGAATGCATGTGGGAACAATATCAAGGTCCTTAGGAATGAAAATGGAAAGGATTATGTGAACAATAGTTTTCAACATCTTTGTGAATAATGTGGCATCCAAATGCATTATTCGGTGCCCTACACACCACATCAAAATGGTGTTGTAGAGTGCAAGAACAGGGCTCTAAAGGAGATGGAAACCTATAAGTGGAAGCAAAGGATTTGAATCCTAAGATATGGGATGAAGCCATTAAATATTCTGAATATGTTCAAAACAAAGCTCCTCAAAAATATTTGGATGGAAAAACATGATATGAGGCTTGGAGTGGTCACAAGCCAAGTGTTTCTCATTTCAGGGTCTTTGGTTCAAAGCCTTGGGCTAGGATTCCTCCAAAGAAGAGAAAGGCCTTGAAACCTCAAATTAAGGAGTCCATAATGGTTTTATATTCTGAATATGAAAAGGGATAAAATATATTTGATCCTTCATCTCAAAATACATTCATAGAAAGGAGTGTACAGTTTGAAGAGGAGCTCATGCAAGAGACCAAACTAGCTCATGGGGAATGCTCACATCCTCCACTCCATGATGATGTAGGTGATGAATCATTTTCTGATTTTTCTAATTCTGATATTGTGGATGATGAAGATGACATGAATTCAGATCATGACTCACCTATTCATCCAGAGTGGGCTAAGAAAACCATTGAAGCAACCGGGTATCTTGTTGGTGATCCTCATGATTCTAGAAAGACTAGATCTCAATTTCACAATGATTTATCTGCTTATGAATTGAATATTGCTGATATATGCTTCATTATAGTTTGATATGATCCTGAAACATATCAAGAATCATCCTTTGACCCAATACGGAAAACAAACATGCAAGAAGAGTTCAACTCATTGCAAGACAATGAGACTTGGGAATTGTTTCCCTTGCCCTCCAAGACGAAACTAGTGCACTGCAAGTGGGTCTATAGGACCAAAGTGGCTGATCATGGTTAAGATATAAAATAAAAGTCCAGGTTGGTTTCCAAAGGTGTCTCTCAAGTGCAAGGAGTGGACTATACAGAGACATTTGCACTGATTGCAAAGATGGACTCTATCAGGCTAGTTTTAACCATTGTTGCATCTAAGCGTTGGGAGGTTCACCACATGGATGTGAAGAGTGAATTTATTCATGGTGACCTTCAAGAGGAGATATATATGCAGAAACCTAAAGTTTTCATTTAGAATCCTTCTCTTGTATGCAGTTTAAATAAGTCCCTTTATGGACTTAAGCAAGCTCACAGGGCTTGGTATGCCAAGATGGACAATTTTATACTCTTGCTTGGCTTTGAAAGATGTAAATATGATACTAATGTGTATTTTCAGCATGTTGGTGACTTAATTCAGGTAATAGTGTTGTATGTTTATTATATTTTGATTACAGGTAGCTGCACTAAAGAAATTGGATCGATTAAGTCTTCTTTGCACAGTGAATTCTCCATTATTGACTTTGGTTTGTTGAGGCAATTTCTTGGATTAGAGATGGAGCAATCTGAAGAAGGGATAAAGTTCAGCCAACCAAAATATGCTGAATACATTATATTGGATTTTAAAATTTATGAATGTAATGAATCCAAGTGCCCATGCCTTTTAGGAATAAAACTAGGTGAATTTGGTGCATCTCCATTGGTAAACAACTCGCTATACAGACAACTAGTTGGGAGTCTGTTGTATCTTACACACTCCCAACCTGATTTGGAATATGTTGTAGGTGTTGTTTCTAGATATATGAAGGAGAATCATGATATCCATTGGAAGGATTCCAATAGGATCCTACGCTATGTGCAAGGCACCAAACACTTCGGGGTACTCTATGTTGCTAGTTCTTCACTAGAACTAGTTGGATTTACTCATTCTGATTGGGCTAGAGATCCCATTGAGAAAAAATCCACTTCAGGTTATGTATTCATGATTTCACATGGTCCCATATGTTCATCAAGTAATAAACACCACAATATATCCCTCTCTTTCATTTGAGGCCGAGTACATAGGAGCAGCGAATGCAGCTACACAATGTGTGTGGTTGCAAGGTATTCTTCGGGAACTTGGATTTGCATTTGATTCAACCACAACCATTTGGTGTGACAATAAAAGTGAAATCAATATTTCCACTGATCCAATGTAGATATAGAGAACCAAACATATTGAGATACACATGCACTACATCTAGAGCTTGGTGCATGATCAGGTGATAGCCTTGCAGTATTGCCCATCTGCAGAGAAAACTGTTGACATTTTCACCAAGAGCTTCACAGAGAAGACAATCACCTATCTTGGTTTCCTTCTTGGAGTGGGTGAAACATGGTGATGGCTGATATTCACTTTCATATTTTGGCTCCATGTCCATTTTTGAGGGGATTTTTTGTTCCCATGTGGTTTTCCTCCATACCTTGGTTTTTATGGAAAAATAAAATTTATGTTGTATGAGGTGACTTGAGCCTTAGTTTGCAAGGCCTCAATAATTTTTGGTATAATCTATACTAAGTGGGGATTAAGGGAGGGTGTTATATAGATAATCCACCTTAATACCATGATCATAGAGCAAGGACACATTTCGTTAGCCTTCATGTTATATTCTATGGTTCATACTTAGGCTATATTGATCATTTAATGATAGTTGAGGTGCTCCACTTTGATCATTATGACAGTTGAGGTTCTCCAAGTTAATAATTCTGAAAACCCAAGCACCCTCATTGATAAAATATCTATCTTGGTGCACTCCCCCATCCATAGATTCATGGATATGTTTGACCTTAGGCGCTAGTGCATGTTTGTGGTGGTTTTTGGCCTCCCTTGAGAATTTATTGCCTCCTAGAGCCACTCCCAATGTCCCACTCACCCATGTGCTCACCCACACCTATAATTCATTCATTTATGATCCAACATGCCTCACCCATGTTCACACTTGCATTCATGACCGTTTTACGAAGACTTCGCTTAGTGAACCTCTCACATAGCACGTGCGATCGTGGGATATTAAAGAATACCCTTAATTTTGAGAGATATTGACCCAAAATATTTTTGTTGAAACCCCCTCCCAATACTTAAAACCTCCTCCCCACCCCTTTTTATACCTCAATCCTTATAAACCACCGTACCCACCCCCACCTAAAACCCTTCACTCCCCAATACCTGCAATATATTGGTTCGATTTTTGATAATTTTAAAACCCACAATATGAACTAACGTGATAGGATATTGGCGAACAAGTGAAGCCCCCGTGGACCGTTTGGGATGGTTACGAAGTTGATAGGTCCACCTAGGGGGGTTTCACTATCAAATCATGGTATGACACTTGTATGCATCCAGATGGCCTCCAAGGCCTCAATATTTCTCCTTAATGTAATATAATCATGTTACAGACATATTTACATGTTGGAGAATCAAAATAAACTTAGTTATTGACTACATTTGTGCATGTTATTTTCACTCGTTCTGTTGTTTTGTGCATAATTTGTGTGTAATATCGAATTGTGAAAATATCCTTGGCTCCTAGATCCTACTATGAATCAATTCTCACACATATCCCAAATTAATCTACCATTTTAGATGGGTCTACTGACACTTTAACTATTTCCTCTATTTGTTCAAAGAATGTGCCTATTAGAAAACCACCAAGGAGCAAAAAAGGGAAAAGTAATCTGGATCCAAACAATGATCATCAGTTTTTCAATTCTAGAGTCTCTTCTCTTTTTTGTAAGGGACTTGATTCTATTTCAGAGGTTTCTACTTCAACTATTTATTGGGATCTTAAAGAGTTTGCGGCCCAGATTGAGGTTACCCAATGAAATTAGTCTCCCTCAATATCATAGGGCTCATTTGCTTGCCCAAAAGACCTGCTATCAAAAGGTTATGTGAAACAGTCTAGACTTGTATGATTTTACCACATGAGACTATGTCTTTTGCTTTTGTTGCTTGTGATTTCTAGGCTGAAGATAAAACCTATCTGGAAGTGTTGTGCGTTGGATGCTTTGGGGATGTTGGGTGGACTTATATTGGCTTGGGATCTGGTATGTACTGATTTTAAATCTTTTTCTACAGTTGCAATTCTTATGGTGGAAGGGAAGTTTATGGGTTTAGATTCTACCATTAGTATCTTAAATGTTTATGGCCCTTATCACCACAAACATGATTTTTGGGAGGAGGCTAGTAAGGATGGGCTTCTATAGGCTCGGGGCCTAATTCTGGATAGGGACCTCAATCTTACCTTATTAGCTTTTGAAGTATGGAGTGTTGGAAATGTTAATGATTCTCTTTGTGGGTAATTTAGCTCTTTATTTGAGAATGCATGTTTAATTGATATTGCTCCAAATATTTTGGTTTTGACCTAGTCAAATGGTAGGGTGGGTACTATAGGAATTGCAGAATGTCTTGATAGGTTTCTGATGGATGAACAATTAGCAATTCTATGCGGCATTATTGGTCGTGGTTGATTACTACTAGGGTTTCATATCATAAAGTAGCAGTCTTAGAATCAGATTGTGACAAGAGTCTGGTACCCTTCCATTTTAAGTTTAACCATTGTTGGTTGGAGGAACCTAAATTCTATAAGATGGTTGAAGAGAAATGGAAGGATCTTTCAAATTTTATTCATTTCCCCCCAATGGTGTGTTTTACAAAAAAAAAATTCTCTCCTTCGGAAAGAGGTTATTATGTAGGAAAAGGAAAAAAGGCTAAGAATTCTAAGGATTTGGATATGATAGAAAAGGAACTTGAAACTCTGCAAGGGCAAGTGCATGACGAATATTTATCTGTTTTGAGAAAGGAGAGACTTCTTCAATTACATACTTTGAGGGAAACAATCATTACGAAATAAGAAGAATATCGGAGACTAAAAGTAGGGTTGTTTGGATTGAAGTTGGTGATAATAATGCTAAGTTATTTCATTGATTTTCTAATCAACGGATGATTGCTAACTCTATTTGGGAACTTAATTCTTTAGATGGGGATATTCTAAATGATCAAAATACTCTTATGGGGGATGTTGTGTCTTTCTTTAAGAACATCTATAGTCAAGAAGAATATTCAAACTTGGAACATCGGCTTAAGGTTCTAAAAAAAATTCCTAGGTTTTCTAATGAATATGAAGGTCAACAGATTGGTGTTGAAGTTGAGATTGTTGAAGTAAAAGGAATTTTGTCACTATTTGCTAAATCAAAAAGTCTCATGTTTGATGGTTGGGCGGTTGAATTTTTTGTTCATTTCTTTGAGTTGTTTGGCCGTGAACTAACAATGGTTGGAAATTGTTTAAGGAGATTGGGTCAGATACAATTTGGTATGAATGCTACATATATTGCTCTCATTCCAAACGGGACAAACCGAATACCTTTAATGATTATAGGACAATTTCTTTGTGCAATATTATATATAAGATTATTTCTAAGATTATTGCAAATATGACCATATCAGTGTTAGGCAGATGTATTTCAGAAGAACAATTTGGGTTCTTTCCCAATAGACAGATTTTGGACGCTATTGGCATAACACATGAATATTTACAATCTGTAAATACCAAAAGGATGAAATCTTTCATTTTGAAGGAAGATTCGGTCAAATCCTATGGTAGGGTGGACTGGTCTTTTATTCATTTTATTCTTATACAAATTGGCCTTCCATATGAGATGTATAAATGGACAATGGGATGTATTACTTATGATATATTCGTTGTTTTGGTAAATGGTTATCCTACCACTTTCTTTAGGAGTAGTAGGGGCTAGGAAGGGGTGCCCCCTCTCACCTTTAATGTTTCTTCAAGTAATTAAAGGATTGAACAAACTCATTGATGAAACAAAAAAGGAGAAAAAAATAAAAGGTATAAAAATTTCTTCTTCTATGCTTGTCACACATTTATTGTCTGTCGATGACATACTTATATATGGCCATGGATCTGTGGGATAATGGAATCATTGTAAATCGATATTTTCCTCTTTATGTAAGTCTTCATGGATGGTTATTAGTGGTAAGAAGTATCATTTCTCATATAACTATGAGGAAGATGTTATATGTGATAAGATAGAAACAATTTTTCCATACAAGATGTTTGTGATCAATGAGGGTCTTAAGTATGTTGGATACTTACTCAATCCAAACTCCTATATGAATGCATATTGGAATTGGTTAATAAAAAAGGTGGAGAAAAGGATAATTTGTTTCTCTCTTATATGGATTTCTTTAGGTGGAAGATTGGTGTTGTCCAATGTGGTATTATAAAGCATTCTTATTTATTGGTTTTCCTTGATCTTAGTTATGGTTTCTGTTTCTCTCAAATTAGAAGAATATTTTTTTAGTTATTATGGGATGGAAGATTGGACAATTCTAAGATTCATCTAGCCTCCTGGAATAGTATTGCCTTACCAAAACACTTTGGAGGGTGGGGCCTCAATAAATTTTTGTGGTTAAATAATGCATTATGTGCAAAAATATGTGGTGATCTCTAATTCATAATGGTATGTGGAATAAAGTTATTAATGCAAAATATATAAAGTTCTCTTCTATTTATCAGTGGATTCATGATCCCGTTTGGAACTGTCACAAGGATTCTATTATATGGATTTTTTTTGAAAAAATTATCCTATCTTGAGCAATCATTTTAGATGGAAGGTTGGTCAAGGCTTTGCAGTTATTTTTGGGTATTTATCCTATAGCAAGTTTTTATGGGACCTTAATCTTGTTAGATAATTTGATTTCTGAACTACATGAACAAAACCTCTTCGTTTTAATGTAGGTTAAAAACAATCAGTGTTCAAATGATGGTTACTCGCTATATGCTGAGATTTCAAATCTCCCTTTGTCCATGGTTGAGGAATGGAATAATTATACACTATAACTTTCTCAGGCTGGTATATTTCTGAATGATCAACAAGATTGCATTGTATGGGATAAAAGCAAAAGAAATGGGGAAGTTACAACTAAATTCGCCTATAATACATCATTGGAAGATTGGGAATATTGTTATGAAGTGGTGTGAAAAGAGTCTATGGGGAAGGCACGCCCATTTCAAAATTAAATGTTTTAGCTAGCTAGCCTTTAACAATAAAATTTTAACATGGGACAATTTACAAAAAAGAGGATTATGTGGCCCATGTTTTTGTCATCTATGCAAGGACATTGAATATATCTCTCATTTACTTTTCCACTATTCTTTATTAAGCTCTATTTGGTCGGATATGTGTTGTATTTTATCTATTCAAGTTCCATGGAGCTTGACTAATGTTGAGTACAACTTGTTCAGATGGATCAATTTAAAGGTAAATTATAAGGATCCTCCCTTCTTTGTTATTTGGGAAATATGGAAGATGTGTAATAGAGTGATATTTCAAGATATTAAGCCATCCTTTCATCATATTTGTGATAATATTTTTGTTGCTTTGAAAGAATGGATCAAAGTTGAAAATTTGAAGGTTCCAAAGGTTTATATTAGGCCTTCATTTGATGAAGACTTACCTTTAGGTTACTATGATGGAGCTAAAAAAGATGGATGGTGTGGTGTTGTCATGATCTTGTATTTGTGGAGGAATCAATCTATTAGACTAAGCATGGTAATTGGGATGGGCACAAATAATATTGTGGAACTCCTTGTAGTATGGGTCTGCTTTGGTTTGCAAAGGAGCGAGGCATTTTGGAATTAAGGGTTGTTGGAGATTCCAAAGTTGTTATTGACTGGGTTAATGGTTTCAACTCTTTGCAAACTCTGAACTTGTCAAATTGGATGAAGAGGGTGAATATTTTGATTTAGCATTTTGATTTAATCTTGTTTGGTCATATTTATTGCATATACAATCAGGAGGTTTATTTCATCTCTAAAGAGGCAATTGGAGAAATGCATCGCACTCTTCTTCTTCTTCTTTTTCAGAATTTTTGGATGAAGAACTTATTGACTCTCGTTCTTATTATGTATTTTGAGGTTCTATCTACTGGGTTTGATAGCTTGGAAAATATACTTTAGTCTCTTGTTTTGTGATATTAGTTCAGCCTCTTATGGCATGTTGGATGGCTATATTTCCTTTTGATGTATGTGGGTGATGGGTCTTGTGATTTTGTAGATAGTCTGATTGTGGAGAATTTTGGTATCCTGCTCTACTTGTGAAAAAATACTGGTATTTGTAACTTTGATTCTGTCTATGAATAATAAGTTGTATGATTTTTTCTATTGAAACATAGTGTTTTACTTATTAGAAAAACTTTTGTATCTTATCGTTGATAAACTTATATAATAGTTTTTTAAATAAATTTAAAAGGATATAGAAAAATGTGACATGTATTAACAATGATATACTTTTTGGGTAAGATGTAAAATTGCAATATGGTATTTTTGGATTTATGTATGGAGCTGGTATTTTTGGTTTTATGACTAAAGATAAATTTTGTTGAATACTTGATACCACATGTTCTCTACTTAGATTTTGTTATATTTTTAGCATTAAGCTTAGCATAACATTAGGATCTTTAACTGAGAGAACAACAAGCACAACAATAAAACACAAGAGACAATGAACACAGTGTTTTTCCTCGAGGAAACCATAAATGGAGAAAACCCCGCAACTTCCTCAGAGATAGGATCAGCACCAAAGTAAAATCCAAAAATAGTAAGTGATCTCCCGACAACAGTAACCTTCTTTCTATCTAGCCCTAGTGTCTTCTCCTTCCTCAACTATGTGCTACACTTGAGTGTGTGTGAGATGTGTTCTAAATAGAGAGTCCAGCTCTCTATTTATACTAATCTCAACATGACTAAAAACCTACTAGGGCTGACCTCTCTAGGAGAGTCTAATAACCCTAGTGCCCCGGAACTACAGGGACTTTAACCCTTAGACAATAGGAGGGTTACCCACAATGACTTGTTTACAATATATATCCTCCCGATAGGAGCATCAAGGCATGCCATGACACAAGTACATCCCGAAATAAACATCGGGTTACAATAGATAAGAAATACAAGTGAATACATTCCAAAGTTACAATTACATCAACACTCCCTCTTAACTAGGAAGGTATTCTCTCAACACAATTTTCATCACTGGTCTTCTTCTCTGGATCATCTCATCATATGTATCTTCAAGTCATATTCGTCTTCAAGTCATCTTCATCTTTGGATCTGGATCATCACTCAATATGGATCATCATCACTAGATCTGGATCATTACTCGATCTGGATCATCATCACTAGATCTGGATCATCACTGGATATGGATCATCACTGGAATCATCACTGGATCTGGATCATCACTCGATATGGATCATCACTACTGGATCATCATCACTGGATAATCACAGGTGTTATCTCATGATTCTTCTTGTCACAGGAAGTTCTATAGAGTTGGCCCTTTTTCATGCTGGTTGTAGGCCTAGCCTCCATGTAGGTCTTCTTCAGCGCTTATATCTGACACCAAGTTAGAATGGTCCGCCCAGCACTTACATCTGACCTACTCATCAGAAAGGCATGCCCAACACTCACATCTGATCATGTATGAACCAATCCTACAATCACATCAGAAAGGACCAACACTCACATTCACCAACATGATAAGACACAACTACTATCATCTGTGAAAAGGCTTAGCACTTACAACCACCAGCATGATAGGACACAACTACTATCATCTGTGGAAGAGCACAGCACTCACATCCACCAGCATGGTAGGACACACCTACTACCATCTGTGGAAAGGCACAGCACTTACAATCACTAGCATGGTAGGACACACCTACTACCATCTGTGAAAAGGTGCAGCATTCACACCCACCAGCATGATAGGACACACCTACAATCATCTATGGAAATACCAGCACTCACATCCACCAGCATGATAGGACACACCTACTATGATCTGTGGAAATTCTCTTCACTTACATCTGATCATGTGGGAACACATCCCTCAGTCACATCAGAATAGCTCTCAGTCCTAGACTGAGGATTCCTGGTACCTCACCAGGTAGCACCATTCCAAGAATGGTGGTAGCCCTTATATCTGACACTAAGTCAAAATGGCCAGCACTCACATCTGACATGGAAGGAACCTAATCCTTTAGCCATGACATAATGGCTCAGCCCTTACATCTGATCAAGTGGGAATGTATCCCTCTATCACATCAGAATGGCCATGCACTCATATATGATCATGTGAGAACACATCCCACAGTCATATCAGAATGGCCCTCAGTCCCAGACCAAGTATTCCTGGTACCTCACTAGGAAGCTCCATTCCAAGAATGGCAATAGCCCTTATATATGATCATGTAGGAACCAATCCTACAGTCATATCAAAATGGCTCAGCACTCATATCTGACATGGAAGGAACCAATCCTCTCACCATGACAGAATGGCTCAGCCCTTACATCTGACCTACTCATCAGAATGGCTTATGGATTCAGCCCTCATATCTGACATGGAAGGAACCAATCCTCTCACCATGACATAATGGCTCAGCCCTTACATCTGACCATGGAAGGAACCAATCCTCTCACCATGTCAGAATGGCTATGGGTCTCATCATTTTCCCTTGGAGGAAACCTCGATTTGGAGAACACCAAGCTTATCCATGAAGTACTCGAACTTCACCCTATCCAATGGCTTCGTCAACACACCAGCTATCTGTTCCTCCATCGCAACATATTGGAGCTTTACTGCTCCCCTCTGCACCATATCCCTGATATAGTGATACTTGATCTCGATATGCTTCGACTTGTCATGGAACACTGGATTCTCTGACAACTTCACACAACTCTGGTTGTCACAATGTATACAAGTAGCATCCAACTGGAGATCAAATAAATCAAACAGTAGCTTCTACAGCCATACTTCCTCACAACTAGCTAAACAAGCTGTGACATACTCTGCTTTAGTTGTACTAAGTGCCACATAGGATTGCTTCCTGCTAAACCAAGAGATCACACTGGATCCCATATTGAAGCAACACCCTGAAGTGCTCTTCCTATCAATGGCATTGCCTGCCCAATCTGAATCAACATAACCCTCCAAGTTAATCTTCTGATTCGACTCATACTTGAGACCATAATCAACTGTACCCCTGAGGTACCTCAGAATATGCTTTGCAACAATCAAGTGAACATGTCTCAAATTTGTCAGGAACTGGCTCAAGGTGTTCACAGCAAAGCAAATATCTGGTCTCGTGTTCGTCAGGTACATTAAGGACCCAATCATATGACGATACATCGTAGCATCAACCGTCTCTAATGAAGCATCACTCAATAGCTTCAGGTTCGATGCCATAGGTGTGGCCATAGCCTTGCAGTCCATCATCCCAAACCTCTTTAGGATCTCTACTATATATTTCCCTTATCCCAGGGAAATCTCATCTGCATTCTGCCACACCTCCATGCCTAGAAAATAATGCATCATACCCAAGTCCTTCATTTCAAACTCGGCAACAAGATTCCTCTTCGTATCAGCAATCAAACCATCCATACCTGTTACAAATACATCATCTACATATAGTAGGAGCATCATTGGGTTGCCATCTTCAACCTTGTAGTAAAGGTTGGAATCTGCTTTACTCTTAGTAAAGCCTAAACTGGATAGAAAGCTATTGATTTTTCCGTACCAAGTCTTGGGTTCCTGTTTCAAACCATATAGGGATTTCTTCAATCTGCATACATGAGACTCTCTATCATGTGTCTCAAAACCGAGTGGTTTCTCCACGTACACTTCCTCTTCCACTGCACCATTCAAGAAAGTAGTCTTGACATCCATTTGGTGTATCTTCCATTTCATCATTGCAGCTAGAGAAAGTACCGATCTGATGGAAGTGTATCTGGCTATAGGTGCAAAGGTTTCTTCATAGTCTATTCCTTCTTTCTGGGAGAAACCACAAGCAAAAAACCTTGCATTATATTTCTCTATACTACCATCTGCAGCATGCTTGATCTTGTAGATCCATTTGGAAGTTACAAGTGACTTCCCTTCTGGTCTTGGGACAACATCCCAAACATCATTCTTCATGATCGATTGATACTCTTCGATCATAGCATCCTTCCATTCTTTCTGTTCTGCCGCTTCTTCATAATTGGAAGGTTCTTTATCAATGAAATCACATAGTAATGCTATTTGGCCCATGTTTTTGTCATCTATGCAAGGACATTGAATATATCTCTCATTTACTTTTCCACTATTCTTTATTCAGCTCTATTTGGTAGGATATGTGTTGTATTTTATCTATTCAAGTTTCATGGAGCTTGACTAATGTTGAGTACAACTTGTTCAGATGGATCAATTTAAAGGTAAATTATAAGGATCCTCCCTTCTTTGTTATTTGGGAAATATGGAAGATGTGTAATAGAGTGATATTTCAAGATATTAAGCCATCCTTTCATCATATTTGTGATAATATTTTTGTTGCTTTGAAAGAATGGATCAAAGTTGAAAATTTGAAGGTTCCAAAGGTTTATATTAGGCCTTCATTTGATGAAGACTTACCTTTAGGTTACTATGATGGAGCTAAAAAAGATGGATGGTGTGGTGTTGTCATGATCTTGTATTTGTGGAGGAATCAATCTATTAGACTAAGCATGGTAATTGGGATGGGCACAAATAATATTGTGGAACTCCTTGTAGTATGGGTCTGCTTTGGTTTGCAAAGGAGCGAGGCATTTTGGAATTAAGGGTTGTTGGAGATTCCAAAGTTGTTATTGACTGGGTTAATGGTTTCAACTCTTTGCAAACTCTGAACTTGTCAAATTGGATGAAGAGGGTAAATATTTTGATTTAGCATTTTGATTTAATCTTGTTTGGTCATATTTATTGCATATACAATCAGGAGGTTTATTTCATCTCTAAAGAGGCAATTGGAGAAATGCATCGCACTCTTCTTCTTCTTCTTTTTCAGAATTTTTGGATGAAGAACTTATTGACTCTCGTTCTTATTATGTATTTTGAGGTTCTATCTACTGGGTTTGATAGCTTGGAAAATATACTTTAGTCTCTTGTTTTGTGATATTAGTTTAGCCTCTTATGGCATGTTGGATGGCTATATTTCCTTTTGATGTATGTGGGTGATGGGTCTTGTGATTTTGTAGATAGTCTGATTGTGGAGAATTTTGGTATCCTGCTCTACTTGTGAAAAAATACTGGTATTTGTAACTTTGATTCTGTCTATGAATAATAAGTTGTATGATTTTTTCTATCGAAAAATAGTGTTTTAATTATTAGAAAAACTTTTGTATCTTATCGTTGATAAACTTATATAATAGTTTTTTAAATAAATTTAAAAGGATGTAGAAAAATGTGACATGTATTAACAATGATATACTTTTTGGGTAAGATGTAAAATTGCAATATGGTATTTCTGGATTTATGTATGGAGATGGTATTTTTGGTTTTATGACTAAAGATAAATTTTGTTGAATACTTGATACCACATGTTCTCTACTTAGATTTTGTTATATTTTTAGCATTAAGCTTAGCATAACATTAGGATCTTTAACTGAGAGAACAACAAGCACAACAATAAAACACAAGAGACAATGAACACAGTGTTTTTCCTCGAGGAAACCATAAATGGAGAAAACCCCGCAACTTCCTCAGAGATAGGATCAGCACCAAAGTAAAATCCAAAAATAGTAAGTGATCTCCCGACAATAGTAACCTTCTTTCTATCTAGCCCTAGTGTCTTCTCCTTCCTCAACTATGTGCTACACTTGAGTGTGTGTGAGATGTGTTCTAAATAGAGAGTCCAGCTCTCTATTTATACTAATCCCAACATGACTAAAACCCTACTAGGGCTGACCTCTCTAGGAGAGTCTAATAACCCTAGTGCCCCGGAACTACAGGGACTTTAACCCTTAGACAATAGGAGGGTTACCCACAATGAATTGTTTACAATATAGATCCTCCCGATAGGAGCATCAAGGCATGCCATGACACAAGTACATCCCGAAATAAACATCGGGTTACAATAGATAAGATATACAAGTGAATACATTCCAAAGTTACAATTACATCAACACTCCCTCTTAACTAGGAAGGTATTCTCTCAACACAATTTTCATCACTGGTCTTCTTCTCTGGATCATCTCATCATATGTATCTTCAAGTCATATTCGCCTTCAATTCATCTTCATCTTTGGATCTGGATCATCACTCAATCTGGATCATCATCACTAGATCTGGATCATTACTCGATCTGGATCATCATCACTAGATCTGGATCATCACTGGATATGGATCATCACTGGAATCATCACTGGATCTGGATCATCACTCGATATGGATCATCACTACTGGATCATCATCACTGGATAATCACAGGTGTTATCTCATGATTCTTCTTGTCACAGGAAGTTCTATAGAGTTGGCCCTTTTTCATGCTGGTTGTAGGCCTAGCCTCCATGTAGGTCTTCTTCAGCGCTTATATCTGACACCAAGTTAGAATGGTCCGCCCAGCACTTACATCTGACCTACTCATCAGAAAGGCATGCCCAACACTCACATCTGATCATGTATGAACCAATCCTACAATCACATCAAAAAGGACCAACACTCACATTCACCAACATGATAAGACACAACTACTATCATCTGTGAAAAGGCTTAGCACTTACAACCACCAGCATGATAGGACACAACTACTATCATCTGTGGAAGAGCACAGCACTCACATCCACCAGCATGGTAGGACACACCTACTACCATCTGTGGAAAGGCACATCACTTACAATCACTAGCATGGTAGGACACACCTACTACCATCTGTGAAAAGGTGCAGCATTCACATCCACCAGCATGATAGGACACACCTACAATCATCTATGGAAATACCAGCACTCACATCCACCAGCATGATAGGACACACCTACTATGATCTGTGGAAATTCTCTTCACTTACATCTGATCATGTGGGAACACATCCCTCAGTCACATCAGAATAGCTCTCAGTCCTAGACTGAGGATTCCTGAAGTGCTCTTCCCATATTGAAGCAACACCCTGAAGTGCTCTTCCTATCAATGGCATTGCCTGCCCAATCTGAATCAACATAACCCTCCAAGTTAATCTTCTGATTCGACTCATACTTGAGACCATAATCAACTGTACCCCTGAGGTACCTCAGAATATGCTTTGCAGCAATCAAGTGAACATGTCTCAAATTTGTCAGGAACTGGCTCAAGGTGTTCACAGCAAAGCAAATATCTGGTCTCGTGTTCGTCAGGTACATTAAGGACCCAATCATCTGACGATACATCGTAGCATCAACCGTCTCTAATGAAGCATCACTCAATAGCTTCAGGTTCGATGCCATAGGTGTGGCCATAGCCTTGCAGTCCATCATCCCAAACCTCTTTAGGATCTCTACTATATATTTCCCTTATCCCAGGGAAATCTCATCTGCATTCTGCCACACCTCCATGCCTAGAAAATAATGCATCATACCCAAGTCCTTCATTTCAAACTCGGCAACAAGATTCCTCTTCGTATCAGCAATCAACCCATCCATACCTGTTACAAATACATCATCTACATATAGTAGGAGCATCATTGGGTTGCCATCTTCAACCTTGTAGTAAAGGTTGGAATCTGCTTTACTCTTCGTAAAGCCTAAACTGGATAGAAAGCTATTGATTTTGCCGTACCAAGTCTTGGGTTCCTGTTTCAAACCATATAGGGCTTTCTTCAATCTGCATACATGAGACTCTCTATCATGTGTCTCAAAACCGAGTGGTTTCTCCACGTACACTTCCTCTTCCACTACACCATTCAAGAAAGTAGTCTTGACATCCATTTGGTGTATCTTGCATTTCATCATTGCAGCTAGAGCAAGTACCGATCTGATGGAAGTGTATCTGGCTATAGGTGCAAAGGTTTCTTCATAGTCTATTCCTTCTTTCTGGGAGAAACCACAAGCAAAAAACCTTGCATTATATTTCTCTATACTACCATCTGCAGCATGCTTGATCTTGTAGATCCATTTGAAAGTTACAAGTGACTTCCCTTCTGGTCTTGGGACAACATCCCAAAAATCATTCTTCATGATCGATTGATACTCTTCGATCATAGCATCCTTCCATTCTTTCTGTTCTGCTGCTTCTTCATAATTGGAAGGTTCTTTATCAATGAAATCACATAGTAATGCTACATACCCAGAGTAGGATCTGGTCCTCTTTCTTTCTCTGTGATTCTCTTCTAGAGCCCCATATCTTTCCACACCTTGGATAACTTCTCATACCCAAGCAAGTTTCCTCTTGTGAGTATTCTTTTCCTGAGGTGGATCTACAGGTCTTTGTGGTTCTTCAAATTCTCGATCTTCTTCTTGAGCTTCTTCATTCATGGTTGTGTCATGAATCCTGGGTGCTTCTGTTTCTTCAGATTCTTTAGTAGGTTTCTTTCTGGACTTTTTGTAAGTTGTGTCTTCATCAAATGTCACATCTCTACTGATATCAATCTTCTTGAATCCTAGGAAGTATATTCTGTAAGCCTTCAATTTTTCAGAATATCCCACAAATATACCCTTCTTACCTGAAGGATCTAATTTTGTTCTCTTCTCTCTTAGAATGTGTATATACATAGGATAGCCGAATATTCTGAGATGGATGACTTCTGGTCTCTTACCGGAGAATACTTCTTCAGGAGTCTTATTGTCGAGTACTCTATGTGGAGTACGGTTCTGTACATACACCGATATTCTGGCGGCTTCCGCCCAAATATGCATAGGAAGATCTTGATCATGAAGCATTGCTCTTGCAGCTTCCATGATAGTTCTATTCTTCCTTTCTGCAACCCCATTCTGTTATGGATTATAAAGATTGGACAACTCCCTCTTAATCCTTGAGTCTTTGCATAGCTCTTTGAATTCATTTGAAGTGAATTCTCCACCATTGTCTGATCAAAAGGTCTTGATCTTCTTTTCAGTGTGATTCTCGATTAAGGCTTTGAATTCCTTGAACTTGCTGAATACTTCGTTTTTGTTATTCATGAAGTAAACCCATGTCTTCCTAGAAAAGTCATTAATAAAAGAAACATAATATGCATACCCGGTTAGTGAGCTTAATGACATAGGACTACATACATTGGAGTGGATGATTTCCAAGATTCCTTTGGCTTTGCTTTCGCTACTTGGAAATGTCTTCTTTGTATTCTGTCCTTTCGCACATCCTTTGTAGACCCCATCATGTTTTGCTTGGATTTCTGGAAGACCTTCAATAGCTTTGCTTGCAATAGGTAGTGCTCTGTAATGCACATGTGCAAGCCTTTTATGCCAAAGTTCATTTGTCTCTATCGTGTCATGGACCAATGCTTGTTCTAGATGGCCCTTTAATTTGTACAAACCTCCTTCTTGTTCTCCAATCACTACTACATCATTCATGGTCTTTCCTTTTGGCCACATGATGACTTGACCATCTATGAATGCAACCCTCATTCCTTCTGCATCTAATGCAGATATTGAGAGATAGTTCTTCTTGAGTCCTGGCATAAACAATACTTCCTTCATTGTCATAGACTTTCTAGAGTCTAGTTTATAGGAGGATTCCCCACTACCTTTTATTGGATACTGGTAGTCATCTCCTAGATTCAGCTTGTGAGCTGATTCATGTTCTGACAGTTTCACAAAGGATTTCTTGAATCCTGTCATATGCTTGGAAGCCCCACTGTCTATAATCCAATTAGTGCTTCCATGAGTAATGTTTCCCGTAAGAGTGGAAATCAAAACATATTCATATTCACTAGAATAATCTTTGCTTTAATATCTGGTGTTCTTCTTGGAAGGTTCATCATCCTTTGCGGCATGATCATGATGTCTTCTCTTGTTTCCATTCTTCTTATGAGAGTTAATCTTGTTTCTAGGACAATCTTTTGCAAAGTGTCCTCTTTCATCACATGTATAACATCTCAATCTAGATAGGTCCTTTCTAATGTTATCTTTATGGTAAAATTTCTTACCTTTGGAGTGATGAGAGTTTCTTCTGCCTTCCTTGGAGTGAACTGTGAGGGCTTGATATTCACTTCCCATCTTCTCTTCTTGAGCTGCTATCCAAGTTTCTTGAGAGAATTCTTCCCATAGTATACTGAACTTGACTAACTTCTTTCTGGCACATATTCCTTGGATGAATGAATCCCATGACCTAAGGAGGCCATTCAGTGTTGTCATCACAATTTCCGCATTCTCCACTTCTTCATCTACAGCTTCTAATTGTTCTTTGATCTGGGAGACCCTTGTGAAGTAAGACTGGATGGTCTCAGCATTTTGGATATTTACATTCTTCAACTGATTCCTTAGAGTCATCTTCTGATTGATGTTCTTCCCTTCAAATAGTTTGGTTAGGGCATCAAACATAGCTTTAGGTGTCTTGAGAGAGAACACCTGTGGGATGAGGTGATCCTTGATAGAATCAGCAATGATTCTCTTTTCCATAACCAACTTCTTCTTATGTGAGGCCTTTGCCTCGTCTCCCTCTGGAACTGGAACCTCCTCATTGATATAGGAGTCCAACTCATTTTCTTCCAGGTCCAGGGAGATCCTATACTTCCAAGCTCGGAAGTTATCAGCTCCCTCAAGCTTTTCATAAAGCTTGGTATGATGAGACATCTTAACTAAGAACCTCAAATGGAAATAAAAAATATTTATATCTTACCAGGTCAAGATGTCGGATCTGGATTTGGAGCTGAAATCCTGCAGAGCTGGTTTAGGAGCAAATTAGGGTTTTTCTTTTCCGGAGTTCTGTCCAACCAATTGCTTTGAATTTTATCCCTAACTTCAATTTTAGGGAGGAGATCAATCCAGGCCTGGGCTCACTAAAAAATTCCTCTTCTGTGAAAATCCCTAATTTTCGGCAGAAGTGTCGGGTCCAAAACTAAAAAATCTCATAATTGGATTCTGCTTTGACAGAAAGATGCTCCCTAGGGAGAAGAGTTATTCCAACCTTCTTTTTTCTGAAAATCTATGGAGAGAGATCCAAAAAGTAGGAATCCCTAGTTCCCACAGCTGCACAGTGTCTTCTTCTCAGGTTAGTTCTGATACCATGTTAGATTTTTAGCATTAAGCTTAGCATAACATTAGGATCTTTAATTGAGAAAACAACAAGCACAACAATCAAACACAAGAGACAATGAACACAGTGTTTTTCCTTGGGGAAACCATAAATGGAGAAAACCCTGCAACTTCCTTAGAGATAGAATTAGCACCAAAGTAAAACCCAAAAACCGTAAGTGATCTCCCGACAGCAGTAACCTTCTTTCTATCTATCCCTAGTGTCTTCTCCTTCCTCAACTATGCACTACACTTGAGTGTGTGTGAGATGTGTTCTAAATAGAGAGTCCAGCTCTCTATTTATACTAATCCCGACATCACTAAAACCCTACTAGGGATGACCTCTCTAGGAGAGTCTAATAACCCTAGTGCCCTGGAACTGCAGGGAATTTAACCCTTAGACAATAGGAGGGTTACCCACAATGACTTGACATGACTTGTTTACAATATAGATCCTCCTGATAGGAGCATCGGGGCATGACATGACACAAGTACATCCCGAAATAAACATCGGGTTACAATAGATAAGAAATACAAGTGAATACATTCTGAAGTTACAATTACATCAACCGCTTTAACAATGATGGAGAACATGAGGTACTAGGTTTTTTGGGGATATTATAGGGGATTGAAACTGTTCTTTTGGTCATGGAGTAAGATCTAAAATTATTTATGTTTGGCTAAGAGCTTGTCTTCCTTAAATGTAAGAAAATGAGAATTCTAAAAAATTTGATAATATTTCTTGTTTGGTGAGTTTTTGACCGAAATTCGACATTTTTTTAATAATAAATCTGAACTTTGTGTTGTTCAATCATGCTTCTAAATGCATAAATGGATTTAGCACCCTCAAATACCCATAGGGAACCCAAATTATGAAAGTTTAAACATTGTTCTTTAACATTTTGAAAATTTCTAATTTTTTTCACCGGATCTCGTTGAATTAATACCAAAAAATGATGTCTAGAAAGGGAAAATTGTCAAACATTTAGGTTACATTGCAAGAAAACAAGTTAGTTGCATAGCCCAAGACTTTAAAACACCAACAAATCATTTGAGGTGGCATGGTTTTTTTGAATAACAGTAACTCGTAATTAACAATTAATAATAATCATCCGCAATGTGATCCTTATTGAATTATAATTTATATTTTACCAAAAACATAAAAAATAAACATAAATGTAAATGTAAATCATATTGTGTACCATGTTTATGTCTATTATTTTTATTTTCAAAAATATGAAGTTTGCTAAGAACATGGTTAAATGTCAACCATAAAAAAAATTACACCTCAAGAAGTTGGATCTCTCTTGATGCTTGATAGATCTGGAATTAAGATGGATCTATGTTGGTTTTAATATTTTTATTTTATGAGCCGATATGAATTCTGTTAATTACTTGTTATTTGGTTAAGATTTTATTTTATGAGCCAACATGGTTTTTTTAATAACTTTTTTATTTTTGGTAACATTATATTGCGTAACGTTGCGTGAAGCCCTTATTGATGACACATTACACCATATAGTGTGGCACATTGCCCCCTATATTGTGGTGCATTACATATTATTTATGTAGGCTTGGGTCTAATAGTGGGTTTATTATTTGTTATTGTACACCATTATCTCCTATATTTAGGAAGGAGATATTCTCATTTTAGTCATCATATCATCTTATCTTGTCTTGTACATTGTGTAAGGAGGTTCCTCCCTCGAAGAGGATTGATATTTATCTATGTTATTCATATTTTAAGGCATGGATTACTCTCTTATTTTCTATTTCTGCTCTTTTTATGCTATATCTCTGATTTGGTTGCATAACATTTGGTTTCAGAGCTCTTCCCTCGGGACTAGCTTATGCAAAAAGAGTCATCGTGGAACTTTCGCTACAATTTTTTTTCTACAAGGAATCAGATATCGAGGTTAAAAACCCACTTCCAAAATAGGCTGAGCTATCTCCAATTAAAACTTCATATCTCGATCCATTACAGTTTCGGAGATAATTGTGGAGGAATCTAGGGTTTTTTTACTAGTCCTACAACTAGTCTAAAACAGGAGCTCTTGGAAAAAAGGTCATATCCGAGGAATCCAAGATCCAAATGGAGTGAGAATATTTGTATGAAACAAGATGGACCAGGGTATCTGTGGTAGAAGTTTTAGATACAAAAACAAAACAGTGGACACGTGGCATACAGTACAAGTTCGCTCTTCTGGATAGGCAAAAAATAAGAGGTTTTGGTGTATTTCCAATAATTTTGTGTTGGCTCATACAAATTAGGTCAGACCTGTGGCATTGGAAAGAGGAAAAATGAAGGTACTACAGAACTAATTTTCATCCTCAAAGGAGTCGCAACTAAAATTTTACCTCAGTTACAAGTCGACCCTAAAACAACCTCCCAATCAGTGACTGAAAAAGGTACGTCATTTTTAATTTGAATGGATTTTAGTAGAAGGATATATTTGTGGTAAACCATAGGGTGTGATATTTTTAAAAATTCCACCAAAAGGAAGTGGAAATAATCACACTCCACTCAAACCCCTAGAGGGTTCATCCCCGACCTATGAGGAAATGGAAGACATTTATTTTAGAGTGTCCAAGTTGGAAAATATGATTAAAGAAAATGTGAAAATTGATGACTTTGCTAAATTAGAAAAGAAGATGGCTACTAAAGAGGATCTCAAAGGGATGGCTAGTAAAGAAGATTTGAAAGGCATGGTTAGTAAAGAATATCTCAAAGGGATGGATAGTAAAGAAGATCTCCAAGACTTGAAGGAGTTTATCAAGGATATCAAACATAAATTTGTTCCTCAACTATCTACTTGAGAAGAGGATAAGGAGGAACAAGATGACTTATTCCAGTCACGTCTAGAGAAAATTGAAAAACAATTGGAGAGTAGGAATTTGGAGTCCTCAAAAGTTGATGATTCACTACAACATCATAGGTTCAATTCAAGTCCAAGAAACTACTTTATCCCCAAGATTGACATGCAAAACTTTGATGGCAAGGATCCAATCACGTGGATTTTTCAGATGGAGCAATTCTTTGATCTACACCAAGTGCCCACTATGCAAAAGGTAACTATTGCATCCTTGTATTTAGAACCTGATCAGTTTGTATGGTACCAATGTCTTTGTGACCATAAAAAGGAGTCTATTATCTCTTGGTCTATATTGTCTGAAGAATTGATTGTACATTATGGGGATATAAATAGAAACACCTTCTTCATTCAATTGGTAAATCTCAAGCAAAAAGGTTCAGTTACAGATCACATCAAGCAATTTCAGCAGCTAAGTCTCAGAGTGAAGAATATTTTAGAAGATAATTTGTTAGATCTCTTTATTGGAACCTTGAAAGATAACATTCAACATGAGGTGTGTCTCTTTGAACCATCATCGCAAGAGAAGGCTTTCATGATGGAAAGGAAGGTTGAAAATAAAAATATGGCAATGAATACTAGAAAGGCCTTCTCCAATAGATATAGAGAAAATAATGTTCCTTCTTCTAAGCTACCACAAAGGTTGACACCCCGACAACTAGATGAAAGAAGAGAAAAATTATTATGCTTTAATTGTGATAGCAAGTATAGTAAGGGACATAAGTGCAATGAGAAGAAATTATTCTACATAGATTGTGAAGAGGAAGAACCAAAAGAAGAGGAAGCATCTCAAGAAGAGGCAACTTCAAAAGAAACAGAAGATGATACTTCAGAAAAAATTACTCCCACCATATATTTTCATGCATTAGATGGAATTAGCACTCCTCAAACTCTCAATATAGAAGGATACATCAAAAAGAAGAAGGTAACAGTGTTGATTGATTCTGGTAGTACTCATAATTTCCTTCACTATAAATTATCCAAAGTTCTTAATTGCTTTGTTTATCCAGCACCAGGATTTCAAATAATGATTGCAGATGGAAGAACTATAAATTGCTCTCGGAAATTCCATAATATCAATCTAGCTATGGGGGAATATGTATTGAATAGCCCAATGATTTCTATCCCAATGGGTGGTGTTGATGTTGTCTTGGATGTCCAATGGTTACAATCATTGGGAACAATGGACTTTAGTTTTCAAAAAAAAATTCATGAAATTTTCATGGGAAGGTAAAGAATACGAGTTAAATGGTATCATAGGAAAACCAAGCAAGGTGATAAGCTCTAATGGTATGAAAAAGTTGTTAAAAAAAGGACATCAAGTTATAGTTGCACAATTATACTCATTAGATGTTCAAACCTCAAAAGTCCCTATCTCCCCAGATCTCCAAAGGGTCATTAATAAGCATTCCAAGGTATTTGAAGATATTCCCAAAGGTCTTCCACCTATTCATGACCTTGATCATGCTATCCACTTAATTCCAAAAATTCTTCCTCCTAACATTAGACCTTACCAATATCCCTATAGCGAAAAGAGTGAAATTGAGCATATGGTGGATGAAATGTTAGAGGCTGGCATAATTAGGCCTAGGTAAAGTGCTTACTCTGCACCAGTGGTAATGGTATGCAAGCTAGATGGATCATGGAGTATGTGTCCTAATTATAGAGAGCTCAACAAGATCACCATTAAATATAAGTTTCCCATTCCCTTCATTGATGAATTGTTAGACAAATTACATGGAGCAATTGTCTTCACAAAGTTAGATCTTCGTTTCGGGTATCATCATATTCGAATGAAGGATGAAGACATCCCCAAAACATCATTCATAACTCATGCAGGTCACTATGAATTTTCGGTCATGCCATTTGGTCTAACAAATGCACCTTCCACATTTCAAGGTTTGATGAATTCTATTTTCAAGCCTTTCCTTAGAAAATTTGTGCTGGTATTCATTGATGATATACTAATCTATAGCAAGTCTTGGCAAGAACATGTTCAACATGTTGACAGGGTACTACAACTACTAAACGAGAATGAACCGTATGCAAAACCATCAAAATGTTTATTTGGGAGAAAGGAGGTGGAGTATTTGGGTCATATTGTATCTCATGAAGGTGTCAAGGTATACCCTAAAAAAATTAAATCCATGATGGACTGGCCAATTCCAAAAACCCTAAAGAATCTTCGAGGATTCTTAGGTCTGTCAGGGTACTACCACAAGTTTGTTCAGAAATATGGAAGAATAGCAGCTCCTCTAACATCGTTACTTAAGAAAGATACATTTTCTTGGACTCCAGAGGAAACTCAAGCCTTTCAACAACTCAAAGAGGCCATGTGTAAAGCTCCTATTTTGGCGACACCAGACTTCACAAAAACCTTTATTGTGGAATTTGATGCTTCATGAAATGGAATTGGAGCTGTACTAATGCAAGAAGGACACCCTATTTCCTTCACTAGTCATCCTATCAAGGGAAATAACTTAAAAAAGCCCATTTATGAGAAGGAAATGTTGGAAATACTACATGCCTTGAAGCAATGGTGCCCCTACCTTATAGGGAGACATTTCAAGGTTAAAACTGAACATGATAGCCTTAAATACTTCTTGGAACAAAGGCTATATTCAGAAGAGAAACAAAAATGGGTAACAAATATGTTGGGATATAACTTTGAAATCATATACAAAAAGGGGTATCAAAATGTTGTCACATATGCACTCTCTAGGAAAGATGAGGATGTTGAAGCATTACTCGGTGCTATTTCAATCATCCAACCAGAATGGATAGCTGAAGCACTGGACGAATGGAAAAATGACAAAAAAATATGGACATTTATTCAAAAGCTACAATAGGATCCCAGTACCTCTAATACATTTTGGTGGGAAGATGACTTTCTATGGTACAAGGATCACTTATATCTTGGTAAGAGTTCACAGCTCAAGCAAAAGGTACTTTCTGAATTCCACTCTTCACCGATAGGAGGGCACTTAGGTTTCTTAAAAACCTACCACAGGGTAAAGAAATAATTTTTTTGGGATGGTGCTAAAACTGACGTTCAAAAATTTGTGGTAGAATGTTTGGTTTGCCAACAAAATAAAGTGGAAACAATTAAGACCCCTGGTCTCCTACAACCACTTTCCATTCCAAGCCAAAGGTGGACAGAGGTATCGATAGATTTTGTCATAGGTTTACCAAAGTCTGAAGGAAAGAGTGTCATCATGGTGGTTGTTGATAGACTTACTAAATATGCACACTTCTGTGCACTATCTCACCCCTTCAAAGCAAGCACAATCATCAATTCTTTTATGGAGACAGTAGAAAAATGACATGGTACTCCAAATATCATAGTAACTGACAGGGATCCCATTTTCACTGGAAATTTTTGGACTCAATTATTTTCTTGTTTGGGTACTCAACTGGCTCATAGCTCATCTTATCATCCTCAATCTGATGGACAAATAGAGATAGTAAACAAATGTTTGGAAGGGTATTTTCGATGTTTTGCAGCTGATAAACAAACAAAATGGGTCAAGTGGTTACCATTGGAAAAATGGTGGTATAATACTTCCTTCCATGCATAATCCAAAATGACCCCTTTTATGGCACTGTATGGCTACCATCCACCATCGATCACATCTTCACTAAGAGACTCTAAGGTTCGAGAAGTGGAAGACCACATGGAGCATCAACAACAAGTTCTTCAACTCTTAAGGACAACCTGAATATGGCAAAAAATCGAATGAAACAACAAGCATATCAACATCGTAGTGAATGGAGCTTTAATGTTGCAGATTGGGTGTTTTTAAGATTACAACCATACAAATAGATGTCCCTGAAGAACACCAAGAAGGATAATAAATTATCACCTAAATACTATGGTCCCCACAAGGTGTTACAAAATATTGGTAGTATGGCCTACAAATTGGAACTACATGCATCTTCACGAGTCCATCCAGTTTTCCATGTTTCCTGTTTAAAGAAGGTAATCAATGAAAAACTGCCAATTCAAACGATGTTACCAGAACTTGATGAGGAAGGAAAAATCATCTTGGAGCCTGAAGAAATTACCAAAATACGAACTAGACAGCTTCAAAATCGATCAATTTTAGAGTATCTCATTAAATGGAAGAACTTAACCACATAAGATTCAACATGGAAAGATGAGTCCTTTATATAGCAATATCCAGAACTACTTCAGCGTTGAGGACAACACTCTTTGAAGGGGAGGGGCATGCTAAGCCCTTATTAATGACACATTAAACCATATAATGTGGCACATTACCCCTTATATTGTGGTGCATTACATATTATTTATGTAGCCTTGGGTCTAATAGTGGGTTTATTAGTTGTTATTGTACACCATTATCTCCTATATATAGGAAGGATATAGTCTCATTTTAGTCATCATATCATCTTATCTTGTCTTGTACATTGTGTAAGGAGGTTCCTCCCTTGAAGAGGATTGATATTTATCTCTGCTATTCATATTTTAAGGCGTGGATTAATCTCTTATTTTCTATTTCTGATATTTTTATGCTATATCTGGGATTTAGTTGCATAACATGCGACAACATCTCCCCCTTACTAGGCTATAGAGCACCTTGTTACTCTAAGTGCAATCATTATGAATTTCACAAATAAATTAAATATTTAATTTTTTATTATAGTTGTGATTGTTTGTAAGATTGTATATTGTTACTTTTTATTGATGATGATGATGACGATTGATGGGCCCCGAGATTGTCCTTTACAATGATGCTATTTACATTAATTTCCCGGCATATCTACCATAATTTAGTACATCTATGTTCAATGAGGCTATCTTTACTTTATTTTATTCATGAAAACTTGTAAACGTAAATAAAACCTAATCTACTTCTTTTTGATGTATTATGGCCCATACAACCTTCATTCCGGTACTCTATTTTGTACATCTTCTGGTCCTGAAGTTCTGTGCTAGGTTTGATAGTATGTTTCTTAGTGGTTTGCTAATTTGGCTTACCTTTGTCTTTCGTCTTTTGTTGATCATGTAATTCCTGCATGTGCAGAAAACAATAAAGTGAGGATGAAACATTGATTTAAATTTAAACATCTAAGAGAATAAAAATATTAAATATTAAAATACTTTAATATTAAAACATTAAAAATATTGTTTAACTTTAAAACATTGTTTCAAAACTACTCATATCCAAATTAACCAAAACACATATAATATTCAAAGTGGATTATGATGTGGATTTTAATACTTTATCATTTAAATGACATGTTAACGCAGCCAACACCCTTTAAGTCCTTTTGAATTTGGTATTGGTTATTTAAATGGTAAAGTTATTATATATACCATTCCTTTTTTGAAACATAAAACCTTTTGTTTTAAAACCAATAACATATTAGGTTGAGTATATATATTATGTCAAATGTTATAATTGTCATTTCATACTCTGTTTTTTTAACTAACACATTTTTTATATTGTGCACGCCGTGAGCATTAACGTTTTGCCACATCGTGAAGGAGGAGAGGGAGCATATCGTGAGGATGACAAGGTAGAGAATCCAGCATTCAACCCATACAACTCAGCCATAGTCAACAACCTAACATCCAACAATCAATTCATGCAACAACTCAGCACAAATTCAGCCCAGAAATCCATATTATGATTTAATTATAGTTATAGGTCATTTAGACTGTCAAACGCACCATGAAAATCATTGGTTTTCCTACCTGGGAGAATTTATGGCACAAATAGAAACATGGTTTTTGTTATTTGATCGTGCTACATGGACATTGTTCTTCATCTTGCACTAATTTGATTCCCACACCTGCCAGATCGAGGATTCTTTAACTCAAGTAAAACCCATATTTTTATCAATGAATATTTCTGAGCTCCCATTTTGTGCATTGATTTTAGTGCACGTGGAATTAGATATTGCCAAATGGTCTACTGGGTTTGAATAAAATCCATCCAGCTACAAAACCCAGAATTTGTTTCACCAAACTCTGAACTACCAGAGAGTTATTGAGGGGGCATTTTTCCAAATTATGTCAGTTTGTGTTTTTTGGGTGGACCGGTTTTTTTTAGTTTGTTTCAAATCTTAAAAGAGTTGTTCCCTACCTTTAAGATGGGATATTTTTAGAGAGATCGACCACTAACAGGGTCGACTCTCTCTCTATTGTAAAACTCTATATAAAGACGCATTGGGTTGTGTAAAAGACATACATATACTTTGTAACTTTGCTTCTGGTTAATATCAAGACTCTGTTTAGTTCTATCATTTTTCCATTTCATGGTTGGTGATTGAATAGCATGAGGATCAACCCCTGTCTCTTGAGAGGGCCCATCAACGACAACAGCTTCATTGTGTGTGTGTGTGTGTATTTTTTTTTCTCTCCATTGTACAGCTAAGTAATCCCATGTTCAGTATCATGAGATGTTTATATGTTCAAATCATTTTTCTTATACTTACGGTTCAGTGTTTATAAAAGAAATTTAATCCTTCTTTATTTGTAATTTGTGCATTTCTTGTCACACGGCCTGTCTTACATACCAGGCTTTCGAACTGTCAAATTCGCCTTTAGTATTCCACTTGTGTTCTGTAGCTAGTTAGAGTTTGAATTTGTATTCATCATGTCATCTATTTTTTATTAAGTTATAGATAGTATGTTGTTACTATAAGTCTTGTTAATTTTACTTATGTTTCATCCCATTTAAATTCTATTTGAGCAGAAAATTCAAATATATTTCTAATTAAACTCAAGCAAGAACAGTCTCATTCAAATTCAAGATGCAGTAGTTCCAAGTCCTTTTGATGGTTTTATTGTGAAATAACATAATCTAGTTTAGTGTAGATTTTCTTCTCAAATGTAGAGTAGTTTTGTATTGTCCTTTTATGTTTGATTAAAATGGATTAGTTTACATATGAGTTTGTTGTAGAAGTAGGGTAGTAGTATTTTGCTTTATGATATAGATTTGTTTGCAAGTTAATATTTGTTTCCAGTCATTGTAGAAATAAAGCAGTTCGAGTTGTTGTTTCATGCCTAGTCTATAAGCCTATTTATAAACTTTGATTTCATAATACTTTTTGTCTTGATGCTTTATAGATAGGTTAAAGCTTTTGATAGGGTAGGGTTAGAATTCTGATAGGTATAACATTGATCTTTCATAGCATTGCATGTTTTAATTATGAAAAAGTCAATAGAAATATAATGACTCAGAGTGTGTTCTTTTGATTTCCTATTAGTAGAGTTGTATTTCATTTACACTTATATCTTTTGTAGCTTTGTTAATTTACAATTCTAGATAGTATAACTAGGTTTTCACTTCAGTAAATATATGCCATTTTCTTAATGGACAAATAATAGATGTAGTGATAGTTTGCAATGTTTAAGCTCTCTTGAAATTGGTTCATTTTCAGCTTTCACATCATTCTTAAGACAGATTTGCTCCCTTTATGCATCTCTGTAACATTTTCAAGTCACTTTGACACAGTTTCTCTAGAAGAGTGGAGTTATATAGATTAGATAGATTGCTTCGGGTTTTAAAGAAATAGATTTCAGAGTAGTATTCCATTTTTAGTTTAGAATCAATTTGATTTATAGTTGATAGGTATGTGTGATTTAATTCCAAGTATAAGAATGCAATGTCGTTTGTAGGTCTATTTGACAAGTTGATTGATAGTTCAAACCCTTAGTTCCTTTTCAGTTGATTTCTTTAATTTCCTCACTTATGATTTCTAGGTTTTGATTTCCAGTTTACCACCAACGGATAGATTAGGAATCTAGCTCATGAGATATGATCACCCCATGATGGGATTCTTCCTTAGGTGTTAGGTTGTGCCAATTTGTTTATTTTTGTTTTTATCGGCTTTAGGTTAGATTACCCTAGAATAATCTAGACTTTAGTTCTACACATATAGTGTTTGCATCTCACAAGCTACCTTCTCGGGTTGACAAGTTAAGTTGGAATTAATTAGCATATATTTTCACCAACATTTTGGCGTCGTTGTCGGGGAGGTGCTGGAGGAGTTGGAGTCTAGGTAGGTAAGGGTAGATAGGTTTCCTTTAAATTGCACAGAAAGGGGGATGGGAAATGATAAGACACAAAGAAGACTTCACTAAGGAATTTCCATAGTGTAACATCCTAACGCATCCACTTTAGTGGGTCACCCCAAATCCTTGTTGTTCCTTTTTGCAAGTGTGTTTTACTTTCTTCAATATTATTTTCGCAATTGTGTTTCGCAAAGTGTGCTTATTTTCTCATAGGTGTATTTACTTTTTGCAAGTTTTACTTTTCGCAAAAGAGTGTTTACTTTTTTATTTAATTCTCTTAGGTGCATTTTTCTTTCTGCAAATGTAGATAGTTTACTCTTCCATAGTTTTATTTCATGCACGCATGCTTTTATTATGAAAATTTCGGTAGTTTATTTTTTTGCAATTTACTCTTATGCAAGTGTGTTTTATTTTATTGAAGCTTATTTTTCGCAAGAGTGTTTTGCAAGTGTGTTTATTTCGTGTATGTTTTACTTTCCGCTAAGTGTATTTTTTGCAAAGTTTGAGAATGTTTTTTTTTAGAATGTTTATTTTCTACAAAATTTGATCGTGTCTCCTTACATCAGGTGTTGCATTCGGATTTGTTACGTTCGATTCATTTTTCGTAGGTGTGTTTAAGTTTGTCATAAGGTCGTTACATAATTTTGGGTGCAGTAAGAACCCCAACCACTAATCCTTGTGTGAAGAAGGACCTACCAACCAAGATATGGATTCAGAGGCAACCATCAGTTTAAGAAAACTCTTTCAAATCCTAGCAGCAGTTGGGATTTCAATTTTGTCTTCTCAAGGAGAACACATCTTGACAAAAGTCAAGAATTTATCTATTCCTCCACAAATAATATAAGAGCCACAGTCCCATGAGCTACAAACTAACTCTCCTTGCCAATATACCAAGAAAACCAAAAACTTGGAGACTACATTCAATGGAGAGAGACCTGAAATTAAAGAGTTCTCCAGATATCTATCGACAGATCCTTCATGCAGTCAAGAAATTGAACATTTAGAAGAAGAGGACATGCATGGTTTGAGAAAGGAAGGTGACTATCAAGATTGCATCAAGCACTGGTTCGAAGAGGTAACGCAGTCACAATACCGTTCCTTCCTTCAACACCTTCTGATGCAGAAACAAGTAAGTTGGTTGGTATTCCACATTCAGGTAATCACTACAGTAACCTTCTCATATGTGGATAAAGGTATATTTTCTATATCGCTTCGCACTTGATTACATTGGAAGAACTCATACACTTGAATACACATGTTTTCTTTCTCCTTAGGTAGAATATGATAATATGTATATAAATAAAGAGTTTCATGTTTAGTTTAGATGTAATACCCCAGTTTTAATCCCCGCTTGCATTAAATTAAATAATATACTTATGTTGTAAATGATCTTGGTGCGGAGCTCAAGGCCAAGGCCCCACCATAAGATTTGGTTATGATGTGTTTTGATTAGGAATGGTCACTGATGGTATATTGGGACATGCGGCATATATTTAATTACGGCATCATGTATACATGCTTTTTAATTAAAACAACTCAACCAGCTATGTTCGCAACAACTAAATTGAGAAGGGGCATGATTCCAAAGGATAAGGAAGGGGGGGGGATGTGAATGTGGAATGTGGAGTCACGGGAGAAAATTATGTGTCACCACCTCCCTTGGTTATTTTTGTTGGTTGAGGCAGCGATTGGCTGGCAAGAAGACCGTTTCCATGCCATGCTTGCTCTCCTCTCCACGACGTGGGAATCATTTTTTTCCACTCCCTTGGTTCTTGGCCGTTCATCTTCCTCATGCAGGACGGGAAATAAAAACGTTTTACCAACCGTTGTAGGGGGTTTGTTCTCTCTATCTCGCTGATTGTCGGTCTGCAATTCGTTTTTCTTCCATCCACACAGAGAACCGATTTTTGCCTCCACGCATTGGACTGTGTACTGTTTTCGTTCACCATTTGAATCGCAGTGGAAACTATTGGAATTGCTTTTCCACGAATTGATGGGATTGGGGTGATTCTTCCTGTGAATCTGCGTTAAACTGTCTATGTTAGCTATGATTTTGGATCATTTTTCGATCTGTGTAAATTTCCCAGTGATAGTATTGAAGGTTGGATCGTTGTGGGTTCATCATATTTGTCCTTGGACTAGTTTTGGGTTAGCGAATGATGGCCTGAGATGCTTGACAAACCTGGTGGGTTGAGAACCACACGGATAGAGCTATTGAGTTGGATTTCTTCTCCACAACCCCTGAAGAGCACTGGAGGGAAGATCAGGGTCTGAGGGATTGCGTTGCAGAGAAGGGGCTGACTTCCTTGTGTTGGGTGTGTGTGGGTGTTCTAGAATCCAGGCTGGCTCTGGTGTTGGTGTCTGCAGCTCTTCAATGAACTCACCAGCTTAGCATTAGCCTTTCCCAGCTCCTGGATGGCCTGATAAACCCAACTCTGTTGGCTTGGCTGATCTGTTGTTCACCTGATAAAACCAACCGTGTTGGCTTGGCTGAACTGTGTGTTATCCTTTTTGCTATGTGTAAGCCTATTAGTTCCTTATTCCTTGTGGAGTCATGCTTGGCTCGGGGGTGGCAGCATTGCTGAGAGATCTAAGAGCATGCTAGCCTATGGTTGGGTGGAACGTTGCAGCGACATAGCTGGTTGTGGAACGATTTCTTTATAAAGATAAGTAATCTTGTCTATTTTACTTCTGCAATCCTATTTACTGTTAATGATCATGATGAACATATTGAATGCTTGTTGAATGTATTTTACTTCCGCTGTGTATGATAAATAACTATATATGCATGTTTTAGTTCAATCATTTTACTTCAGCATTTCTTATGAATGCACATGTTCGTGGGGCTGGTAGCCCGGATGGTTAACTCCATGGTAGCATCCTCTTCGCCGGTCAGAGGGTCGGGGACGTTACATTAGAAATCAATACAACTTAGATTTTTGTTTTCTTTTTCAAATAAAAGAACTAAGAAGAAGATAATGTTAATAACTAAACCAAAACAATTTTACATCATTATTTCATACATGCATATTTTTACTATAACTATTGCTTAAGACCAACTTTAAGTATCATGAGGATTTACCATAGGTTTAAGGTCTATCTAAAAACCTAGATGTCACTCGTACATCTTAGCTTCATTATCAAAGACTGTTATTTAAAGCATTTTTATCACAAAGTAGCATAAGGGTGAATGAAATTCCTAGTTTGTTGAGGAACACTATTATCATTCTATATGAAAGAAAATGAATTTAGGTTCTATATACACCTTTCATTCATTGTCTCATGGCTCCATCCACTTCACATGAATAAGCTCATCCATTTATTTCTTCAATTTAGTTAGCTCACTCGTAGTATCCAATACATTGGGAGAAATATATTTATTTGTTTCAACAAAGTTTCTAAATAAACTATCCTCTAACCCATATACCATCCCATCCTGTAGCACGGTTTACAAAGCTGCTCCCCCATCCACTTGCTCATAGGCAATATATTGTCGAAAATATATAGGGGGTGGAAAACTGGGACAAGAGCCTCTAATGCAAAAAGGATTTAAGAGGCTAACCCACCGGAGTACTGAGAAGGCTTGCTGGAAGCAGGTACTGGCCTGTGGTATTACTATTTAAGCCCGACAGGGTACTGAAAAGGATTCCCTTAAAGAGGGGAATCTACCTGGAGAGGATAATTTGTGCATAATATATGGTTTTTTTATACCTCAATGTATGGTATTGCTTGTGAGTTTAGCTAGAAAGGAGTATATATCGTTGAGTTATGGTAAATGAACCTCATATATCTGCCATTTGAGAATGTTTGTAAGTTGCAATTAAGACCATGTCATCTAATTCATACTATACCTAGGATGTCAGTATCATAGAAGTGAAACCCATAAGCCCAAGATATTAATGAGCTCAAATGCAAACTTTGTTCATATTACTTGAATAACGATAAGAGTTTGAGAAGTAGCAGAGATGACCAATTTCCTATAGGATTTATAGACTATCTACACCTTCATGTTTTCCATCTAAGGAGACATGAGGAAAATCCTCTATCATAGTTTTTATGTGATCTTTGTAAGCACAAATTTGCATGTATTGAAGACTTTGAATTATTACGACATTGTTTTGGTCATATTTAGAGTAATAATATCTTCCTATAATTGGTTGTTGATTAATGTTGATCTAGAATGTTTACATAAGAAGAATACAACTTAGTCTTCATTTATTGGTGGCTTGCAGATGTGCCATATCTTCGGTCTAGGGGAATGATGGGCCTCGGGATTGTCCTTTATAATGATTCTATTTACATTAATTTCTCAGCCTATCTACCATAATTTAGTACATCTATGTTCAATGAGGCTATCTTTACTTAATTTTATTAATGAAAACTCATAAACGTAAAGAAAACCTAATCTATTTCTTTTTTATGTATTATGGCCCATACAACAATCATTATGGTACTCTATTTTGTACCTCTTCCGGTCCTAAAGTTCCGCACTGGGTTTGATAGTATGTTTCTTAGTGGTTTGCTAATTTGGCTTACCTTTGTCTTTCGTCGTTTGCTGATCCTGTAATTCCTGCATATGCAGAAACCATAAAGTGAGGATGAAACATTGATTTAAATTTAAACATATAAGAGAATAAAAATATTAAATATTAAAATACTTTAATATTAAAACATTAAAAATCTTGTTTAACTTTAAAACATTGTTTCAAACCCACTCATATCCAAATTAACCAAAACACATATAATATTCAAAGTGGATTATGATGTGGATTTTAATACTTTATCATTTAAATTACATGTTAACATGGCCAACACCCTTTAAGTCCTTTTGAATTTGGTATTGGTTATTTAAATGGTAAAGTTATTATATATACCATTCCTTTTTTGAAACATAAAAGCTTTTGTTTTAAAACCAATAACATATCAGGTTGAGTATATATATTATTCCAAATGTTATAATTTCCATTTCATACTCTATTTTTTTAACTAATGCGTTTTTTATATTGTACAGGCCATGAGCATTAACGTTTTGCCACATCGTGAAGGAGGAGAGGTCACATATCGTGAGGATGGCAAGGCAGAGAATCCAACATTCATCCCATAGAACTCATCCATAATCAACAACCTAGCATCCAACAATCAATTCATGCAACAACCCAGCACAAATTCAGCCCAGGAATCCAGATTATGAGTTAATTATAGTTACAGGTCATTCAGACTATCAAACGCACCATGAAAATCATTGGTTTTCCTACCTGGGATAATTTATGGCACAAACAAAAACATGGGTTTTTTTATTTGATCGTGCTACATGGACATTGTTCTTCATCTTACACTAATTTGTTTCCCACACCTGCCAGGTCGAGGATTCTTTAACTCAAGTAAAACCCAAAATTTTAGCAATGAATATTTCTGAGCTCCCATATTTCTCCTTGATTTTCATGAACGTGGAAGCATATCTCACAAAATGGTCTAATGGGTTTGAATAAAATCCATCCATCTACAAAACCCATAATTTTTTTCACGAAACTCACAACCACCAAAGAGTTATCGAGGGGGGAATTTTGTCGAATTACACCAGATTGTGTTTTCTGGGTTGGCCGTTTTCTTTTAGTTTGTTTCATTTCTTAAAATATTTGTTCCCTGCCTTTAAGACGGGCTATTTTTAGAGAGATAAACCACTAACAAGGTCGACTCTCTCTCTGTTGTAAAAATCTATATAAAGACGCATTGGGTTGCATAAAAGACATGCATATACTTTGTAACTTTACTTATGGTTAATATCAAGACTCTGTTCAGTTCTATCATTTTTCCATTTCATGGTTGGTGATTGAATAGCGTGAGGATCAACCACTGTCTCTTGAGAGGGACCGTCAATGACAACAACTTCATTGTGTGTGTGTGTATTTGTTTTCTCTCCATTGTACAGCTAAGTAATCCCATGTTCAGTATCATGAGATGTTTATATGTTCAAATAATTTTTCTTATGCTTACAGTTCAGTGTTTATAAAAATAATCTAATCCTTCTTTATTTGTAATTTGCACATTTCTTGTCACACGACTTGTTGTACGCACTAGGATTTTAAACTGTCAATTTCGCCTCTAGTATTTCACTTGTGTTTTGTAGCTAGTTAGAGTTTGAATTTGTATTCAGCATTTCATCTATGTTTTATTAAGACATAGATAGCATGTTGTTACTATAAGTCTTGTTAATTTTACTTATGTTGCATCCCATTTAAATTCTATAGGTGCAGAAAATAGAAATAAATTTCTAATTATACTCAAGCAAGAATGGTCTCATTTAGATTCAAGATGGAGTAGTTCCAAGTCCCTTTTATGGTTTTATTGTGAAATAACATAAGCTAGTTTAGTGTATATTTTCTTCTCAAATGTAGGGTATTTTTGTATTGTATTTTTGTGTTTGATTAAAATGGCTTAGTTTATAGATGAGTTTGTTGTAGAAGTAGGGTAGTAGTATTTTGCTTTTTGATATAGATTTGTTTGCAAGTTAAGATTTGTTTCTAGTCATTGTAGAAATAGAGCAGTTCGAGTTGTTGTTTCATGCATAGTCTATAATCCTATTTATAAACTTTGAGTTCAGAATACTTTTTGTCTTGATGCTTTATAGATAGGTTGAAGCTTTTGATAGGGTAGTGTTGCATCTGCAACTGTTTTCCCCAAATTTTTAAAATTTTGGACCCTCCTCTTAACTTTTATCTTGCCTAAAATTGTTTGGAACCATGAACTCTATTTTTGTTTCACCTCTACTACATGTTTGGATTGTTTTGAGGACAATTGTTTTCGTGCTTTTCGGAAAATTGCTTATGTCTGAGACTGTTTGAGCTGTGGAATTTGAAGATTGGATTTTAGATGTTTCCCGTTTGATCTGCGATTTCTTTCTTTGATATCGGAAGTTTATTTCATTATTTTTGCCGTTGTTTTGGAGGTGGAACAAGCTTTGTCGTCAATGTTCGGCCAAAAAATATGTTGGAGCTTAACGTTTTAGTTTGGTCGTTTGGAAATCTTTTAACCATGCATCGAAGCCATATTTCCCTTCGGGGCCGCCATTACAGAAGCTGAACGATGATTTTTTCTGACGGATAGCTTTCACTATTCGATGCTGTGATTTTATTATTTTGACTTATTTTGCACTGTCGGAGGTTGGCTGAAGCTTGAGTCGGTGGTTTTTGACCTTTTATGAAGCCATTGTTTTGGGGATAAGACAAGATTTTTGGACCGCTGTACAACTTTAAGTTATCCGAGCACTTGACGTTTTCACGATTTTTCTGCGTTGTATCGGAAGGTTTTGTAACTTTGATCGAGGGTGGTAGTCTAATTGCCTTCCGCCATTGTGGCTCCCGAGTAAACTAAGTGTCCACCATGGTAACTGCTCCACCCACCGATGTTTGGTTACGATTTCCGCTAATATGTTTGTTTTCCGCGGAGCCCATAGCATTTTCATCTTCCACCATTGCGGCTGCATACTACGCTAACCTCCCAACGTTATGTCGCCCTATTCACCGACAAGGATTTTTTGCCCGATGCTTTAGTGTTTAGCCTTTCGGACACCGATAGGCTTATTGGTCCTACAGAACTCGTTGTCTATCTTAATCCCTCCATTTCAGATGTTATTTAAACTATCCTCCCGATGTTTTATTGGTTCAAGTTGTCGATAAGGTTTTTCCCGCCATTTTGTGAGTTTTTAACCTTTCTATGGGCGGCGGTTGTTTCTGATTCATGTTAAGGGTTTTGTGACAAAAGCACAGTACAAGACCTCATTTGATGATCAATTTTATTGTTAGTGTGGTTTAAGTGTGTTGAAAATATGTAGTCCTAATTAATGTCGATTTTTTTTTTAACTGCAGACGGACTCAGAAGATTCCTCAGATTACTACTGCGAGGAGACATAGTTGAAGGATAAAGCTAAGAAAAGTTGGTTGGAAGTGACGAGCAGAGTTTGTTCTGAAACCAACGGGATCTAAGAAAGGACAAAGAAAAGACAAGGCAGAATCAGTGGCAACAGAAGCCCAATCTTGGAAAAGGACCCGTCAGTTACTAAGCTGGTCCCGCTATATGAAGTATTCATAAGATTAAATCCGAAATGTAACGAATTGCCTAAATCATGGGCACTCACAAAAGGACAAAATTGTGAGATTGAATGGTTTTGGGGAGCCCAAGAGTCATTCATGGGCAGCCCAACAGTTTGGTTCTTTTTGTATAAATATAGAAGATTTAGATAAGCAAAAGGACTTTTTCCCAGTTAGATTGGAAGACTTATTGTAAGAAGAAATATTTCCTTTTGCAATAGATAATTACAGTTTGCTTGTTGGAGAAAGCTTGGTGGAATGTTCAAATGTTATGCTATGGATTTGTTGAAGAGGAACTATTTCATTTTCAGCTTTGTGTCCATTAATTGTGAGCTCGTTCTAACTCTTTGAACCTATGTTCTTGTATGAATGATCTTTGGTTTGTTTTTAAGAAAACTTCCACTATGATTAATGAATGTTGTTCGCAGACAATTGGCTATCTGGTTGTTCAAATATCTTTAAATGTTCATGTGTTTGAAAGAAGTATCAGCTATCTATGATTTCGTTTTTATAATGCATGCACAAAATACATTACTCATTAATAAATAATAATCTTGCTCCCTAGGGATAGGTTAGGTAGTTAGTTTGAATTTCTTGCTATGTGTGTAATTTAGATGCATGAGAGTCTAAGACGAGAGGTAAGAACCTGCACATCACATTGTGAACACTCCTTGCATTCTCAATCAACCTGCATCTTAAATAGGCACTTGCATATCATACTTAAAGTCAAAAAGTACAAAAATATACATGGTGGACCGGGCTGCAACCTGTAAAACCGTTTATTTTTGTTACTTGACCTACGGTAGCCGGACCACAAACCGGATGGATTCCCTATACCAAACAGTCACGGGCTAGTTGGGAATGCTGACTGGGGAGAATCCCTTGCTCTTGTTGCATGCGAATTTCCAGGCCTCAACAGGTAGGGTTAGAATTCTGATAGGTATAACATTGATCTTTCTTATCATTGCATGTTTTAATTATGAAACAGTCAATAGAAATAGAATGACTCTGAGTGTGTTCTTTTGATGTCTTATCAGCAGAGTTGTATTTCATTTACACTTATATCTTTTACAACTTTGTTCATTTACAATTCTAGATAGTATAACTAGGTTTTCACTTCGATAAATATATGTCATTTGCTTAATGGACAAATAAAAGATGTAGTAATAGTTTGCAATGTTTAAGTTCTCTTGCAATTGGTTCATTTTCAATTTTCACATCATTTTTAAGATAGATTTTCTCCCTTTATGCATCTCTGTAACATTTTCAAGTCACTTTGACACAGTTTCTCAAGAAGAGTGGAGTTAGATAGATTAGATAGATTGCTTCGGGTTTTAAAGAAATCGATTTCAGAGTAGTATTCCATTTTTAATTTGGAATCAGTTTGATTTATATTTGATAGGTATGTGTGATTTAATTCCAAGTATAAGAATGCAATGTTGTTTGTAGGTCTGTTTGACAAGCTGATTGATAGTTTGAAACCCTTAGTTCCTTTTGAGTTGATTTCTTTAATTTCCTCACTTATGATTTCTAGGTTTTAATTTCCAGTTTACCACAGATGGATATATTAGGGATCTAAGTCGTGAGATACGATCACCTCATGATGGGATTCTTCCTTCGGCATTAGGCTGTGCCAATTTGTTTATTTTTCTTTTTACCGGCTTTAGGTTATATTAGCCGGGGATAATCTAGACTTTAGTTCTACACATATAGTGTTTGCATCTCACAAACTACCTTCTCGGGTTGACAATTTAAGTTGGAATTAATTAGCATGTATTTTCAGCAACAATGATAACTATTAATGTCCACTAATACCAACTTTGGTTTATCATAATTTTTTTTTAAGGATCCATAATTTTCTTAAAGTGTAAAAACCTTGGCGAATCTTACTAATTCTTAAATTTCCAACCATAAAATGTTGGGAGATATTTTTATAAAAAGGTTCAAATTTCTAAGGGTTTTATACATTTCTTAACAATTTTTAGCGATTTTTAGTGTACAATTTTTTTATCCCATGGAATTTGGATGCATCAATTTAGAAAAAAAAATCGATGAATTGTTTTTTGGGAAAAAAATGTCAAAAATCATCCCATGGTATGAATTTCTCCCTTAAAATTTTCCCTGGTCTATGGTGTGTTAAAAGGTGAGGGAGGCCATTACTATAGCAAATGTTTTGAAATTTCACTCTAATGCATGTGTAAACACGCCATTCTATGAGAAAGTGATTTTCGGCTTCAACCTTCTTTGTGTCGCAAAGATAGCATATTGTTCATCACACAATGTTTTAGGAATTGTCCAATGCTTTTTTTTCACTATGTAGTTATTATTTTAACAATGTTGGTTTTCTTCTTTAGGCTAGTTAAAACATAGATACTTTGATCTTCTAGATTAGGGTTGATCACCTTTGTATAATATATTTTTTCTCTTATCCTTTAACTCTTTATCGCACCACATATTTTTCTTAAATTTAGATGTAACAATACTTTTAATATTAATGTTCTTCTACAGAGTGACCTCTTCCTCGACTCCCCAATTGTTTAGCGAAGACTTGACATCTTTATGCCAATATTGCTTAGGTAGCAAGTGGTTTTGACTAGAGTATGAAGCAATATTTGGAAGGCTCTTGTCTCCCATGTTGTTTATATTGTTCTTATACAATGGGTACTTAGTCATAGTCATGCTCTCAATCGAGGAGATAATATATTCTATGAGGAGGTTTGGATAGGGTGTAATTCCTTCAATTTTGAGATTATATGTTATAAAGCGCTTTTGGATTTGCTCTATCATTCTCCAAGATTCTCTAGAGATTATGCAACCCCAATCTTCAAAACCATCTAAGATAACATGAGTGACAAGAGTCTCAAAGAGGAGTTTCTTCCTATCCCAAAGCCATAGTTTTGCTAATTTGCAACCATTTTCCAGTCCATAATAAGCTTTCCATCCTCCATTCATCATTTTCTTGATGCTATAGTTCTAGTTAAGCTTATGATGAAAATTGATTCCAAGATATTTATATGAAGTCACTTCCTCCAAGTTGTTGTTGTCATACATGAAATTATCATAAGTGATATTTTTTAATTTGATTATCATAACCTTTGTTTTTGTTAGTGCTAAAAGTTATACCTATACTAGAGCAAAATTCTTAGACAATTTTTATTAATTTGTCAAGATCACATGGACTCCTAGCCATAGGAACAATATCATCAATATAAAGAAGAATGATGATGACTATGTCAAGTGAAAGTTGTGCCAACACAACCTGTCTCTTCCAAATAACCCCTATCAATGTTTACAATGTTTTTCTATAATAATAATGATGATTATTATTTTTTAAAATTATATAATGTTACTTTTTATTATATTTATTAGATCTAAATAAATTATTTGTTTAAATATTTGATTTGATTTTTATTAATATAATATATTAGATTATTTGATTTTTATTAATATAATATATTAGATTATTTGATTTTAATTATGACAACCCTTGTGATGATAACTAACCAATAGAGAGAGCGATCACACTTACGAGTCTCTAATCTCTTTAGAATGCATGGTTATCTATGCGTTTATACTTGCCATGAAATGTTATGGAATCGTTGCATATTTTGAGTGCAATTTGTATGATTTTTGTACATGACGTAGACGGAGGATTATTTATTAAGAACTTTAAGACTGCATATATTCATTCGAATCACACCATGTGATTTATTGAAAATTCATTTCGTGTCATTTTGAAAACATTAAAACTCAAAATTATAGAGTCCATAAAAGTTGTAGATATGTTAAATCCATTGTAAAAAGTAAGATTATTGGATTTGACCTCTCAAACAATAACATTATAGAGTCCATAAAAGTTGTAGATATGTTAAATTCATTGTTAAAGTAAGATTATTGGATTCAAACAACAAAATTATTTAGTGTCTATATTTAGAATAATTCTCGAGACATTGCATGTTAACATAAATTTATTTCTTGTCAAATTTCGGTAGAGAAAACGGCCGAGAAGGGTTTCGTTTGCTTGGCGGCCCAAGATCAAAACGCGATGCTCTTGGGAGGCGACATTTAAATCCAACCATGCTAAGGGTTGGTGCGGTCCAGGCCGGGTGCGATCCCCGAGTGATTTTGATGGCTTAGATGCCCCTGGATCATGGTTTCTCAGACCAAAGGTTCACCCAACAAGTCATAGGGCACTCGAACAAAAAAAAAACATAAATCTATTTCTTATTGAATTAAAAAATGTGGATGGATTGAAAAAACAAATTTTAGAATGAAAATTTGAAAACAAACTTGATTTTATTTATTTTTATTAATTACAAAGGATAAATAAAAATTTAGAATGATAATTTCAAAACTAAGATTATTGGATTTAACTTCTCAAACAATAAAAATGTTAAGAGTTTATGTTTCTAGAGTTTTTTTTATATATTTTTTTATATGTTTAATGTTTTTTACAAGTAAAAAAACTCATAATATTTTATTAAGAAAAATATTACATTTTTCATATGCGTCATACATGTTCATTGAAAACCAAAAGAGTTACACATTTCAACTTCCACATTCTAGACTTGCTTTTGTAGCATTTCAACTCTCCAGAGCATTAGATTATATACTCTCTTTTGTTTTGTTTGCTTAAGAAGAACCCATGACAATATTACAAATGCATTTCTAGCCAATAACCAAAACTTTTTAATAAAAACAAATCATACTTCTCAAATCATTAAGAACCATATTGATCATAATTTTCCCGTCTCACAAAATTTTGGGCTTTCATGTAGCCCCAGTCTTCTTTCGTGCACTTTCAACCAAGTCCCTTCTGCTTTGTTTCAAGCATGACAGTCTCATTCACATAACTAAAAATCCCATATACTATTGTAATTAATTGGCTATCCTGGATCAAATATTCTTGTACCAACGCCCTGTTTTGGTTCGGATTTCCATAACTCCCAAAAAGAAATAAACAACAACTAACTTACCAGTTAATCTAATCTTTTCCTCTACCTCAAAAATTCAAATTATAGCTCCCTCCTAGATCATCAGTATTAAAAAAATTCTAGTCTCCAATTCTCATATTTGCTCTGTCTCTTGCTAGCTTATCTGCCTCATAATTCGATTCTATGTAAACATGGTGAAAATTTAACTCAAACTCTTTCCCGAGTCTTCTATTATGTTCTAAGAATGCTTCTAGTTGCATATTATAATTTTTATAATCACATATCATCCATTTAACAACCAACATTGAATCTACAAAGATTTCCAGTCTTTGAATTCCTTTTTTTAGAGCTAGTCAGAGAATTATCCATAAGGCACTAAGCTCCATGAATTTATTTGCACATGTATCCAAACCAACACTAAAAGAGAAACTTAAGGACTTAGACAAGTGTAAAATTCCTTCCCCTTAACATAATCTTTGTTCTCCATGAGATGCCCCATCAAAAAAAGCCTAGGGAGTTGATCCATTGATCTCTACTAGTTTTATTTCTCTGGACAAATTCACCTTCTTATCTTGTGGAAAATGTCTTAGGATACTTATACTCTGCATTGCACATTTGAATACTCAGGATGTTCCTATCCTCAAATAAACTGGCATTTCTAGCGAGCCAAATGCTTTAAATTTATGATAGATTGGAGGGATCTGTATCCCTTCAATTATTTATTATTACACTAGACACAGAACCATTGTTCCACTGAGTTTCCTATCCAAACAATCGATCCACCTATCAAGGATACCATGTCCCTCCAAACTTGTTTAAAGTAACAACACTCCAATGCCAAATGGAAGTTACTCTCCTAAAATTCCTTACATAGGTAACACCTTCCAGGACTGGATGCATTATTGTGCTATGATAAATCCCATGTTAGTGCTTTATTGGATAACACAAACCACAATAATATTTTTAATTTAAATATTTTGCATCTTCTAGAATACCCTCCACCGCCAGCTCAATTCCCTCTTCCAATCTTTCTTTGAAAGCACATTGTAACTGTCCTTCGGTTTGTACTCTTGTTCAAAGAATGAATCCAAAAAAGAATCATTTCTCCCTTGAAGAGGAACATGGCTTCACTAATGCTTCCCAATATAACCTTCCTAACTCCTAACATCCTCCTCATCGAACCCCAACATGTTTGCAGTTACCTATAATTGTTCCTACTTTGAAGTTCCTAAGGGATTATTTATTTAACATAGAGTGTCATAACCCTTTTCCCATAAAATCCTGACCACATGCTTTGGTAGAAAGTGAGAAATTTCACTCCCCACCCACAGATCCTCTCTCCAGCGAATGCTAAGTCCATTACCTACCTTCCAGGCTAGACCATTCCTGATCAAAGAAAAATCCAACAAAATTGTTTTCCATGTGACTGATATGTTACACATTAATTCTTTTGGATTTTGTATCCAATCTATTATCAACATGGAACTTATATATTTTTGTTCTACCAATTCAATCCAAAGTTCCATTCCTCCTAATAATCTCCATATGCTTTTCGCTACCAGAGCCTTAGAGAAAGGTATCAGACTCTTAATACCCCACCCTCCCATTAATATTGGAGTTGAGATCACCTTCCAACTTATCCATACATTCCCTTTCTTTTTAGAGTTTTCGGACCAAAATAATCTCATACTTAATTTTACAATCTTTTCCATAACACATCTTGGGATCTAGGATAAATTCTAGTACATCGCTATGGCTGTCAATACTGATTTTATCAATACCTCCCTTGGAAATCTATCACAAACACCATTTTGCTAATCTCTTTTCACATTTAATGACCAAGCATTCCCAATCACTGATCCGATATGAGGAGGGTTTAAGATGAAATCCCAAATATTTCAACCCTTCATCTAGACTGATCACCTTAAATCCCAACTACAGATTGAAGCATCGTTGGTCATCCTCCTTTACTCCTCCTAAAATTGTGTACTTTCCCGCATTTACCACCATCCCTGTTGCATTACAAAAAAGATCACTGATACAAAAAAGATCATGGATACTTGATAACTTCTCCATTTCCCTTTTCATTTTGTCACAAAAAAAAATATCATCAACAAACAACAAATATGTAAGTCAAAACTTTCCCTTAGTAAAGACTCCTTTTATGCCACTACTCCTCTAACATGAATCTAGTTTTATTGATTAAAAAAATGAGGATGGATTAAAAAATAGAATTTAAGATAAAAATTCAAAACTATTTATAATGATTGAAAAAGACACATTATATTTGTTTTGAGTGTTTATTTGGATAAATAATTAAAAACTCTAATCGGAAAACAACATTTGATTTGAAATTTTTGAAAAAATTATACCCATGTCATTTTTGTATTCCTTATTTCCTTGGGGTGTCATTTTAGCATTCCTTATTACTTTGGCATTTGCATGTATATTCCTATATACATGAGTTAAAATATTATCTATGTACATATTTACGCCATAAGGCGTTTTTCTCTCAGAAGTTGGGTTTTAGAACATTGTAGCATCGTCGTCTCTTAGACGAATAAAAACCTGCCACGCGTTCTGAACTTAAAACAACCACGTTTCACATTTTTATCCCTTGGTTTCTGCATTTCTACTATAGTCTGGTGTTTTTTGCAACTGGGTCCCGAGCGGTGAAGTGCCCAGGTTCACGAGCGGTGAAGTGCCCATAGATGAAGTTTCTAAAATTGCAAAGGTGCAGTCGGTGATTGCCCTCATATCGATTGTTCTAGGCTGATGTTTCATGATATTCACCATAGATCACATCGGTCGTTTTACCATTCAGCTCATGGGATTCTTCATGATAACAGTCTCCACGACAATTCCATACAACCAATGGGAAAACAAAAACCATATAGCCTTCATAGCGCTATATGCCTTCAACTTATTCTTCTCCAATTTTGGTCCCAACATCACCATTGTGGTTGTTTCGGCTGAGATATTCCCATCCTTGGAAAGGTTTGAGGGTGATGGTAAAGCTCACTGTTCAGAACAAGTAAGCCAAGGTCACTTTGGTGCCAATTGCAGCTTCCCTGGTCATCAAAGCCCTCAAGTAGCCCGAGAGAGACAGAAAGAAGACAAAGAATATCAAGCAGAATGGAAACATTATCATCAACGATGTCATTGAGATCGCTAGGGTTATGAAGTCGAGGTCCATGGTGAAGCAATTGGTTGGGACGGTGAAGGAGATTCTAGGCACATGCCTTTTCGTTGGCTACATCATGGATGGAAAGGATCCCAAGGATCTCCAAACTGAGATTAACGAAGGAGAGGTTGAGATCCCTGAAGAATGAAGAAAGGATTTTACTTTGGTAATTGAAATGAAAGCCATTTATTATTTTTGTTATTGGTAATTTGTTAGTTTTTTTAGGGATTTTAATGTTTGAGGAGGTCGAAAACTGGAAAATTTTGTCCTGTTAATTTTTTCCAAGGCCTCGAGGGTTTTGAGACATTTAGGGGCTTGAGAGTTTGATTTCAGGATATGGAGGTTTTGAGACTTTTTGCACTTTTTTTAAGACTTAGGGTATTTACATAATATATGTACTTGCCAATCCACTGAATGCTGAAATAATTTGTTGGAAGATATTATTGTTTGACATTATAATTAGGGTTTTCTTATTTGACAGTGACGACTATGATATGGAGTTTTTTCTGTGTGTTTTTGTAAAGCCCATTATTTATGTGGAAAAAATCATTTCAGTATATATAACTACTTCCATAATGGCATCCACTGTTATTGGTTGGATCGAAATTTCTAAAAATGTTGTGTTTGAAACTATTTCTAGGTGAAACCCATTAGAAATAGAAAATACATCAGAAACACCATTTCCATTTCCAACGTATTTTTCTTGTTTCTGGGTGGGTAACGTGTTACTGGACAAACCCACCATATTTTTGTTGAACCCCCAGGAGAAATAATGTACATAACATAAGAAACATGGTCCATCTCTCTAGAAATAGTCCGCTGTTACTGCCTACAATTTTCCAAAGAAATTAAGAAATGCACAAAAGAAACAAGAAAGAAAAAGACAACTATAAACCTAAATGATACAAACTTTTTCGATACTAAGCAATCATTTGCTCTCATACAGTGTATCTAAAGCCTCCTATTGATCTCCGAGCAGTGTGAGTGACAAACGTTGCTACCGAACAGTCAAGTCTAAGGGTGACAAAGGCTGCTACTTTATAGTCAAGTTTGAGAGTGACAGTTTGATATTGAAGTCCGGTCTTCTAGTAGAAGCATCAGCTTTTGAGGTTGGTTTCATTTTTTGTTTTCTTCTTAGATTCTCATTTATCAATGTATATCATTTCAATTGGGTTATGATCTATAGGTGTAATACAGATTAAGTAGGAGACTTTGCTTTTTCATATCTGGGCATTGGGCTTCTACTAAAATGAGGAAATTTTATGAACTGGGTTGTTTAATTTTGCTTATATGAAAGTTAGACTTCCTTGTATTAGATAGTGGTTTTCTTCTAGTGGGCTATTATATTTCAGTTAAGATTTGGATGATTTTTCATAGAGTGTGGGTGCAAGTTTTGATTACCTTGCATCAGCTATATCAGGTTTCCTCAAGAATGCTATTGCACTATTGCAATTTCCTTAGATTAATAATTATAGAATGTGTTTTGATTGCTCTGTACTAAACATTCTATTATTGGTGTTCATAAGAATTTTTAGTATCCAGTAGTAGAGACTGGTTTCCAACTGGGTAATTGGATTTAGTTTGATTACTAGGAGATTTTGGGCTATTGAAGTTTTCTTTGATTGTGAACAAGTACAAGCACCTTGAAGAGCTTAAATTTGTAAGCATTGTTACTATAAACAATTTGTCTTGGTTACTACAAGAACAAGAGATTGCATTCACTTCAACCTTATTCATTTCTACTTGAGTAATTCATTTTTGGCTTTATTTCTTGTAATGTCCAACACCATAATAAGAACACCTACCCATTTTTATTGCTCCTTTGTGTCTTAATTACTTTTGGAGGAAATTAATTTCCATCATTTATGGAAAGTATTGCTTTCATTTTCCTTCTTTGCTTCACCCTTATCTCTTGTTAAAAAGACAGATGTGACCATCTCTAGATCAATCCTAGATCATACCTTCTTTACTTTGAGTAATATTTTGATTACTTTATATAATGTTAATCCAATCTGACTTTCCAACGCTACAATTATCCTTCATAGAAATTGGGGATGTTTCCAATAAGTGTCATTCAACATTCTCATATGTTGCCTCTTCTCCACTTTCTACAAAATGCTCCTTGAGAGACTTCAATTGGCTAATGCAGGTTCCCATGTTCTAAGTTGCTTGCATCTTCATTTGAAATATCTTCCTTCTCAAGTATAATTTGGTTTTCCATATTCCGATTCATTCAAGTTAATCAAGTGATTGAAGGCTTCTTCTAAAGTAATTGCAAAACTGGCATGTAAAACTACATTATAACTTAAATTTAAAATTATGCAAGCAACAGATTTACCATCCCATGTTCTAAGTTGCCTGCATATTCATTTGAAATATCTTCCTTCTCAAGTATAATTTGGTTTTCCATATTCCGATTCATTCAAGTTAATAGTGTGATTGAAGGCTTCTTCTGAAGTAATTGCAAAACTGGCATGTAAAACTACATTATAACTTAAATTCAAAATTATGAAAGCAACAGATTTACCATCTTTAGCTTCTCACTTAGTGATTTTATCCTGGACCATGGTAGACTTCTTCTCCCAGCCTTCCACTTTCTCAATAGGATTTTGTTCAGCAGCACCATTCTCATTCTAAGTTTCCAAAGGTGAAACCCAGTACCATGCAATCATTCCACAAGCCTCTAAAATTCTATATTATTTCTGTTATTGGGCATTTGTTAGTTTGTTTAGGGTTTTTAATGTTTGAGAAGGTCGAAAACTGGAAAACATTGTCCTGTTAATTTGTTTCGGGGCGTTGAGGGTTTTAAGACATTTAGGGTTTTGAGAGATTTTTGTCTTTCTTTCTTGTAATGTCCAACACCATAATAAGAACACCTACCCATTTTTATTTCTCCTTTGTGTCTTAATTAATTTTGAAGTAAACTACTTTCCATCATTTATGGCAAGTATTGCTTTCATTTTCCTTCTTTGATTCACCCTTATCTCTTGTTAAAAAGACAAATGTGACCATCTCTAGATCAATCCTACATCATACCTTCTTACTTTGAGTAATATTTTGATTGCTTTATATAATGTTAATCCAATCTGACTTTCCAACGCTACAATTATCCTTCATAGAAATTGGGGATGTTTCCAATAAGCGTAATTCAACATTTTCATTTGCTACCTCTTCTCCACTTGCTACAAAATTCTCCTTGAGAGACGTCAATTGGCTAATGCAGGTTCCCATGTTCTAAGCTGCCTCCATCTTCATTTGAAATATATTTCTTCTCAAGTATAGTTTGGTTTTCCATATTCCAATTCATTCAAGTTAATCAAGTGATTGAAGGATTCTTCTGAATTAATTGCAAAACTGGCATATAAAACCACATTATAACTTAAATTCAAAATTATGCAAGCAACAGATTTATCATCTTTAGCTTCCCACTTAGTGATTTTATCCTGTACCATGGTAGGCTTCTTCTTCCATCCTTCCACGATCCCAATAGGAGTTTGTTCAGCAACAACATTCTCATTCTAAGTTTCCAAAGTCGAAACCAAGTATTATGCAATCATTCCACAAGCCTCTGAAATTATGTTGAAACAGTTTGTGATCATGCCTATATTTTTAAACTCTTAAAGGAATGCTTACCTTGTTGCTTACAACGTGATTCAAATCATAAAATTTTTATTGACTTCTAACTCCAGGACATCGACTTTCTTTTACGTTGTGTACATACTACACTGTACATGGTAGAAACAAAGTATACATATAGGGGAAAATGATCTAGAAAAACTCTCATAAAAAGTTTCATTATAAAGAGAATACGAATGAAATACAGGATGCCATAACTGAGGGTTTTATTTTACAAATATTATGTTGGCCTTGGTTTGCTTCCCTGTAACCTCTTACAAAATCGCATCACAAAGTACAGAGTACCCTGTCTTGTTAAATGCTTTTAAATATAACTTCAGAATCCCAAGTCAAAAAGATTAATGCTTTACATGGGAACACTGTGCTGCTATCTTCAACTATTTTTGGCATCTTAAGCTGCATATGAAGCTTCTAAAATTCCACTTCCCCCACTCAAATTTTTTGAGGTGAATGTTTGCAACATATGTACCTAAATACTATCAAGCTCAAACTAATATATTGCTTTCAATGAGAATATCATATGAATCAAATACTCCTTGTTCTATTAAGTTTGGTTGGTAGTCACTTCAACAAAAAAGATCTCTTGTTTCAGTTGTACTCCAAAGCCACTTTACCTGCTAAATTTTTGTAGGAGTTTAAAGGTGAATGTTCTCATGAATTTCATTGAGCCCGAGTAAATTTTGTGTACTGGATACAGATAGTATTACTCTTTTAATCAAATATGCATGTACTATCTGCATTCTGAAGGTTGGTTGTCTTTATTTTAACCAATATGATTAGTGTTTTGGTTTGCAAAGGATATAGGGATCCATTGAAATTAACTTAACAAATCCGCGAATGTTACTATTAATAATATGTACTAAAATTCTTCCTTTGATATTGATATTTCCATAGCCAACCCTACGCAAATAGAGTGCTCTGTCAACAATGGAGTAGACAATTCGTTGTATTCAAGCAACACCCACTTCGTTGTTTTAGATTGAAAGACACAACTAAAAATTGAAACCCAAGAGGACATTGTTCCATCCAAACCAGTTATAGGTAATGATGACAATCTAACTGATGTTGACAATATTTGTGGGGTTTTTCTTCAGTGACTGAAGGAAAAACTGTTGTAGAAGCAGCCTTGTATCAGACCAAGGTGTCCCTAAAATGAGAAACAATTGATGTTATGGTTTTGATTTCACACAGAAAATGCTATGGCATCAATTATGAGGATTGTAGTGCTCTTCCTCGTAACATTATTTTTATTCACTAGACAAAACGTAAGAAAATTTCAGTTCACTTATCATGTACTTTATCTTACATAATATAATTTTCAATTCCCTTCTGTTGCAGCCACAACATTTTCCCAAAACTCTAAAATTTTGGGACCCCCTTTTTTACTTTGAATTAGTCGGTTCTTTCTTGATTACAGCCTCTCGATTTTTTTTGGCCTATGGATTTTGAAGCATTTTTGGTTGCTTCCCATCGATTGGTTTTCTCCTCATTACATGTTCTAAATATTTCGTGCCTTAAAGATTTCCATCTTGAGTTGATTTCATTATCATTTTGCCCGTTTTTTCAAAACCTTGTCGATCGAGAGTTAAGTTTTCGTCTGTTTCGCCGTTGTGGACGGTTTAATGATCTTCCTCCCCGCCGTTGCAGGCGGTTTGATGATCTTCCTCCCCGCCGTTGCGGCTCGTTTCCGAGTCTTGGACTTTCGTTTTCGTCCCGATCGTTTCGGGAGGTTTTGGAATCTTCCAATCGTTGCACGTGATTGTTTGGTTGTCCTCCGTTGCGGATGGGTTTTGGTTCTTCATCGGAGGAATGTGAAGTCTTCCTCGTCCACCGTTGCGGACGGTGTGTTTCTTTTCCCTCCCGACGTTGCGAAGCGTTTCCGGAAAAGGACTTTCCGTAGCGCTCCGACGTTTTGGTTATCTTCCGGCTGGATAGCGGAACGATTGACCACCACTTACTTCCCCATTGCGGACGACATTTTACTCTGAGGGCCTGATGTTGCGGAGGAAATGGAGTTCTGGCCACCCGACCCGGTTTCAGTTCGCGCCCGATGGAATTTTTCCCGCACGTGTGGCAGTTTTTCAATATATACGGGGCAACAAACGGGGTTTGTATTGTTTTTGAGCGCTGTCGCGGTAAGTCGAGCTGTCGATTTTAGGAACGCGTGAGGATCTAGCTGTTGGTGTACCAGTGTCCAAGTGGCAGGAGGAGAAGTCTAACCAGCATCAGCTCACTCATTTGTTGGATTTCCAGGTAGGATCTTTACACCCTAACATCGTGTTTTTTCAAGGTTTCGATTAAGGGATTTATGTATTGGTTCGAGTATTGCTAGAATTAGATCCCCGTAGTCTTTTTCGCTCACCCGAAGATTTTTTTCGCCCGCAGCTAGGTTTTTCATAACCGTTCACCCGGCGGTTTGTGCCCGTTTTGTTAGGGTTTCCCGCCGAATAGTTTTTGCGGTTAGAGGGGGTGGAGTCTTTTCCTTTGTAGAGACCGCATTTCATTTTTTGTCTCTGTCGTTTCAGTTTCACCCTGAGCACAGTAAAGGAAGACAAGGTGCAGGCGGCCTTCATGCCGCTTGCACCTGGTTTAGTAATAATGAGATCCGTCGGTGGTTTCGATAGGGTTTCTGACGGGGGTTTGGATAGTGAATACTTAGCCGGTCAGTTTCCCTAATTGGTTTACCCATTTTTGAGCCCTGACCTCTGCCCGCGCCGCTTAGTTTGTCATTACAGGCTACCTTGAAATCCTAGGGCTGTGCTGCTGTTAGTATTTGCGTTTGGAGGGTAGCATGAGTATTGGTGCTGGCGGGAGCCCCCTGTGCGAAAAGTTGTTTTGGATTCCCACGGTTTATAGTCGCATCGATGTAAATACCATGTCTGCGAGCAACATAAGATTTCACCGTTTTTGTGTTATCCTTACTAAAACCATGTCTGAATTCAGAGAGCTGTAGTCGCGCCTTGCGTTTGAAAGTTATGCATTTGCATTTCATATCGTTTGATTGGAAAATGGCGAACTGTGGAATAATGTAATTTTGATGCTAGGCCATTTAATGAATATTTCCATTTTTTATTTTACACCACATTAAGACCTGGCTCATTATAGTGCAGTGGCAGACTGAGTCCATTTTGTGCTGATAGTTTTGATAGACAAGGCATGGCGAGATTGTGTGTACATGTGTTGGCCTTTTTTTGTTTACATATTAACATAGAATAATAGTATGTTGCAACATATTGCATGACCATTTCAAATCTTTCAGCCTGAAGGGCCTAAGTCTAAATCCCGTTATAGCTCTGACACACTTGAGAAAAGATAAAACTGCTGCAAAATGTTCACAAGCCTGAAAATGCTTAATATCATAATGTTTTACATTGCAGGAAAAATCTACAATGTCCAAGAGGCAAAAGAAGAAAGCCCCAGCGGTGGAGGAAGTACCAGCACCAGACACAGAAGCAAAAACTGAGTACATCTATGAAGACACCCAATGTGTCTCGGGGGTTGAACCTGAATATAAATGGGGAGACATATACAGGATGATTTCCCGCAGGGAAGTCCCAGACACCGGTCTTGAGGAAGCACCCATTTACACAAACATAGAAAAATCTTCCATTATGAAAGTTGCCACCAGGCCCGAGCTGTTTCCATGCCCGGAGGTGATGAGATGGGTTCTACCAAATACCAACCACAACTCAATGCTTATGTGTAATGTCGAGGGCCAGGGTTATGCCGCCTTTAGCCCTGGGTATGTGGCCTTAGCTTACCACTTGCCGGAGCCTTAGCTCTTCCTGACAAATGAATGGATGGACAACCTTAGGATGGATTTTGTAGAAACCATGAAGAGGATGCTCTTGCCAGAGAAGCTATACCGACATAGAGCAACTGAAGAATATGACACAGCCAGTCTCAGACCTACTTACAGATTCATAGCTCTAATGTTGAATAGGATCTTCGGGAGAGCAAATGGCAGACTATTCAAATTCGAGTGGATACCCCTGATGTTCTATGTGGCCACGGAAGGCGCG